>SJYV01036727.1:807525-893048 GCA_006410875.1 Neotragus pygmaeus
CTAGCTGCTCTGAAGATTTTCTCCTTATCATTGGTTTTGATCAGTTTGATTATATGTCTTACTGTGGTTTTCTTTGTATTTTTTCTGCTTGGCTTCATTGGGCTTTTTGGACCTATGAATTTATTTTCACAATTTTTTTTTTCTGATTTCTCATCCCACCTCCACTCCTCTCTTTAGGGGATTCCATGTACACACATATTAGGTCACTTGAAGTTGTCCCAAAACTTGTAGCTCATTTTTTTTCTCTCTGTGCTTCATTTTTTATATTTACCATTACTATGTCCTCAACTACACTATCTTTTCTTCTGCACTATCTAATCAGTGTCTCATCCTATCCAGTGTATCTTTCATCTCAGATATAGTAGGCACAATTTCTATAGTTCAATTTACACTTCTGTCTTATCTTCTGTGCTTCTACTTAACTTGTTGAACACATAGACTATGTTATCACTATTTTAATGTCCTCTGCTAATTCCAATGTATGTGTCAGTTCTGAGTTTGCTTCAGTTCATTCATTTTACCTTCATGATGAGTTGCATTTTCCTACTTCTTTTAAGAATGCCTGGTAATGTTTAATTGGATGCCAAGCATTGTGGACACACTTTGTTGGGATATTCCTGTGTTCCTTTATATATTCTTGCTGCTGCTGCTGCCAAGTCACGTCAGTCGTGTCTGACTCTGTGCAACGCCATAGACAGCAGCCCACCAGGCTCCCCTGTCCCTGGGTTTCTCCAGGCAAGAACACTGGAGTGGGTTGCCATTTCCTTCTCCAAGGCATGAAAGGGAAAAGTGAAAGTTAAGTCGCTCAGTTGTGTCCGACTCTTAGCGACCCCACGGACTGCAGCCTACCAGGCTCCCTCGGTCCATGGGATTTTCCAGGCAAGGGTACTGGAGTCGGTTGCCAGTACCTTCTCTGATATATATTCTTGAGTTTTGTTCTAAGACATAGTTGAGTTATGTGGAAAGTTTGATCCTCTTGGTTTTTGCTTCTAAGATTCATGGGGTGGTATCAGAGCAGGCACTCTTCCCAGACCAGAGTAAATGTCAGATACTGCTCCTTCTAGCTCTCTCAGATTGTTCTTTACCCAGCTTTGGGTAATTTTTCTCACGTTCATGTGTCGATCATTCCTTTGTGGAAGATTCAGGAGGAGGCCCCTGCAGGGCTCTGATTTTCCTTCTGAGAAGCTTTCTCCTCTGTTACTCTGTTCTACAAAGCCCAGGGTCTTGGGATCCCCAGAGTCCACCAGGCTCTGGGTGGGTTCCAATTTCCTAAGCTAAAGCTTACAAACTCTTTCAAGAGAGTAAGCTGGGGAAATTTGGGGGGTTCTCCTCCTTTGTTTTCTGTCTCTCAGAGATTGCATCTTTTGTTGCCTGGATAGCTAGTTTCTTTAAAGACATTGTGTCATATGCTTCATTTATTTTTACTGTCAGGTGGGAATATGTGCAGGAATGGGTTCATTCAGTAGGCCTAAGTTGCTCAAATCCAGCACAGTCCCAGAAAAGGACTATTTTCAGAAGTGGCCCTCGACCCACTCCTGGGAACCAAGCTGAGAATGCTCTGACCAGAGCATTTCTGTATGCCTAAGGCCTTGGGCCATGCTACAATAAACTGACTAGATAATTTAAGCTCACCATGTGATTAATAATGAACATCTGCTTTTTCTCTGGTGGTCTGGAGCTTGAATAAGTGAAGTCAGCCATGCAGCACCATATGCCCCCATGACTAATGCCCAATAAAAACTCTGGACACTAAGGCTTGGGTCAGCCTCCCTGGTAAGCAACACTACACACATGTTGCTACATATTGTGATGGGGGAATTAAGTATATCTCACATAGCTCCACTGAGAGAGGACACCTCAAAGCTTCTGCCTGGTTTCCTCTGAATTTGACTTATGTTCCTTTTCTCTTTGTTGATCTTAATGTATCTTTCAAATAATAAAATGTAATCATGAATATAATAACCTCAGAGTTCTGTGAATACTTCTAGTGAATTAATGAGCCGGAGAGTGATTGTGGGGACCTCTGACACAAAAGGTAAACTCACACCCTTTTATTAATACTCCAACAAGACACCGTATTTTAATGACCATTGTCTCCCTGATAGCTGAGTTGGTGAAGAATCTGCCTGCAATGCAGGAGACCCTGGTTTGATTCCTGAATCAGGAAGATCTGCTGGAAAAGGGATAGGCTACACATTCCAGTATTCCTGGGCTTCCCTTGTGGCTCAGCTGGTAAAGAGGAGACCTGAGTTGGATACCTGGGTTCGATCCCTGGGTTGGGAAGATTCCCTGGAGAAGGGAAAGGCTACCCATTCCTGGCCTGGAGAATTCAGTCCATGAGGTCACAAAGTGTCAGACACAACTGAGCTTTGCACACAGACTTTCACTTTTACTTCACTTTGTCTCCCACACAACTTAACTTCCTAAATCATCCTGACACAAAACAAAGAAAAAAAACAAAGAAAAATTCTCAAAATGTCAATAAAATGATTTCTCCACTTACATATTCAACTAATTGTCAGCCAGTAAGATGTATTTAGAAATGTGACTCTTTTAAGAAGACTCAATAATCGATGTATGGCAAACCCAATAGAGTATTGTAAAGTTAAATTTAAAAATAAATAAATAAATAAATTTATAAAAAAAAGAATGAATTAAAGCAATAAAGGAGTGGTGAACAAAAAAAAAAAAGAAGACTCAATAAAAGGACGGGTGCACCTTTATTTTTCCCTTTCTCCCTCCTTTTGAAATTTGAACCTCCAAACTGAACAATGAGATGGACTTGAGGATATAATGGTATAAAGACAGAAATCTGTTGACAAGAAAAAGGCACTGCATGCTCTGTACAATGTATCTCTGGGCTTCTTCACATGAGGAAGAAACAAAACACTGTCTGTTTAAGCCACTTTATTTTTTTCTATAAAATACCTCATAAATTGGTTCTTGCAGTGCCCACAGTAATTCTCTTGGCCAACCAGGTATGGGAAGCACTGATAGTCTCATCAACAAGCAAAATATCCAGAGTCAGAATATTTATAAACATAAAAATGAAAGCATTTGGCTTATGTACTTAAAAGAAAAATGGGAAATCACATCAGCATAAGTTATTATTTTTCTTGACATCCATCACAGTGTCAAAAATCCTAAACCAAAAATTACTCACTTCAAGAAGTGATCAATGGAAATTTTGTTGCACCAACACAGAAAAAAAAAAAAAAGATTCATTTTAATCTCCACTGACTGACTGTTAATAGGTTTCTCCATTTTAACTGACATAAATTTTTTACAGCATGGCACGATGTTGTGAATAAAAATTTACCCAATGTTCCTTTAGAAACTATTTTCTGGGAACCTTCCATAATCATCATTTGTACGCTCTCTGCCTTCAATATACACTCCCAACCAAGATGTGTTAAACCCAACTTACCAGACTGTAGTAGATTACACACTTCAGTGCTCCAAGATACACTATCTCTATCAATATTTTCTGATTTAATTTCAAGATTTATTCTCAGCCTAATATATATTTCAAACAAGAAGACAGTTTAACTCATTTTTTTTCAAAATTTAATAATGTTTCTTATTTGAAGAAATACTTAAATTCATTTTCCCAATGTTCTTGCACTGGATGACTGTAATAGCTAGTTCTAAATGGGAGTTTCCAGTTTGTGAGGCACTTTTCTAAGTGTTTTTAAAGTTGATCATCACAACAATCCTATGACGCCCTTACTAATATCATTGTCAGTTCAAAGGTGAGGAAACAAACCTGTGAATAGGTTGAATAACTTGCCCAGAAAGTGACAGATTCTACATGTGTTTTGTCTTTAGACTCCATACTGTTAATCACTAGTCTGTACTTCCTCCATGGGCACCAATAATATTAGTTTCATATTTCTTTTTAATGTACACAACTCAAAGATTGCTGCATATTCATCATAAATAATAAAATGAACTTTGCCTTAGGACATATAACAATGTAAACAAGACATAAAATAAGTCAGACTTATAGAAAAACCTATCATCTATCTGTTAGTCACGGCATCTACCAAACTATCTGGTTACCTGTTTGGGGGTTAAATGATGACAAAGAGGCAAATCTTAGAAATATTGTTAAGGAAGCTCTGGAAGGAGCTGATGACAATGAATGAACACTGTGAAGAAATTGGAAAAATATGTCTATCTCCCTTGACAACAACTTGTAATTATAAGGGCAAGGATAACCACAGAAAATAAAAGTTAGGATACAGAACTGGCTTAGGAAAAAGTGTTCAATTCATTTTGGCACATCATTTGAGTTTTGGTGTCATCTTACAAATGACATATAAGCTAAAAAAAAAAATTTGACAGTGAAATACAGCATGTTACCAGTGCCTTTCAATTGTTAAATTTGAATTAAGTCCAGACATCTTATCTGAAAAGCTGCTTCCTTAATTGTGAAGAAATCACAGATGCTCTGGTACCAAAAATATAGTTTACAACTTAGAAATGCCAAATAACACTACTCCCATTATAATAGAAATTACATGCTTAACACTTTCAGTTTATAAAAAAAAATTTTACATGTATTATTAGATCATGTGTTCCAACGATCTACACTGTAAAATCCACACTGTGAAATCCGCACTGTAAAAAATGGTCTACTTATGTGCCTGTCTGCCCATAATGAATATAATGACTGGCTGTGAGTCATCTCAGTGTCTTCAAGACCTTGTGTAGATATAATATAAGGGAGGTTTACGATGAATTGAATTGCACCTCCTTAGAATGTTAGAGCTGTAAGGCTCCTCCATTTACAGACGAACCTAGGAAGGAGAAAGGACACCCCAAGTTAAAGGTGGTCAAGATTAGGACCAAGTGTCCTGATTCCATTACATTACCATATTCATATAGGAATATTATTACAAAGAAGCTACCAAATATTTTGCTGCTAAGTCGCTTCAGTCATGTCCAACTCTGCAAACCCATAGATGGCAACCCACCAGGCTCCCCCATCCCTGGGATTCTCTAGGCAAGAATACTGGAATGGGTTGCCATGTCCTTCTCCAATGCATGAAAGTGAAAAGTGAAAGTGAAAGTGAAGTCGTGTCCAACTCTTAGCAACCCCATGGACTGCAGCCCACCAGGCTCCTCCATCCATGGGATTTTCCAGGCAAGAGTACTGGAGTGGGGTACCATTGCCTTCTCTGACCAAATATTTTGAGTTATGCACTATTTCATGTTGCCTCTGACCCAGTCACTTCTGACTAGAAGCCATATAAAAAGATAGAAATGGAGCAAGAATCAACCAAGTGTATAAATAATAAGACCAGACAGAGGCATACTAGGTCAGAAGTTCAGTGTTTCATAATTTTTGGATAAAACTAGATTCCTTTTGTTTCCACAGGAGAGATTACACGATCCCTATATTAAACAATTCTTTAAGCATTAAAAGTTTTCCATTGCCACTGGAATAATAACTCTTCATGTCAAGATGAGTAAATTATCACCATCACTTTCAATACAAAG
This sequence comes from Neotragus pygmaeus, assembly GCA_006410875.1. Lineage (NCBI taxonomy): Eukaryota > Metazoa > Chordata > Mammalia > Artiodactyla > Bovidae > Neotragus > Neotragus pygmaeus. The sequence continues at coordinate 813,031 of SJYV01036727.1, forward strand.
CTTCTTACACTTCAGCTGTCATATTACAGATTCATACTGAAAATAAATTTTAAGCAGAGTTAGATTGCTGTGTAATGAGTAATAATTTTATCAAATTAGTAGCATTCAGCTTCTAGTGAGATTTATTATTTTATTCATAGAATATTTTGTAAAAAGAGCAAACTAAACAGAACAATTTAACTTTTAAGACTTTTCTAAAATGGGGCATACCACTAGGAAACAATCAGCTATTGTTCTCTATTTCAATCTAAATACCTGTAATAACTTCCAGGTATTTGAAAAAAGGCACTTCCCATCACTGTATAGGTCCACATACATTCTAGAAATAACCCTTCTTGGCATTTAAATTCATTCAAAGGTATAAACATTTTCCTCAAAAATGATGGATATTAACTTGTAATTAAAGTTATTATTTTGGCATAGAGAAGAATTTGACTTAAAGGAAGACTGTGATGGAAAATAACAAGGTTGTTACATAATTAAATGACAGAATTGATTGTGAGCAACAGTCAAGGTATTTATACACTTGTTAAGATTTAAGGACCCAAGGTTAGATGATTAATACATCTCTTGTAGTATTTACTATGAAGTGAAATAAAAACTTAAAAGACTAGAAACAAGTTATTTAACATTATCACAGATAATGAGATCTCAGATTCCTTTGCCTTTTTTTTTTTTTACACTGAACATAACAATTTTTATCAGGAAAGTAAAAATTTTCATTAAAATGAAACTGAACCCTCCTAGTAAATTATTAAGAGAAGGAAATGGAAGCCCACTCCAGTATTCTTGCCTGGAGAATCCTGTGGACAGAGGAGCCTGGTGGGCTGCCGTCAATGGGGTCGCACAGAGTCAGACAGGACTGAAGCGACTTAGCAGCAGCAGCAGTAAATTATTTGATAACTTTTTAAAATATATATATGGTGTTTCTCACAATCCATGAATCAGTTCTAAAGTAGAGCTTCTGCCATAACCAAAATCTTGAAATAGATAAAACATTCTAGTCTAGCAAATCAATCAATACTTAACATGAGCAAGGCTGTAAAAATTTCCTGTGGTTATTAAACTAATTCTATTATTAACCTGGCAATATGTTTAGGACCAATAATAGCTTTTAAAAATTATTCCTTAGAAAACTTTCCTTGAAACTATCTTACAATTCATTGTTTTCTACCTTCTAGCCCATTATTTGGTAGTTTCAGCTCTATTAGAAGAACCCAGAGACTCAAATATTTAATGTTTTAAAATCTTAATTTAACCATTAGGTGGCCTTTTAAAATATTGTACTTTTCTAAAACTGCTAGGCAAATAGCCAAAGAAAAAGTGAAAAGTGTCCCAAAATGTGACAGATGAATAGAAACTGGACTCGATATTAGTGGGTGAATTAAAAACAGAAACAGCTCAAAGTGCTGCCTCTAGAAAAGGAATGGAGAGATGGAGAGGACAGCTGAGAAGTCAGTGCTGTGCTGGACTCAGCTCCAGTGGGTACTGGAGAGCCTACAGTTAACATTTCTTTTTTCCCCAACTTCATGTTTTTAGGGTTTAAAGTCTGCCACAGAGAATGTGCCTACGACCTAGTAATCGGCAAACACTGCAAATCATGGCTTTCCTGCTCCCATCCCCCTCTCCCCACTCTCAGTCAGTTGTTTGCCAATCCGTCACTGGGAGGAATAGTAAAGAGAACCACTGACTTCATTAAAAGCTTTTCTTTATTTTTTATCTTTATATTGTGCATTTGTTACACTAATAAAAAAATTATATTTAAAGATGCCTTAATTAAAACAATGGGATAATTCAGAGCTTATTCCATAGGATTCACTGGGCAGCAGGTAATCATAACATTTCAGCAACAATACCTTAATAATAATGGAAAGAACTCAAAGGTCCATCCTAATCCAAAGTAGTTCCCATGGGTATTAAAAGGCACTGGCGAGCTTGAGTAATAGCATGAGAATTTGCATAACTAGTCAATGTAATTTAATATCCCCAGAAAAGTTGACTCAAAGAATAAAGGTTATCAAACCCAAAGGTTATATTTTTAAACCAAAGGTTCTTATGGAGGCATATTATTTTAAAATTGAGAAATGAAATAATTACATAGATTCCTGATTTATTTCATTTTCAGATTAACTGAGAACTAGACAAATTGCCTTGTTTTGAACATTGTAGAGCAAATTATAATTACACAATATGGACCTCTAAGCATTTGCCATTGTAGCATAATTAAATCAAAATTGTATTAGTACTAAAGACACAAAAGAGGCAATGGTTAGGCTAATATAAATTAATCACAGCTCACACCCTTGTAATGCATTTTTTTTCTAATTCTCCAATATGAAGTGATTGTCTTCACAGTGGCATCATTACTGTTATAAAGTAGAACTGCAAAAGAATAATGTTCTTCAGTCAAGCAGTCCAGTGAATCAGTTTTATAACATATGTCTAAATATATAGAAACTAAAGAAAGAAAAAACATATATATATATATATATATATATTTAGAATCCCAAAACCAATTCCAGTTTTCTTGTCCATTTTGCCAATTTTTCTTAATGTCTCCAACAAATAAGGACTGTGTCCTGTCAGAGGTCAAAGAAGCCTGGCAAAGGGCAAAACTGGTCAGTTGACACCATGTTGAGAAGTGATTGATGAAGCCTCATCAGCTCCCTCCACTGCAACCATCTGGTCTGTGGATTAGAAGCCATTCATACTTTGCTTCATTTACACATGTGAAGGACTCCTTGAAGAACTGAATATAAAACATCTTATTGAGAAATTTTGTGAATGCATACAGTGGGAAAAAAATGAGGTAACATCTGAAGGACTCCTCACCCCTATACTGCTTTGATTCCTCATTTTCATGTCATGTTTTTTAATGTCTAAATAAAGAGCAATATAAAACTGGCTCATATTCATAGATTTTAGTTTCCAGCTCACCACTGCCTATAGTCATACCATTTAACCTTTCTATGCCCTTGGCTTCATCACTTCTGAAACTAATGTATCTTTGAAAGGTTGGAAACATGTTTTTAAGTAAGGTAGGGGGGAAGGGGGAAGTGTTGTGAGTACACAGACCCACATTTAACCCTCTTACCACTAACTCTACAGCTCCTGCACTAACACCTGTCTTACATTTGACCTGATTCAGCCAGGACAGTCCTCCTCTATCTATCCCTAGAAACAGACACCTAACTCATTTTTTGGCCCTTGAATTGTAAGAGATTATAGTGAATGTGGGAAAAGATTATATCAAAGCTTACATGAATCTATTATCATTTATTCAATAAAATGAAAATAGCAGTGTGAAACTAAATCATCAAGCTGTATGAAAGTGGATTTATAATATGCTTACTTTAATTCTAACAGCATAATTCTGAACCATCATACCCAAGCACTTTTCACCTTCTATCTTGATTTATACTTATTTGTGAATTTGCTTCAAATTGTATTCTGATGTCATAAGCTCATTTAGCAAAGACACATTAATCTTTTTAGCCAGCCCCCACATCTTATTAATACTTAATGCAGTGCTTAGGATATAGCAGATACTTAACAATTACTTATAAAACTGAATAAAGATACATATTTTGTTGATAACTTCAGCTTTGAAAAAAATATGTTTAATTTTCTGTGTAGATTTTAGAATTTATCTACTTGGTTCTTTATCATATTTGATAATAACATACTTTTCCCTCATACAAGTATTGTACATGTCTGTAAGTCAAATGACTTCATGATAATCCAGCTTACAGATGCATTTGTTCTTAATTCATTTGTTCCAATCATAGTGTGAGGTAGACAGGAAAAGGATCATGATCTCCATTTTATGAACAGAAATTAGCTTAATTTTACAAAGCCATACAGTGGCAGAACCAGGACTTTAATAGCATATTTAGGGCTCTTTAAAATATATTATGATATTTGACCTTAATTACTTCCTTAAGCTATGAATGTGAATTTATAAACTCTCCCGTTACATACTTTAGCTTATCCCTAGCCTCACTATCTCTGTTTCCAAACTTTCACCCCTCCTTCTTTTCCTTCTTTCCACAAATATGCCTGCTTTTCTGCAGTTCATATTAAAATCTGTATTCATTTGCTAGGGTTGTCATTAAAAAAATATGCCACAAACTGAGTGGTGTAAAATAACATGCTCACAGTTCTGAGGCCTGTAAGTCTGACATTAAAGTGTCAACTGCCCTGTCTCCTCTGAAACTGTGTCTTGTGGAGGCTCTGGTGTTTGTAGGCAATCTTCTGCATTACTTGGCATGTAGACGCTTCACTCCACCTCGGCCTGTGTACTCATAAGGCAATCTTTTCTCAGGTATCTTCACATCATCTTTCCTCTGTATTCTACTCCTTGTAACTGTATGTTCCTGTCAGCGTACCAGCCCCTTGATTACCACACTGCCCTCTGCCCAAACTCAGTGAAAATTTAACTTCAAAGTTTCTTTCCCTCCCCTCCATTCAGTATTTTCAAAGGGATAAAACCCCCCTTAGAATAAAAACAGTAACTGGTAGCCATTGATATTTTGATAGCTGATAATTGCACAGCTACTATGCGTTCAAAACTATTAAATATGTAGTGTCTCCCTCAACCATACAACAATCTTATGGTATGTTACTATTACTGCCCGCGTTTTTAAGTTAGGTGTGTTCAGTCACTTCAATCACGTCCAACTCTTTGAAACTCCATGGACTGTAGCCCACCAGGCTCCTGTGTCCATGGGCTTCTCCAGGCAAGAATACTGGAGTGGGTTGCCACGCCCTCCTCCAGGAGATCTTCCCGACCCAGGAATCGAACCATTTGATGTTTTCATCATTTTTTAAAATTTAAAAATTTAATAAAAATTAAAAATCATTATTAACCTTAAAAGGGTATCATTTTATATACATTCAAACATTGGTAGTAGCCATATAAAACTGTACTACAGTTTTCAAGTATTTCGAATCATTACAATAGTTTACCTGCAGTTAGCATCCTTTCATGATAATGTGATCTTAAACTCGTATAAAACTATTTTAAAGTTTTGTTTACTACTATCTAGCTTGGGGATGAAGGGGTGATGGGCAGCAATTTTCATGAACCATCTAAGAATTTTCTATGAATGCTTTATCTCTTTCAAAAAACAAGAGGCTTAAGAATACCAATCTTCAGAGTTCAGGTTGCAAGTAAAGTTTAGCTTTAAAATGAGGCATGAATCCAAAGTTATTTTGGAACTTTTCTAGTGGTACAGTGGTTAAGACTCCATGCTTCCAATTCAGGGAGTGTGGGTTTGATTTCTGGTTGGGAAAATAAGATTCCACATGCTGGGATGCCTAGTCAAAAGATAAAAATTTAAAAATTAGAAAAAGAAAAGAAATGTTCTTTAAAAAATTATTTTGGTTAAAACACCTAGGACAGAAGAAAAATGTTTTGCTTTATTAAATTTGTCATTGTGACACAACTGTGTTGAGGCAAAAGTAGTTACACTAATTGCCCCTTTCATCTTCTTAAGTACTATGAGAAAAAGAAAAAGGGGGAAAGTGCAAACATGCATGTGCTTGTGTATATACACACATGCCCACACACACACACACACACACACAATTATTCATTCTTTTGATGTAAAGACTTAAGGGGAAAGAATCCTTTGAGAATCTGGACTGCTAGAGTGATTTCGGTAGTAGGACTTCCATATGAGAGTTTCTATCCTTAGTCACAAACTGGGACATCTGGTATTATATTCATTCATTTGAGATGACAATCTGAGATTTATCCATTCAAAATAACAATTTGAGACACACACACCCCTTACTTATCTTGTTATCCCAGGGCAGAAAAAATAAGGAACCATCATTGGGCAATAAAGCCACAAACTAAAAATAAGCATCAGTCAGGACCGAGTCCAAATCAAACCATATTCACATCAAATGAAATGACCTCCAGATGCCTGATGTCATTTCATAGCCTTGTATTTATTGGTGGTATGAGGATGAGGCAAATGAGTAATTGGTTCCAATTCCATTTTGTCCTTTCTGTCTTTGCACTCAATAATGAGCCCCTTTTCCATTTTAAATATACCTTTTAAAGTTGCTTAATTCAGTTGAATCATTGTAAATTAGAAAGGTGTAACTGAAATGCACTATAAACCATTAAAGCCTCCCTCTCAAGAATATTTACAGTATTTTAAGAAAAAAAATTGTTGAAGCATTCTTAATAACTACGTAAAAACAAAATAAATATCTGATAATAAAGTTTCAGCTCAGTCACTCAGTCGTGTCCGACTCTTTGTGACCCCATGAATCGCAGCACGCCAGGCCTCCCTGTCCACCACCAACTGCCAGAGTCCACCCAAGCTCATGTCCATTGAGTCAGTGATGCCATCCAACCATCCCATCCTCTGTCATCCGCTTCTCCTCCCACCTTCAATCTTTCCCAGGATCAGGGTCTTTTCAAATGAGTCAGTTCTTCACATCAGGTGACCAAACACTGGATCTTCAGCTTCAGCATCAGTCCTTTCAATGAATATTCAAGACTGATTTCCTTTAGGCTTGACCGGTTGGATCTCCTTGAACCCCAAGGGACTCTCAAGAATCTCCAACACCACAGTTCAAAAGCATGAATGAAAAGATAACGAAGTTTATCTTCAATAAATTTTGTTATCTCCACTCCCAGAGAAACATGCTGCTATTTAAAACTATTTTAAAAGTTAGTAAGAATGTAGCGAAATGCTTCTGACAGAATAAAAAGGCCAATAAAAGATTGGATTCCTTCTCTTTTTTGTGTGGTATATATTATAGATTTGGGGTCTGAGGTTAATATTGAGTATGAGGTCTATACATAACTATATATGTATGTATATACATACATACATGTATGTGATTCTTAAGTTGCTAATTTAGTTTCAAACACGTTTTAACAATCCTGCAGTTTTATTCCTCATTCCCTCACAACTACTGTTTTTGACATATTTTACATTGTTTTGTGTAGCCCTTAACTTCCTATTGCAGATATAGATGATTTTACTACTTCCATCTCTTAACCTTTTTACTAGCTTTGTATGAGGTCGATTTACTACCTTTAGTGTGTATCTGCTTTTACCAATGAGCTTTTCCTTTTGTAATTTACATATGTTTCTACTTCTGGCCTTTTCTTACTTACTTAGGAAAGCCTCTTTAATGTTTCTTGTAAAGGTAGTTTGTGTGAAGTTGCGCAGTCGTGTCCGACTTTTTGCGACCCCATGGACTGTAGCCTGTCAGGCTCTTCTGGGTCCATGGGATTTTCCAGGCAAGAGTACTGGAGTGGATTGCCATTTCCTTCTCCAGGGGATCTTCCCGACTCAGGAATCGAAGCCGGGTCTCCTGCACTGCAGTCAGACGTTTTACCGTCTGAGCCACCAGGGAAGCCAGTGGCTCAAACTAGCCCCTCAGCTAGTTTGGTGGTGCTGAATTCTTTTCCCTTTTGCTTGTCTATAAAAACTTTTGATTTCTCCATCAAATCTGAACGAAAGTCTTGCTGGGTTGAGTATTCTTGGTTGTAGGTTTTCTCTTTCATCACTTTAAGTACACCATGGATATAGAGTTTCTGGAGGAAANGGTGCTGAATTCTTTTCCCTTTTGCTTGTCTATAAAAACTTTTGATTTCTCCATCAAATCTGAACGAAAGTCTTGCTGGGTTGAGTATTCTTGGTTGTAGGTTTTCTCTTTCATCACTTTAAGTACACCATGGATATAGAGTTTCTGGAGGAAATTTAGTTGACAGCCTTATGGGGGCCCCATTCTACATAACTCATCACTCTTCCCTTGCTGCTTTTAACATGCTTTCTCTCTCTCTCTCTAATTTTTGCCATTTCAATTACAATATATCTTGGTATTATCTTTTTTGGGGGTTGATCCCATTTGGGCCTCTCCATGACTCCTGGACCTGGATGTCTGTGTACTTTCGCAGACTAGAAAAGTTTTCACCTGTGATACCCTCAAGCTTGTTCTCTTACTTTTCTCTCTTCTTCTGGGGCAAATATAATGCAGATGTTACTATGTTTTTATGAGGTAGTTTTTACTATGTTTTCCTAGAGATCTCTTAAATTGTCCTCATTTTTTTCATTATTTTTTTCTGTTCAGCGTCAGTGATTTCCACTACTCTTCTAGCTCACTGATCCATTCCTCTCCATCATTTCATTTACTGTTGATTCTTTCTAGTGTATTTTTTATTTCAACTACTGTATTCTTCATCTCTAGTTGGTTTCTCTTTATGTTTTCTGTTTGTTATAAACCTCTAACTTCTCAGTTTGTTCATCCATTTTTCTCCCACGTCCTTTGATCATCTTCACAATCATTACGTTAAACACTTTATCTGGTAGATTGCCTATCTCTTCTTTACTTTAGTTTTCCTTCTGGGGGTTTACCTTAACCCTTTGGAACATGTTCCTCTGTCACCTCATTGTGTCTAAATTGCTATTTCTCTTTATCTGGTAGGTTGGTTGCATTTCCTGACCTGAGAAATGCAGCCTTCTATGGGAGATGCCCTATGCATCCCAGCAGTATAGTCCCCTCTGATCACTAGAGCTATATGCTTCAGTGGTGCACCTATGAAGGCTGCATGGGTACGTGTGTTGCAGCAGGCTGACTACAGTGAGTGGTTTGGTAGATGTGGCTGCCCCCTCGTCCAGTTGGTTTCCAGGTCTTGCCTTGTGCAGAGGCTGCCAGCTACTGGTTAGCAGCACCAGGTCACAAGGCAGCTGGCTGGAGAACCCCAGGAGGTCCCAGGACTTGTGCTGACTAACTGGTAGGCAGAGCTGGTTCTGGAGTGGGTGGGTTCAGGGTTAAGATTCCTGGATCTAGTGTCTGTCTGCTGGTAGATAACACCTGTTCCTGCCATGGCAGGCTATGAGTTTCTGGGTGTCCCAAACTTGGTGCTGATAAGTGAAGCTGGAAGTCATGCAACTGGCTGAGGAGTCCATGATATCTCAGAACTGATCCTGGCCTGCTGGTGGGTCGGGCCAGGGTTAGTTGAGTCTGAGGCTGGTGCTGGACACTGGTAAGCTCCATGGGACACCAGGGCTAGGGTCCCTGGAATCCCAGGCTTAGTGCCAGCTCACTGTTGGGCAGAGCCAGTTCCCAGGGTCTCTGGCAGCACAGCCCCAGGGTGTTTAAAGGCTTGTGTTAACTCACTGCTGAGTCAGAACCTGGGGCGGCTGGCCAAGGTTTCTGAGTGGTGTTGGCCTGCTGATAAGTAAGGTGAACCCTGCCATGGCAGGCCACCAAGCTGTAACTGAACTGGAACTGGTGTCCACTCACAACTGGTGGGCTGGTGGACTGCTAGAACTGGTGTCTAGCAGATGGGGCTGGAACTCACCGGGTTCTGGGATTACTGCCTGCCCACTTGAGGGAAGACCTGGGTTCTGGAGTCTCTGGTTGAAGGGCCCTAGGGATACGCGTTCTAGTGCCTGCTCCCTGATACATGGGATCAAGTCCCAGGCCCATTGGTGGACAGGGCCATATGTAGCAGAGGCTGTGTGCTCAAGGGATCTTAAGGCAGCCTGCTTGCTGGTGGATGGGGCCGTGTGTGTGTGTGCGTACACACACTGGAATACTACTCAGTCAAAACAGAGAATGAAATTTTGTCATTTGCAACAAAATGGATGGACCTGGAGGGTATTATGCTTAGTGAAATAAGTCAGATGGAGAAAGACAAACACTACATGTTAACACTTATATGTGGAATCAAAAAATAAGTTAAACAAATGAATGAAAATATCTAAAAGAAACATAACCACAGATAGAGAGAACAAACTAGTGGTTACCAGTGGGGAGAAGAAAGGGAAAAAAGGCAAGAATATGGGTAGCAGATTAAGATATACAAAATACTATGTATAAATGAATAAGCTACAAGTTATATTGTATAGCACAGGGAATATAGTTAATATTTTATAACTTGAAATGGAGTATAATATATAAAAATTTTGAATCATAATATTGTATATCTGAAACTAATATTGTAAATTAACTACCCCTCAATAAATAAATATTGTATATGATTAAACTATTTATGGGAAAAAACTCTCATGTATAGGATAGTACTAAATTACTATCAGCATATGACTGTTTTATGTGGTGGGACTATACGTTTGGGGTCTTCTTTTCACCTTTTTTTGTGTCTTTTAAATTTTCTATAATGATCACTAAAAATAATTTTTAAATTAAGTTTGAGAAATGAAAAAATGTTTTAATGAAAATTAACCCCTCAAAAAGAATATATGGCTGTGAAAGTTGTCATGATTTATTCCCAGGAATCTGTGAAGGGGAACTGAATTAACTTCCTCTTTGAATTACTGAGCAGCTTTTACATCAGCATTCCCCAAAATCTTTCATGGAAGACTATTTAGCAGAAGATCCCCCAAATTTTGAAGACACTGTGGTGCAAGAAAAGTAACTTGTATTTCTGTGAGCCTGGGGACCCAGCTATTTGTACTCTAGTTTCCACTGACAGTTATCGATCAAAAAGCACATTGGAGAAACTGATTCCTTTTTGGAATCTCTGTTCTTAATTCCTAGTTAAAGACAGCATTGTCCTACAGACATACAGAAATATGAGTCTATGAATTCCAGACCACTTCACAGAACTCCAGCCATATATAGAAAAATCAGACTTCTTTTTCATGCTCAGGGGAGATTTAGACTTATTTATTTGATTAAAAAAGAAAAGGAAGCAGGCAAGTATGAAAAAAGTAAAAATCAGATGTATATCAAATCCACACAGCTGGTATAAATGGTGCATTTAATCCTACATAGCATGTAAAATACACTAGCTGTGACATCACCACCTTGCATTTCCTTAATATGATCACCCAGCAGGTCATGTTTCCAAACAATTTCACCAATCCCATATTTTATTACAAACCATCATTGAAAGACTGATCAATAACAAACTTGTTGAGGAATCAGCAGACTCTTCCCAGAGGTTGAGTGACTTCCACAAGGTCAGACACAAAGGATCTGACTTGTGGAGCAAAAATATGCCCAACCTTGGCCCCTATCCCAGGATGCTTATTTTCATTAACATATAGTAAATACACATTATCTTCTATTGTTTTGCTGAAGATATTCACCTGGCCTTTAATTAAATATACTACGATTTTTAAAGCTTTAACATGCTACTATGGTCAATTTTTAATATCATTCAAAGGATTTCACAAGGACTAAAGAAGTGGATCTACTTAGAGGAGTCAATCTTGAGTAGATAAAAACAAGGTGAAAACTGGAGGCTGAGGCTTGGGGAGAGAAGTGAAAGTGGGAAGGGGTATGGGGAGGATCAGCAGAGAGTGGGAGGTAAAATATTGGGGGAGCGAGAAGTGCAGTCAGGCTCCATCCTTGAGCACCATCTGTATAAATCAGGCCTGGAGTTGACATGTAATTTTGTGTTGGTCCCCTGAGAAGTGGCCCTCAGGGCTTCATTATTGATGAAGAGATTTTTCTTCAAAGTGGCCTAGTCAGGATTGCCTCAAGGGGACATTCATAAGCACTCATAATATCAATTTCAAGCACCTGGGAGGTAGGAACACAGATTGTCTCTTTAATTATTATGATAGAGGTAGAGGATAGTGAGAATGCTATTACACAACCAAGCTAAAATCCTCAAAGAAATTAAATTATTATAATGTAATGCAAAAAGTTTATTATCTGAGTCATCCTTTAGAAAAGGAACACTTTACCTTTTCCTAGAGCAAAATAGGTTGATCTCCAATTCCCTCCTCCCTCGGATGTAAAACAGTTACAAAATGTATAATATTATATATACATATATATATAGCATAGTATATACTATGGTAATATACAGTATATAATATATATAAATATATTATGTAAATATATAATATAATATAAAATACTATACAAATATAGTGTAAGGATGCTTAGAAACCCAGAAAAACTTTCTTTGAAGCTAATATGATGGCTTAAAGAAACTGTAAGTTTAGTCCAGTTAAACACAAGAGATATGGAGCTGGACACTTTTTCTTAAAATAATGATACATAAAGATTTCTTTTCACAGAAGAATAACAATAATCCCTTCTGAATATCATTGAGAATGCCAAGAAGTAAATTTCACCAATGGTTTGACCTGATCTAGTCATAAAAACCTTCAGAAAAACACCAACAATTCAATCCACATGTACAAATGCAGTGAAACAGCAAGGGTTAGGAGTAGGAGGACTCCTACATTTGACTCTCTCGCACAGTGTATTAGATGCAGACAATCCTATATAGAAAAAGCCTTCACCACATACTTCCTCTAAATCTTTTACAGCTTACACTATAGGGCTTGCTATTCAGTGGGTACTGAAAACATTTTAAAATAGAAATAAAAAGCAAAATGAAGACAGTCCTTTTAATTTGACCTGAATTTCAAAAACTCCCCCATCTCATTGTTAATACTGACAATAATTCAGGAATTTACTCATAAGTCATGTCTGCAACATATTTTAATCTATAATAAGCCTCTCTCATAATTCTTCTAACTTCATTAACTCTCTCTTTCCTCACATATTTTAACAGCCTTTGATACCACTAGTTAATTCTTGGAGCTGGACAATATTCTAACCAAATGACATTTATATAACATGTATAACATACATTCAATCATAATATATAAAATAACTACTACCATTCAAGAGATATATATTTCAAGTGATAGATGCTGAGTCATTATATGTACATGACTCCAATTAATCCTTATATCTAGTACCTGAAATAAATTAAGATTAAATCCAACTGACCAAGAAAGAAATTACAGTTTAGGAAACAACTTGACCACAATCATACAAATAAAAAATATATAATATCGGTGGCAGGATGTGAACACAGACCTGTTTTAACACAGTGTGTTCATTTTGTTTTTTAAACTAACCATGAAATGGAGCTTAATTTTGTGAAGTACAAAATCAAAAATTTTATATAAATATAATGAGTTTCTAACATCAATATATAGATAACTATGGTGAAGAGTCTGAAAGAAAAGTTATATGCTGAATTAAATACAGATGTTTCATATCTACTAGTATAACATTTTCATTAAAAGCAATGGATGCAGTAATAATTATAAACCACAGGAAAGACATAATCCTATTAAGAGTTATCAGTAGTATAACTGGCTCCAGGATATCTGTGAACACCCACATTATTGATGTTTGAGGCCAAAAAACACCTTCTGTCTTAATATGGAGGATTAAGAGGAAATGAAGTCCAGAAGGCAAGCATGTCACATTTGAAAATCAAAATCCTGATTATAAGTAAATTCACAATCTTAGAATGCCTTACTAAGTATTTTTTAATTAAGGTAGGATATAAATGGCACAGAATTTTCTTTACAGTTTTAAGGACTATTTATCATTGTGTCCATTTAGCTAAGCAGAAAGGCAAATTGGCCAGTTCTAATTTTCAATCTCTTTAGCCACACTGAGGCCTAAACTATCTCAAATGTCTTATGGCTTCTTTGTCACATTATTTCATGACATGAAATATTTTTCAGTCTCATTGTCTTTTAGTATTTCTAATATTGTTATTTAACATTATGCTAATTATTTGAATTCTCCCACAAGTGACCACACCTGTTTATCCTACAGGCAGGTCTGTTTTTCAGCTGTGTTGCCAGTTCATAAACGGAGTATAGTAAAATACTGTATTCAAATAGTTAAGGAAAGATATGATTGCTTAATGATCATCCAATTATCTCAGCATTTTGATTAGAGGTCTTCATAGTATTAATTCCTCACTGCAAAGGTGGAACTTTCCAAAACTGGATATTCCTTCTACAATGTAAGAAAGGAGGCTATTGAATTTTAGCACATTTTTACAATTAAGCAATCAGTCAACACTATCTGCTATGATTAAGATTAAGCAGATCCAATTTAAAAATCTCCCTAGTGATAGATTCATCATTAGTCATTAATCTCAGTTTTTAATTAAATCACTGAAAGCAAGTCATCTGAATTCATTTATAGGAGGCAGAATTTAGAAGAAAAACTATAATAAAAAAATATATATATATATGACCATTCTTAACTATAGAAATGTGTATAGTACCTTAAGGCTACAAGGAGCTTCCACTGAAATAACTCCAAATTTGGAGTAACTTTCCAAATCATGTAATCAGGCATTTTTCTACTGCCCTGCTAAATTCCTTAGAAAGGAGAAATACTTTAAAATTAAATATTGTCCACAGGACAGCTTAAAGTAGGGAGAACAAGTATATTTTTAACAATGCAAACTCACAAAACAAANAAAAAAATAAACAGTCACCTGTCTGAAAAGGTGTAGAAATAGACCCCAACCACAGGCAATTTGCGCCAAATTCCAAAACAATGTGGTCCTGAACCACATTAACATGTCTGGAAAAATTTCTGATTTCTCATACATCTTTTATAATGACAATAATTTTTGAGCATGTGAGCTAGGTTCTATTACCGAGCACCTGTTATCTACTACTGCATCCTTGCTATCCCTATCTTCCTACCCAGGGATATTTTAGTTTTGGAATCTGGTGACCTTCTGACTGTTTTTTATGCTCTCAGCCCTTCAAACTCAGATGCAATATTGGATTGAGGTTAGAAATATGGAGTGAGCACACAAAATAACTCTGTAAACCTCAATAACTTTTTGCCCCAGAAATAAAATATTTCTTGGCTGCTTCACTGAAACTTGAGGTTCTATAGGTAGCTTAAGGGGAAAATTAAATCACTGTTATAGTGGGTTGTCACTATCACCTTCTGTTCTTTTCACATTTATCAATTGAACATGTACTATGTTTTACACTGATAATTTTTTTAAAGATGGTGTGCTTCACATATTTGAGACTAAGGCAATGGTCACAAGCAGATAAATTTCTAGACAATGGTTTTAATGAATTCATTCAAAAAAAAATCCAATGTATGCATTCAAATTTGGTAGAAAACAGCCTTCATAATTCATTCAAAAAAATGAACTTTGGCGAATCAATAGGATCACTTGAGACATCTATGCTTGAATGTATTCCTCTAGACTTAATGTATTTTTCCACATTGCATTATATTTTAATGATGAATTTCATGCTCTTTCATGGTACTCTAGCTCAGGAATCCTGGATATTATTTTGAGGGAAAAGAAAATAACTATGTGTGATGAAAGATGTTACTGATTAAAGTGTGTTGCATGTGTGAACTACATCAAAGCTGAAAAAACTTAAATACCACTATTCTATATTACAAGTACTATCACGCTGACTAAGGTTAGACTGAGGTGAGTAAATGTAAGGGTCTGACCTTCTTAAATAGTATTAGTTGAAACAATTCGTGAAATTAAACTGGTCGTTAATGTTTCAGTGGCATCTTTTCCTTAGTGTAATGTGGTTAAGAACTGATTTCATGGACAAATGCAAAACAGCTACCAATAAAGAAATTCAAACTCCAAAAGCCGCCAGCCCTCTGACATTCTTACCTCTGAAATCAGTACATCAGTACTACATCAGTGTTGTCAGAAGGTTACTATTTGAGTTAAAGTAGGGGCGGGGGGTGGTTAAGTCAAAATAACAAGGACCAAAAGGAACAACATAAATCAGTCATCTTTTACCTTGTGCATGAATAAATATTGGGTTAAATATATCACACTGGTCAATATGAAAAAGTAAACCATCCACAAGAGAAACCACAAGTAAAATTAACTAGACATGTACACACAGCTTGTGCGTGTCTGCTCAGTCATACTTTGGCTCTAATTACTACGATGGATTTTTCAATCCAAGTATGGAGTCTGCAGAAAACACTACTACCATCTCCCAAACGGAACACAAAGTTCCTATAATCAATGTTAGAGGCAACGCAGTGGCCAAAGCAGCTCTTCTGCAAACAGGTGGTTTTTAAAGTTTTACTTAAGCCACTGACTGCAAGGACAGAGGAAAGGAAATTGTCATTTGTTAAGAAAACACAGGCATGCACAAAAAAGCCCCAAGCAAAACACAACAAAAAACTAAAAAGCAGTTTATTTTAGCTCAGAACTGTGAAACACTGGGTTAGTATGTCTAAAATCACTGCTTGTAATTATATTTCTCTCGTCGCATACAAAAAGGTCCTTGGGAGAAATTGAAGGAAACGGTCATGTTACTTCAGGGTGGGCTTTATTCACAGGAAGAAAAATGACATTTTTACAGAAACAGAGTGCAAGAGAAAATAAAAAACTGTTGAGAAAAGGAATATACAGTTTATTTTGTATTTCTGAAGGCATTGTATTTTTCATGTTCTCAATATCCTATCTGGTTCTTCCCTATGTTACTTTCATAAGGCTAAGGCTAGCAGTGGCTGCTGTAGCTTACATATAGATTTCCATTATTTCTATCCTCCACCTTTGCAAATAGGCAGAATTCAGCGACCGGAGGTGGGGGTAGCAGACAGGTATCCCGAAACGCTTACAGGGCAAAAGAGGAGGTGCGGGATAGACTGCGAAATGAACGCCCTTATGAGAAAGTCCATCTCCCTCGAACTCTTCTAGTGCTTCAGTCGCGGCTACCCAGAAACTTCGGACCCCGGCTCCGAAGTAAACAGCCAGGTCCCAACGCGAAGGACACCCCTGCAGCCGGGACTCCCACTCTTCTCCCCGCCAGCCCACGCGGGGCGCTGGCTCCTCTGCTGCTGCTCCTGCTCCTCCTCCGCAGACCTCCCGCGGAGGCAAACTTTCCCGAGTCTCCCACTCTTTTCCCGGCCCGGCGCTGGCCGCAGCGGCCTTTCGGGCACCCACCAGCTGCGCTCCCCGCCCTCCCCTCGCCAGCCCGCGCGCAGTCGGTACCTCGATATCCGCCACGTCCTTGCTTAGCACAGGGGCCATGGCGATGCCCGGAGCCTGGAGCTTCCTTGCCACGAACCCTTCCGCGTCCTCAGGCTTCAGCCAGAGACGAAAGTGACAGCTTGCCCGAGCGCCCCTNACCTAGCAGCTTGTTTTCAGGCTACTCGCCGCAGGAAGGGAGGGAGAGAGCGCACAGGCTTTCGCGACTGGCCTTTGCTCTGTAACTGTTCGAGGCAGTAGGCGGGGGGCTAGATGTGAGAGAGCCGCAGGATTAAAGGTAAAAACAATCGACGCCCTAAGTAACAAATGATTCCTTTTCTTTCCTTCCGCAGGAGCCCTGCGAGGTGCAGAAACATTGTCTTTTGGCAACTGCATCTTCAGAATTCCTCAGGGATAAGGTAGTAAGTGTTCCTCCGCGCATTCAACAAATAGGCGGGAACAGGCAAGGGCAAGGGTTTTCTGAAAATGGACGGTCCCTAGGGGCGGGGGCGAGGCGGGTCGAGGAGAAGAGGGGCCAGGAATAGAGGTGAGCAAAAATTTCTACAGTCAGAAGCTGCAAGCAGTAAGTCCTGTAGGTGGTACAGAATCAAGGTTGTATATTTGCAGGACAATCCATTCTAATGGCCTTAAAAAAAAAAAATTCTAAAACGTGAAGCTCTTGTTAAGAGTTGTTCTGAAGTTTTGTTTCAGAGCTTGCTGGGGAGGGACCGATTTCATTTGGAGATGGTTTCAATCCAGAAAATATTCTCCTCACCTCTGAGTATATCTGTACTCCAGATGTCTCTCTCCATTCTCCCTCCATCGTCCTCTCTTCTGAAACACGTATTGCTTACTTCTGTTAAAGATTTTATTACACTTCTTAGTTCTCTTGGCTAGACAGTGAGCACCTTGGGTTCTAGTATTTCCTCTTCATCATTATTCTTTCATTAGTTCATCATTTCATTCAATAAATATTTATTGAACATTTTCATTACCAAACACTATGTTAGGTGCTCTGGCTACAGTCTTCAAGAAGAAACATCACTCTCATGGGAAGTTACTCAGAGTAAGGAAATGAGCAAACTAATAGGAGACTGAGATGCTTGCCTGGAAGGTAAAAGAAGGATTAGGGCAGAATTAATGGGGTGTGAGTGCCCACTATCATGAGTGAGTGGGAAGATTTCTTTAAACAAACCATCAGATTATCTTCCAGAACCTGGAATTTACTGATGGATACATTTTTCTTAGTGTATTAAGAGAAGGTAGAAAGTTACACAGAAACCTTGAAATCTTTCTTGACTCCCCTTTTCTCCCATATTTAATGAGAATCCCCAAGCTCTCAGGATTCAACCTCTTAAATGCATCTTGGAACATTTCTTCATTTCTCCATCTTCACTGAACCCACCAAGAGCCACCAACTTCTATTCTTACTCCTTTTCACTGCAGATTAAGCTTTAAAAAGTATTAATTGGCTCATAAAACACACACACAGAATAAATCTTTCAGTGATTCCCACTGCATTCAGAAGAAAATACAAACTTCATAGTGACCTCTGAATAACCAGCCCTTCCCCTCTTCTGCAGCTTCACCCTAGGGCTTCTCTTGCCAAGAGTCACTGTGTTCCAGTTACAAAGTAATCTTAGGTTCTTCTACCACTTTTCTCCCTTTGTACATATCCTCCATTCCACTGGTACTTTAGATCTCAAAGAAGCCTTCCCTGACCCATCCCCACCACCAACAAAATTAGACCCACCCTGTCTCTGTTATCCTTTCATGGCACCCTATTTTTTTCTCCATAAGTAAGTAAGTGAGTGTTAGTTGCCCAGTCATGCCTGACTCTTTATGACCCCATAGACTGCAGCCCACCAGACTCTTCTGTCCATGAGATTTTCCAAGCAAGGATACTGGAGTGGGTTGCCATTTCCTTCTCCAGGGGATCTTCTCGACCCAGGGATCGAACCCAGGTCTCCTGCACTGCAGCAGGTTCTTTACTGACTGAGCTACAAAGGAAGCCCCATAGCCCTGTCAGATTTTATTTGCCTGTTTATTTGAGTGTGATTTGTTTAATATATGTCGCATCTATTTATGAATGTAAGCACAGAAAGTGAGGGTCCATATCTGGCTTGGTCGCTTACTGAATATTCAGTTTCTAGGCCAGGACTGAAATATACAAGAGAAATACTGAATGACTGAATGAACTCAGTAGATCCTGAAGTAGATTTACACACTAAGCAGTTTGTTTCAGAAACTGTAGTTTCACTTTACCATGTATTCTTCTCAATATTCTACTTATTCCTGGGAAGTAAAATCATAGTATTTATCAATGACTTTCTAGTTAAAATGTGTCAAACTACTTTCTTTTTCCTGGAGTAATTTTCCAAAGTCAGATTTCTTTCATCTTCCTACAATCATACTCTACTTACCACCAGATCATCTATATCCTCCTTCTTGGAGATTTTTTTTAATGTATACATGCATATGGATAGTAGTGGTGCATGTTCAGTCATGTCCAACTCTTTGCAACCCTTCGAACTGTAGCCCACCAGGCTCCTCTGTCCATGGGATTCTCCAGGCAAGAATACTGGAGTGGGTTGCCATTTACTTCTCCAAGGAATCTTCCCAACACAGGGATCGAAACTGCATCACCGGCATCTTCTGCATTGGTGCAGATTCTTTACTACTGAGCCCATACATACATATATTGTATATATATTTAGAAAGAGAGAAAGAGGATTTACACACATGTGCATATATACATATATGACATATATATAATTGTAATACATATGATTCCTCCTCCAAGTTAACCAGAAAGTTTCCATAGTTGATTTCCTGATCACAGAGATATAGATTTAAGTGTTCTTTTAGGTTGCACACTAATACAGACCTTATCAATTAGCAACCCATACTTCTTTTTTGGTTGTTTTATGGGTATAAGTGTCCAAGTTATCCTTAAGAGTTAGAACTGTATTTCCATTTTTATTTTATGTGACTATTATTCTCCTAAACCACTATACATGATAAGCCCCAAATATTTTATCTTTCCAAAGATGAGAGATTCTTCACTGATACTCAATAATCAAATATAAAATTTAAATGTTATTTTACCATTCCCTCAACCTCACCAAACAGATGTATTCTATTCTGAGATATTTAATTAAGGCATATAATCACATTGCTCATATGCCACACCTATACTCCATGATCAGTGATTGAATCTAATAATATTTTAAATCCATTGAAATTCCACATTAAACACAGTTGTACCTGTAAATAATCCAAGCTGTTTGAGCTTATTGCAAATTTATTCACTTTTTTAAAGTTGTAAATTATGATGGCATTTGTCAAGCTGTCCCTCCATCTGGAAACACAGTCAAATATCAGGTGTTCCACATTAATTTCTTTGTAGGCTTTGGCGAGACAGCTCATCTAATAAGGTGCAAATTTACCAAAATGCATCTCAGCCTAACAATTTACATTACATAATTTAATATTACTAATATTGCTATAGTCAGAAGGAAGGCTTATAAGTCATCTTTCATTTCTGGAAAGTTATTCAGTACCACAAACTTAAAAACACAATAAACATGTAGATTTCCACGTGCTTTTTTGTCCCTGCTCTACTCAAAAATTAAGCAATTTTTAAAACACTCTTTGGTCCTAAGATGGCAGAGAAATAGGACGGGGAGACCACTTTCTCCCCCACAAATTCATCAAAAGATCATTTGAACGCTAAGCAAATACCACAAAACAACTGAACACTGATGGAGGACACCAGGCACCCAGAAAGGCAGCCCATTGTCTTCAGAAGGAGGTAGGACAAAATATAGAAGATAAAAAGAGAGACAAGAAAGTTAGGGATGGAGACACATCCCAGGGAGGGAGTCTTAAAAGAGAAGTTTCCAAACACCAGGAAACCTTCTCACCAGTGGGTCTGTGGGGAGTTTTGGAATCTCAGAGGGCAACATAACCAAGAGGAAAAAATAAATAAAACCCACAGATCTTGTGCCTAACTGCAACTCCCAGCGGAGAAGTAGCCCAGACGCGTGTGTCCGCCACCAGCAAGTGGGGGCTGAACAGGGAGGAGCCGGCTGCATGCTTAGGGTAAGGACCAGGCCTGAGTGCCCTGAGGGCAATCTGAGGGCGCTAACATGAGATAACAACCCAAACTGTGGGATAGCCAGAGAGGAAAACCAGAGAGAGAGAGAACTTTCCCATGAAAAGCTCTAACCTAAGGCACTGCCAGGCCACTCACAGAACAAAGAACTGAGCCAACACCAGAGGAGAGTCAGCTGACTGCAGACTGGCCCATTTCCTGCCAGAGGCAGGGAGGCAGGTGGGCGACAGCCAGACCAGGAAGGAAAGGGGCGAACTTGGCCCCAGAGACGGCATCCCCTACCAAACTGAGGCTCCCAGTTGCCAACCAAGTCTTGCTGAGATTCTGACGGTTGACATCCATCAGGAGGGTCGCAGCCAGAGATCAGCACCCCAGAAGAGACACACGGCACACTCGAGACAGTGCTCCCGCTGCACACCCAGGAAACGAAGAGGCTGGGGCCAGGGCGGTGATAAGACTCACCATCCAGCTGGGAAGAGTGCGCTTGCCAAGCACCTGGCTGCCTGAGCTGCTCGGACCTGGGAAGGGCACAAAACTCAGGCCCAACTGAGTCTGTGCCTTTGTGGAGCACCCGAGAACCTGAAGATGAGCGGTGTAAATCTAGGAAGTGCACGCAACCCAGGGCCCGCCTTAGACAGTTCAGCTGCAGAGCAACCTGGAGCCTGAGCAGTGTATTCTGGGAAAGCACACATGCCATGAGCGGGGGCAAACCCAGTGTGGCCCAGACACTGTGAGCACTCCCCACACACACCAATGATATTTTTTTGCAGTGTTCCTCCCTCCCCACAGCACAATTAAATAATTAAATAATTAATTAATTAATGACCACCTTCGCCCCCTGGTGTCAGGGCAGAAGTTAGATACTGAAGTGACTTGCAAACAGAGGACGCCAAAATAAACAAAGAGGGAACGGCTTTGGAAGTGACAGGTGCAACAGATTAAAACCCTGAAGTTAGCACTGGCTACATTAAAAGGGACCTATAGACCTTGAGAAGAAGTATAAGGTGGAGCAGTGAACAATCTGAAACTGAACTGACCACACACTGCCCTCAACAGTGCCAGAGAAATTCCTAGATATATTTGACTATTATTTTTTAATTTTTTAAATTTCTTTTTATTTTTAAGTTCTTTATTACTCCTTTAATTTTCATTTTTAAAACCTACTATTACCTTGAAAAAAAAGACCCTATTTTTAAAGTAAATTTCTTTTTTTTATATAACTATTGCAATTTTTTTTCTTAATATTGTATTTTTGAGAGTCTAACCTCTACTCTAGATTTTTAATCTTTGCTTTTTGGTATTTGTTATCAATTCTGTACCTTTAACAATCCAATCTTCAGTACCCGTTTTTACTTAGGAGTGTGATTACTGGCTTGACTGCTCTCTCCTTTTTTGACTCTTGTTTTTCTCCCCCAGGTCACCTCTATCTCTTCCCTTTCGCTTTTCTTCTCTACTTAACTCTGTGAATCTCTTTGGAAGTTCTGAGCTGCGGAGAAAACTTAAGGAACTGATCATAGGCTAGTTTGTCTCTCTCCTTTTAACTCTCCCTCCTGGTCACCTCTATCTCCTTCCTCCCTCTTCTCTTCTCTATGGAACTCCGTGAACCTCTCTGAGTGTTCCAGACTGTGGAGAGCAAATAGGGAATTGATTACTGGCTAGACTTCTCTCTTCCCTTTTGATTCTCCCTCTTCTCCTGGCCATCTCTATTTCCTTCCTCCCTCTTCTCTTCTCTGTGTAACTCTGTGAACCTCTCTGTGTGTCCCTCACTGTAGAGAATCTTTTCACCATTAACCTAGATGTTTTATCATCAGAGCTGTATGGATGGAGAAGTCTTGAGGCTACGATAAGAATAAGACTGAAAGTCAGACACAGAAGGCCTTAATCCAAAACTTGAGAACACCAGAAAACTCCTGACTCCAGGGAACATTAATTGACAGAAGCTCATCCAAAAGCCTCCATACCTACACTGAAACCAAGCTCCACCCAAGAGCCAACAAGTTTCAGAGCAACATATACCAAGCTAATTCTTCAACAATGCAGGAACATAACCCCGAGCACAAAAATACTGGCAGCCAAAAGTCACACCAAACCCACAGACAACTTAAAACTCATTAATGGACACTTCATTGCACTCCAGAGAGAAGAGATCCAGCTCCACCNCATATACCAAGCTAATTCTTCAACAATGCAGGAACATAACCCCGAGCACAAAAATACTGGCAGCCAAAAGTCACACCAAACCCACAGACAACTTAAAACTCATTAATGGACACTTCATTGCACTCCAGAGAGAAGAGATCCAGCTCCACCCACCAGAACACCAGCAAGCTTTCCTAACCAGGAAACCTTGATAAGCCACTCATCCAACCCCACGCACAGTGAGGAAACTCCACAATAAAGAGGAACCACAAACTTCCAGCACACAGAGAGGCCACCTCAAACACAGCAACATAAACAAGATGAAAAGGCAGAGAAATATTCAGCAGGTAAAGGAACATGATAAAAGCCCACAAAACCAAACAAAAAAGGAAGAGATAGGGAGTCTAAATGAAAAAGAATTCAGAATAATGATAGTAAAAATAATGCAAAATTTTGAAAACAAAATGGAGTTACAGATAGTATGGAGACAAGGATTGAGAAGATGCAAGAAGAGTTTAACAAGGACCTAGAAGAAATAAAAAAGAGTCAATCAATAATGAACAATGCAATAAATGAGATCAAAAGCTCTCTGGAGGGAACCAACAGTAGAATAAGTGAGGCAGAAGATAAGATAAGTGAGGTGGAAGACAGAATGGTAGAAATAAATGAAGCAGAGAGGAGAAAAAAAAAAANTCCTGCATTGCAGACAGTTTCTGTACCATCTGAGCCATCAAGGGAGCCCCTAAGAAGGCAAAAAAGAGGAGATCAAAAGCATTCTAGGTGAGAAAGTAATCTCTGCAAAGACTCCAACAGCAGTGTTATCCTATTGCAAGGAAAAGAAGACACTGATATCTGGAGATCAAGAAGCTGGGGGAGTCGGGGCGGGGCGTGAAGTATCCCAGAGAGAGGCAGTAGAAATAAGAATGGCCTGCACTGTTTTAGTTTTAGTTTAGGATTTTGAATTTTATCCTATAAGAAATGAGAAATCATGAAAGTTTTTTAAAGCAATGGAATGACATGATCAAATGTATGTATTTTGAAGTATCACTCTGATTGCATTATATGTGTAATTGCATATTCATATACTCACTTGGGTGAATGTGTGAAAATCAACAAAGGCCAGTGATTTCTGGGCTCAGTCATTTCCTCCACATGCTAGCCTGGCTGATAGTCACCATTGTCTTGGAAACCAAAACTGATACCATGTATCAATATCATTGTCACTTATTATTTTCTAACAATTAAAAAGCAGGTCTCTATTTTTTTTCCCCATGGACATGTAGTGAAGTTATAATATTAGTTACAGATGTACGCCATAGTGATTCATAGTACATAGTAGTTTGTACTTCTTAATCTTCTCCCTCTATTTTCCCCTCCCCCTTTCCTTTCCCCACTGGTAATTACTAGCTTGTTCTCCGTATCTGTGAGTCTTTTTCTGTTTGTTATATTTATTCTGTCCCAGGATCCATCCCTATTCGTTAGCAGGCAGGCACCAGATTTGGAATAACATAGAACCCATAGCTAGCCATGTGAGGAACTTGCCCCACCCACCAGCAGGCCAACACTACCTTTGGGAACTCTGATCTTCCAACCACTCACCCTAGAACCTGGCTCTTCCAGCCAGTGAACCAGCACTAGCCCTCGGACCCCCGTCCCAGGGTTCCACAGTCAGCTTCTCATGACCTGAACCCACCAAAGGGTGGCCAGGAGCCTCCACACAAAGCAGGGCCTAGTAATGCTTTGGTCTGAGTGACAGCAAACTGATAGCAGCCACCCACAACCCACCACAACGGAAGTAAGTACTCATGCAGCAAGCAGAAGCGAGACCTCCAGAAATGCAGTTCTAGTGACCAGAGGGAGGGGAATGCCCTGCTGGGAATCAGAGAACATCTATAAGAGGCCACTTTTCCCAGGTCAGGAAGCATAAACAGCTTATCAGATACACAGAGATTAAAACAACTTAGGCAAAATGAAGCAACAGAGGAGCAAGATTAAACTCCATAAGAACTAAGCGAGGTGCAGATAGGCAGTCTACCTGATAAAGAGTTCAAAGTAATGATTGTGAAAATGAACAAAGAACTCAGGAGAAGAATGGATGAAGTGAGAAGTCAGAGGTTTTTAGAAAAGTTAGAAAATGTAAAGAACTAACCAGAGATGAAAAATACAATAATTGAAAAATACACTAGAAGGAATCAAAAGGAAATAAAATGATAGAAGAACAAATTAGTGAGCTGGAAGACAGAGGAGTGGAAATCACTGAAGCTAAAAAGAAAAAAGAATGATCAGAAACAACTGTTTAAGAGATCTCTAGAACAACATAAATGCATTGGAGAAGGAAATGGCAACCCACTCCAGTGTTCTTGCCTGGAGAATCCCAGGGACGGGAGAGCCATCTATGGGGTTGTACAGAGTCGGACACGACTGAAGTGACTTAGCAGTAGCAGAACAACATAAAACATAGTAACATTTTCATTATACTGGCCCCATAAGAAGAGAGAGAAATAAAGGGGCAAAGACTATATGTAAAGGTATAATAGCTGAAAACTTCCTAGCCTGGGAAAGAAAACAGGCATCCAGGTCCAGGGAGCATAGAGAGTCCCAGACAGGATCAACTAAAAGAGGACCCACCAAGACACATTGCAATTAGAATGGAAAAGTAAAACTTAAAAAGAGGCTAGATTTTTAAAAACAGCAAGGGTATAACAACAAGGTTTGTACTGGGAAACTCCCAGAAGGATATCAACCAACTTTTCAGAAGAAACTCTGCAAGCCAGAAAGAAGTGGCCTAATATATTTACAGTGATGAAGAGGGGGAAATCTACAATCAAGAATAGTCTACCTGGCAAGGCTTTCTTTCAGATTTGATGAAGAAATCAAAAGCTTTACAGACAAGAAAAAATGAAAAAGAGTTCAGTACCACCAAACCAGTTTTATAAGAAATGTTAAAAGAGGCTTCTCCAAGGGAAAAAGAAAAAACCAAACCAAGAAACATGAAAATCATGAAGGCAAATATACAGTCAAGGTAGTAAGTCCATCATGTATAAAGCTAGTAAGCTGACTGAAAGGTAAAAGTAATAAAATCATCTATGTCTGCAATAAGAACTTAAGGAATACACAAAACAAAAAGTTGTAAAATATGATGTTAAATACAGTAGTAGTAAGGGGGTGGGGACTAAAAATGCAGGGTTGTTAAAATACTTGAAATTAAAAGATGGGCAGCTGAAAAAACCATATGTATGTATGATATATCTAGATGGATAGATAAATATCTCATGTTAACCACAGACCAAAAATCTCTCATACACACTCAAGAAAGAGAAATAAATCCACAAACAACGTTAAAAACAGTCATCAAGATGCGAGATAAAAGAAGAAAATAAGAAAGGAACAATAAAGAGCTATAAACAACCCCCAAACAATTCGGGAAATGGTAATAAATATATACTTATCAGTAATTATTTTAAATGTAAATAAACTGGAGTGCTCCAAAGGCACAGAAGGGCTGAATGAACACATATAGATTGCCAACAGGCACATAAAAAGATGCTCAACATCACTAATCATCAAAGAAATTAAAATCAAATCCCAATGAGATATCACTTCACACCTCTCAGAATGATTATCTTCAAAAAGGCCACAAATAAAGTATGTTGGTGAGGACATGGAGAAAAGGAAAGCGTGTACAGTGTTGGTAGGTTTGTAACTTATTGCAGCCAATATGGAGTACAGTGTGGAGGTTCCTCAAAAACTTAGAACTAGACTATCATGTCGTCCAGAAATTCCACTCCTGAGTATATATCCGAAGAAAAGGAAAAGACAAATTCAAAAAGTATAAGTATCCTAATGTTCATAGAAGCTTGATTTACAATAGCCAAATATGGTAGTGGCTTAGGTGTCCATCATCAGATGAATGAATAAACGTGAAGTATATATGTATATATAGAATAGAATACTATTCAGCCATGAGTAGCCAGGGAGCTACCAGACCACTCTAGTAGTTCATGTGATAGAGAGTCTGCCTGCAATGCAGGAGACCCAAGTTCAATCACTGGGTTGGGAAGATCCCCTGGAGAAGAGAATGGCAACCAAGTCCAATATTCTTGCCTGGAGAATTCCATAAACAGATAAGCCTGGCAGACTACAGTCCATGGAGTCACAGAGTCAGACATGACTGCGCGACTATCACTTTCAGCCGTAAAAAAATGTGAAACTTTGCCATTTGCAACAGCATAAATGGACTTGAAGGACATTGTGCTACATGAAATGTCGGACATAGAAAAGACAAATATTGTATGTTATTGCTTATATGTGGAGAGAAAAAAAATCTCTATGCTTTTAATCAAAGTCTGGAAAGAAAAGCTCAAACCCCTCTCAACCAGTGACTCTCTTTCTGCTTTCCAATATGAAACTGTAAAGATCCATTTTTAATCTTCTGAATAATGAATGACAGGCTATTCTTGTTCTTTGGTTTGTTTTCATGATCACCATTTCCTCTATAGTGTGAAGTCCTTGTTAGTTTTGAGTGTGTTTTATCCTATCATCCTCCATGCCTAAAAGAGTACCTAGTAATAGTACATATAAATATGTTCAAATTAGTATTAATCATGGCAAAGCGTCTGCCTGCAATGCAGGAGACCCGGGTTCTATCCCTGGGTCGGGAAGATCCCCTGGAGAAGGAAATGGCAACCCACTCTAGTATTCTTGCCTGGAAAATCCCATGGATGGAGGAGCCTGCTAGGCTACAGTCCATGGGGTCACAAAGAGTCGGACACGACTGAGCGACTTCACTTCATTACTTTCTAAATATGACAGAGGAAACAGAAAACCTGAGAGGAAAAGATTTCTAGTAATAAGTGTATAAATAAAGGGTAATAATGGGCAATTCACACACACACACACAAAGAATACAAGTAGATGATAAAGAAAAGTGAAACTATATCAACCAAACTAGTAGTCAAAGAAATTCCATTTAAATGATAATGAGATATGATTTGTCACCCATTAAACTGGCAAAGAAAATATAAGGAGTGGTCAAGGTGTTGGAAAGTTAATGGATTCATAAGACTCTATAATTACTAAAATTTTGTCTGGTATTTAGTTAGAGCCATTTAGCAAAACACACCCAGATTTTAGGGCTTCCCAGGTGGCTCAGAGGGTAAGGAATATGCCTGTGATGCAGGAGGTTCCCTGACCCTCATCCAGGGTCAGGAAGATCCCCTGGAGGAGGGCACGGTGACCCACTTCAGTATTCTTGCCTGGAGAACTCCATGGTCAGAGGAGCCTGGTGGGCTACACTCCACAGGTTTGCAAAGAGCCAATCAGGACTGAAGTGAATGAACATGCCCTCACCAAAATTTTAAACATAGGCATTACCTTTGTTCCAACTTCATTTTGTATATATTTGTGTCTTTATAAAAGTTATACTTCTATGCACAATATACATAAAGTATGGCTCATTCCAAAGTTCTTTATGCAAAAGCAAAAACATAACATCATAAATGTCCTACAAAAGATGACTGATCATAACTGTATTGAATGGATACAGTTAAATTTTATACAGTCTTTAGAACTGAAGTAGTATAATATTATCAACAGTGAAGGGCACTGACAGTATATTAAAGAACATATGAGATTATATGTCCTAAATATACTTGGATAAGTAACAAGCACAATTAGTTAATTATAGGAAAAAGTAAAATATATTTTAAAAACTCTGTTGCATTATAAGCACATATACCTTTTATAAATTTGTGTGTGTGCATGAAAGAAAGACCTTCCTTACTCTTGCCATGGTGCTTGGCACATGTTAGGCTCACTGTAATTTTCATATTTTACATTAAAAATGGTAAAAAACCTGACTGCCAATGCAGGAGACAGAAGAGATGTGAGTTTGATCCCTGGGTTGGGAAGATCCCCTGGAGGAGGGCATGGCAACCCACTCCAGGATTCTTTCCTGGAGATTCCCATAGACAGAGGAGCCTGGTGGGCTACAGTCCATAAGGTCGCAGAGTCAGTCATGACTGAAGCAACTTAGCACACATGCAAAAGCGTCTACAATGTTCTACTGTCCATTCTATGAAAATAACTATTCATATCATAGTCCTGAATTAAAATTTTGTACTAGTTATAGAAACTGGCAAATATATTTATAATATCATGGTCCTGGCTACAATTTTCAAGTTGTATCATTCTATCAGTTCAGTTGCTCAGTCATGTTCGCCTTTGCAGCCCCACAGATTGCAGCACACCAAGCCTCCTCGTCCTTCACCATCTCCCAGAGCTTGCTCAAATTCGTCCATTCAATCAGTGATGCCATCCAAGCATCTTGTTGTCTGTCATCCCCTTCCTCTCTTGCCTTCGATCTTTCCCAGCTTCAGGGTCTTTTGCAATGAGTCAGCTTTTCTCATCAGGTGGCCAAATTATTGGAGCTTCAGCTTCAGCATCAGTCCTTCCAGCGAATATTCAGCGTTGACTTCCTTTAGGATTGACTGGTTTCATCTCTTTGCAATCCAAATTGTAGAAACTGACAAATAGTGAACACTTGCCTAAAGTGAAAGTGAAAAGGAAAGTGAAGTCGCTCAGTTGTGTCCGACTCTTTGCGACCCCATGGACTGTAGCCTACCAGGCTCCTCCGTCCGTGGGATTTTCCAGGCAAGAATACTGGAGTGGGTTGCCATTTCCTTCTCCAGGAGATCTTGCCGATCCAGGGACTGAACCCAGGTCTCCTGCACTGTAGGCAGACGTTTTACCATCTGAGCCCCCAGGGAAGTCTCATCTAACAAAACAAAATAATTTGAATAATATCCTATTACAACATAATTAATTGAATGCATTGATTTATTTGAATTTTAAAGTGATACTTAGTCAGACTTTTGATCCAAAACCTTTATGGCTTCCCAGTTTACTTAGTAAAGTTCATAGTGCCCTATAAAGCATCAATGATCTAGATCATTTATTTTTTTTCCCCTACTTCCTGATGTTCTTATTCTCTTCAACTCTTCTACTCGCTGTTCTCTGTGCCTGTAGTGATATTCTACCAGCAATTTTAGCAGGTAGCCTCTTATCAGCGTCAAGCTTTTATGAAAAATTCACCTTTTTGGTAAGATCTATTCTGACTACCACATTTAAATTGCAGCTCTCATTTGTCCCATTCACTATACCTCTTTTCTTACTTTATTGCAAACTGGTATTCTATTTATTTTAATTATGTGCCCATTCATCATCTACCTTAAGTTCTATCACGTTGTTTTGTTCGCCGTTGTTCCCCCATTGTCTGGACTAACTGCCTAGCATAGTGTATATGCTCCACAAATATTTCAGGTGAATGGATGATTCAACTAGTGCATTATGGTCTCTTTTCATTCTTTTCCTATTTTGTATTAGCATTTAATATTGAGTATTGTACACCTATTTTTCTATCTTACCCATCAGAGAGAATTATTCAAGGGCAAATACTATGTCTTGTTAACCATTGAATTCTTAGCTTATATAATGTCTAGAAATAAGTAGATGCACCCAGATATGTGTTGATCGAATGCATAAATGGGTTGAAAATCAGCATGTTTGTGTATTTTTCCAGTAGCACTTGCCCCATTACGACATTAAACATTTAAAAGTTGAAATTTATCATGCATGGCAATCACAGAAAATCCAAGCTAGTAGCTTACTCTGAAGCATGTTTCCTGTTCTCATTTTTGCCTTAGCAACTTACTTGGCAATATTTCATAAATATAGTCAATGTATAAAGTACCTAGAGTAGTCCTTTTAGTACATTTGAAAATACTGTTCATTTTCTTATTTTATGTCTTAATTCAAAAAGTTTCTTTTTTTTTTTTGGTATCCTGAGTAGTTTCTTCTCCATCTATTAAAAATGTTATCAGATTATACTTAAAAAAAAATTGCATCCAATTTGCAGAATGCAAGAGAACAATTATTTGGTAGTGTTGGACAGCAGAATTTGCCACCCCAAAATATGTCTCTTTGGCATATTATTTTAAATTGGTTATTTTCTGAGAAACAGCAGACATGAAAAGGGCTCAAAAACCAGGTATGTGCCCTTTTGTAAGAAACATATTTATAAGAAGAATGTCCATTTTAAAGGTGTCTTTATTTCTGTGCCTGGAAGAGGATATCCAAGTATTTTATCAGTGGAGAAAGTAGTGACTTAAATCTGCATCACAATCACTTTGCTTACTAAGCTTTTCCTGATAACCTCCTAAAACTGACTCTCTTACCCTCAACATCCTCCATTGTCTTTAGTTGAAGATGCTGCTTAAGTTGAGGGCTTTAGCCATTTGGGCGAATTATTCAGTTTCTCTGGGTCTCTCCCATGTATACATGTTACAAAATTTTTGTTTGGTTTTCTCTTGTTAATCTGTCTCATGTCAGTTTAATTCTCAAAGCATCCAGAAGAACCTAGGAGGGGAGGGGAAAATTTCTTCCTACCTAACAGCAGTTTGTGTCATAGGCAGAATTATTACTCCTGAAGTGTTTTAACTCCCTTTTAGAAGCACTGGTTATTACATTTGTGCCATTGTATGTGACATGTGTCTGTGCATATATAGATGTATTTTATCAGTCAGTATATCTTTTAGATTAGTTGCATAAGGTTAGTCATTGGTGAACTCATAAACTTGACTATCTTGTTTTAGACTTCAGTTGAAAGATTTTCTTTTAAATATTGTCCTTTTTTTTTTTTTTTTTTGATATGAGAGATGGAAGTTGAGGGAGACTGATTAGCATGACTCTTCCAAGTAGCACAAATACATTTCACAATGTGATCTTTGATAAATGTCCAAATGGATTTTAAAACTAAGTAAATTAAATGGCTTTTTATTGAGTCCCATAATTTATTCCAACCATCTGTGTCATACAGACACAAAAGTTTGTTTCCTAAGGGCTTTAGATTATTTTTTTGTTGCCCTCAGCCCCATCATTAGGATATAACAATATTAACATATTTCAGGATTGACTTTGGTTCCCTAGTGAATATGATATATCTTTCAGTCAAGAAACATTTTTCAACACCACTGTTTGTAATTTGGAGATTAAAAAATATGGAACCAAAAGCATTCTTTTGGCATCATACTTTCTGTTTAAAGGCCACCAAATGTTTCTTTTTGAGAGATTGTATTGAACGGTTAGAATCTTGGCATCCACTGTTGTTCAAAGGAGAGATTTTCCTGGCCCACACTTGTTGTTGCTGGACAATGAATGACTAGGATGTGTGGACAGAGCCACCTTCCCATCTGTACCAGTCTTAACTGTCATCGATTGCTGTGTGGTGTCCTCTGTTGAACCATGCATGCTTAGTCATTAATTTTACTTAAAGCTAATAAAAATATCTGCCTTTATTCATCATCTCCTGTATGCCTTGGACATTGAATATAATTTCTGATGTGACCATCACAACAATCAGAATTTATAGAGAAACTGATGCTTATGTATTTTATTGGTATTTCTGTTAACTAGTTTTTTTGGTAGAAAATATTAAAGCAATGTTAGAAATTTATGGATTTTGTTATAAATGCATTATAATTTATAAAGTGCATTTTTAGTTTTGTTCAAGGAAATTGATACTTACTTTTAAAGTGCTTCTTTATATAATTATCTTTATATTAATTATCACAGTGAAAAGAGTCTTTGTGAGGGTAAACTGTGTATCTTCTCAAGACTGAATCTAGGCATATCCTGGGTTCTTGCCCAAGACTCCTTCATTCAATACATCTTTCATCTTGAAATAGAGTTATAGTAACCTATATCCCCCTGGTTAGCTGCTGTTAAGTTGCTTCAGATGTGTCCGACTCTGTGCAACCCCATAGACGGCAGCCTACCAGGCTCCCCTGTCCCTGGGATTCTCCAGGCAAGAACACTGGAGTGGGTTGCCATTTCCTTCTCCAATGCATGAAAGGGAAAAGTGAAAGTGAAGTCGCTCAGTTATGTCCAACTCTTCACAGGCCGATGGACTGCAGTCTACCAGGCTTCTCCCTCCGTCCATGGGATTTTCCAGGCAAGAGTACTGGAGTGACATCCCCCTGCAGATTCTACCTATTTTCCTAATTATATATCTATTCTATTCTATTCAGTTCTATTTGGTTCTATTCTAGTCTATCTGTAATCTATAATAATGCTAATGTTTGGGGAATTGTATTATCTAAATGGTAGCTTTTCTGTGCTACAACAAGAAATAAATATATAAGATAGATATATGTGTCAACAACGTCTCCTGTAAATATATGTATTTGCAGTTGATATATATAATAAATCTATGCTTATGTGATGAGCTCTGTCACAAATTTTCACAGAAATATAATACATTAAATACTATGTCATCTTTCTTACATCATTTGCACAAAGTTAGATTGCTACACGTGTAACACAAATTTCAAAACAACTCATATGATGCAATGATACAAAAAGTAATTCATACTTTAAAGTAGATTGTTCTGAGACTAGCAAAAAAAAAAAAAAATGGCTAAAGAAACACAAAACAGAGAAAGACAAATGAATTTGGGATCATTTAACCTAGAGAAGGTAAAGCTTGCTACATTTGAGTAAACAATTGTATGGAAATTTTTTTAGAAGAATAGTGAACAGTTTTCTACTGTGACATCAGATCAAGAATTGAATTTAACAAACTACTGAGGAGTTTAATTAGCTTCAAGGAAAATAAGTTTTATGCCAAAGTAATGAAATGTTAGAATGAACAACTAAGGAAGATGTGAGGTCTTTATACTTGGGAATCTGCACAAAGAACATAGACAACTATCCTGACCCTCAAAGCAAGCTTGCTGTTGTTTAGTTGTGTCTGACTCTTTTTGCAACCCCATGGACTGTAGCCTGTCAGGTTCCTCTGTCCATGAGATTTCCCAGGAAGAATACTGGAGTGGGTTGCCATTTCGTTCTCTAGGGGATCTTCCTGACCCAGGGATCAAACCCGTGTTCTCTGCATTGGCAGACAGATTCTTTACCACTGTGCCACCAGGAAAGCCCAGAAGCAAGCTACTGGACCACAAGACCTCAAGCGGCCTTTTCAAAACTTTTGTTTTATAAACATCATAACTCATTCCCTTACTCTTCTTCTATCTCTCCCTGCCATTCATAACAATATCCTAAGCAGTAACAATTTCTGGCTTTTCTTTTTAAACGCATCTGATTATAAGACTGTTAACTGCCATTTCTCTTTTACATTCCATTGTCAAGAAGTGAAAGCGGTTTTATAAAGTGAGCCAGTTTTTCAGGAAAAACACAGATTTCAAGGGGATCTATGCATGCACTTAAAATGAATTCTTTACATTTGCGTAGAAACTAGATTGATGATTGAAAAATATTGTTAAAATCATAACGTTCCACTGATCAAAACCTATCAATGGCTTCTCATTAAAACTAAAGTAAAATCCACATTTTGTAGAATGGACTACAAGGCTTTTCAGGATCTGAAGTTCTATTTCTCTGATCTTCCCTCTTTTCATTCTTCTCCAGCTCACACCACTTCAACCACTCTGTACTTATCCAGCACACCAACTTCTTAGCTCTTCTTAGCCTTTGTCTTTGGGTTAATACCAAAATGATACTGAGCAGGTGACCACTCAACCATGTTGGATCATGGCATTTCACACTCGGGGAACAGCCAGTAAAAAGCCCTGAATGCTCCATTTCTGTCATTTTCCTCTGAACTTGCACAGACAGACATACACAGCAACGTCCGTCTTTTTCCTGAACTTTTTCTTTGCTCTATGCCCACTGATGGTAGATCTGTTTGTATACCTGTTTAGTATCAGTTTCTCCTTTATCATGAGTACTGTAGTCCAAGACAGCTTTCTTTAGAGATAGGTCTAAAGGTGAACGGGGAAGTACAATTAGCAGAAATTGTATCATTTATTCCTCCTAAAATGAATCAAGGCTTATTGTCTTTGGGTAAAAATGTACTGTTTAAAAAAAAAAAAACTTACAGTGAACTTTTCTCCATGTTAGAAAACATTTGCTATTTTAAAAATGTGATTCTCTCTCTAGATGTGAGAAGAATTTATTCTATTCCTTATTTGAGAATTTCATTGCCATTTGCATGTTGCCTGGAATACAAATTGTACTTAGTAATCAATCAGTGTTTAATTGCCGCTCAAGTAAACCCTTGTAATCAGACTTGCTATAAAAATGTTAAGGTGTGCAAAAAGCATAAGGTGGCATTTTCCCCTCCTTCTTATTATGCCTGTGTAACTTCCATTAATACTAATAGGAGGCACAGCTGGTCGTCAACAGGAGATTACAGGTTGCTGCTTAAATCATATTTTATTTTTATACCTTGGCAAGATTTATGTATTGAAATCAGTTGGCCAGATTTTTGCTGTTGTTAAGAAAGCTTTTACCCTGAAAGAATGAGATTGGGGGAGGGAAATGGAGTCTCATATTTTTTTATTTTAGGAATATAAAGACTTGAAATCCAAGCAGCAGCTTGTCCTTATACAGCAAGTCTGTCTTATGCGTTAGCACCAGCTGGAGTCCCGTTTCTAATTTGCTGTGAAGAATTAAGTGATTTGAGACCCATACCCTGGAGTATTTGACCTCCAATGTCAACCAGCTAGCTTGCAATTCCCTTGGCTGGAAAGTTTCTCCAGAATTGATTTGAACTAACATCAGTTAAAATACTCTGCAATATAGTGGTAAATATCATTGCAAATCTGAGGATGGCTTTATAGCCATAAAAATAAACACACTGTAGAATATTAAGGAAAGGAGTTTAAGAAACATGGAAAGCTTGGTGATCAGAAATGTTGTGATAATAGAACCTTTCACCCCAAGGTCATCTGTTTGAGTCCAGTACAGTTGGGTAGCATCACTGACCGAAGGTGCTTGTTTGTGGCATATGTAAACTGTGTCAATACTCTCAAGTTAATTTCTTTGTGGTCAAGTCTATTTGTTATAAAACAGCTAGTCCTGTTATTCTCAGTTGCCACAGTGTTGACAATTCTGGAGGAGATTGCTGCTGCTAAGTCACTTCAGTCGTGTCCGACTCTGTGCGACCCCATAGATGGCAGCCCACCAGGCTCCGCTGTCCCTGGGATTCTCCAGGCAAGAACACTGGAGTGGGTTGCCATTTCCTTCTCCAATGCATGAAAGTGAAAGTTGAAAGTGAAGTCGCTCAGTCGTGTCCGACTCTTAGCAACCCCATGGACTGTAGCCTACCAGGCTCCTCTGTCCATGGGATTTCCCAGGCAAGAGTACTGGAGTGGGGTGCCATTGCCTTCTCCATAGAGGAGATTAGAAGGACTAATAAGGACTAATAAGTGTCCTCATTATCCCAGTGCAAACCAGTCTCCTTTTATCTCAGTCTTCCTTTTCTCATGTGTTGCCCTCTTCAGAACTGTTCATTTTTTCACTGTACCTAATCTATTCCTTCAAGTCATTCAGCTCATTCCCTCTCCCTCTCCATAATACTTCTCCCAATATCCTAGGGTTATTATTTTCATTTTCTCATTCTTAACCTTCCTTGGTATCCATTACCTGATGGTAAATATACCAGTATATGTAACACTGTTATAGGTGGACGAATAAATGCCATCATCCCCATAATTCTTCTTGAACTTCTCTATCCCTCTATTTTCTCCTCCTCCAGCTTCCACTATGGTTAATCAGCCATATCCCATGGGGCCTGTTTCTCACCCTAAAATCTTACCTGGCTCCTCACTCAGGTTCTAGGGCCCCTAGTTTGCCTTGCCTATCTTAACTTGCTGTACTATCTGCTCTAAGCCATGAAAGGTACAATAAAAGTTTATAACCAGGCCTGTCCCCATCCCTTTGACATGATAAAGTAGATGAAGGAGAAAGTAGGTGGAAAGTGTCAATCATGAGGTGAGATCAAAAGGTGTAGGTACCTTCTGAAAAATCCCTGGTTAGAAAATTACATACTGATTACCCTTCATAGTCTATTTTCTTATATTTACTAGAGTCATATGTTTCTTGGAGTTTTTAGTACATTTAATATTACATTTCAAGTATAGTATGTGTTCATATAGCCTTATGATGTTATCCGCCAATTCTTTAACTTCTATATTTATTACCAGAGTAAAAACACATAGTGGGACTGAGTAACAAAAGTAGCCATCCTTTGTTGAGAAATTACTGTGTTAGACAGTGCTTTGAGTCCATTATGTATATTATCTTATTCAATACTTAAGTCTATCTCAAGAAATATTATTATACTTATTTTATAGTAAAGGAAACTGGGCCTTCAGGAGTTTAAGTACCTGACCAAAGTCAAATTGCCAGAAATATCAAAGTTTTAGACTGAACACAGGTACTTCCAAATTCACAGACCATTTCTTTCGTTAGTATTGCCCATAATGTCTTCAAATTCTAATATTTTGTGATTTGATCCATCTATTTAAGCAGATATCCAGAGTGATATTTACCACAATATATCAAGTTTGTTTCAAGGAAATACTAAGCATATGCATTTAACTCAGTGCTTTATTTAATATATGTGGTGAAATCAAAGAGAGTTATGTTTATGTGTCATTGTGAACCAATTCTTGGTTGTTTAAGTCTTTACTCCGTAGATATTGAGTGTAATAATCCAGTGTAATATATTTCCTTTTTGTCTTAGAAAATACATAACACATTGTTGGGCACTGAATAAATATTCACCAAGTGCTTATAGCTGATACTCAAGTAAGATGAATAAATGTACAAAATTTAGAAGTTTTTAACCTGCAAAGTTTGATTTTTATTTGAAAGAAAAATGTATCCTACTTCCTACTTTGGTGCCTAAGACTGTATCCAGTCCATTAGTGATGTTTTAAGGGATATGTGATCCTTTTTTATTCCTAATTTATTTTTTTCTGAATATGTAATAATAAAAATGCAAAAGAAAATAAGGAAGAAAATATGTAACACATAATTCCACCATCAATACTTTAATCTATGTCAATTTATACAATTGTTTTACACAATTGCAATTATTTTAATAACTTTGGTTTGTGACCTGATTTTTTTTCACTTGACACAAAATATGATATTTAGTAGATTCATATAATTCTGTGTTTTGAGTGTTCTATAACACACTAGTAAGCATAGGTTAGGTTATGCTGTGATAACAAATTATGCCTGAAATTTCAGAGGCTTAAAACCACAGAGGTTTATGTCTTACTCATGCTACTTTTCCCATTTGGATTATCAGGGAAACCTTGCTCCATACAGTCACACTGAGACCTAGTTGTCAGAGATTTTACTTTCTTTTTGTTGACTCTTTTGGAATATGTGACCTCCTCAGTCACACAGCACTTTAAAAAGATGCAGTAAGTTTTCATCTAAGCATTTAAATACCTAAACCAGAAATAAGACATCAATTTCTACTCATAGTCCAATAGCCAAAAGAGTTTATTTTACTCTTCTAATTGCAAGAGGGCTGAAAAGTGTAAGGAAACATATATTTATGTTCATATATTTTATATATTTTTATATAACTAATCCTCCTCACTTTTTTCCTTTAATATAATTCCTTCAGTTTTGTATTTAGCAAAGATTTCTCAAAGTTATGATTATCAAGAAAGGCATTCTTCTCTTTTTTCAAACATTGATAAAAATGTAGTAGGTACTAACCTTTGACTTCAGACTTAGTTGGGTTCACCAAAAATATAACTCAGTTTATTATTTAATAGAACTGTTTTTATTCTGAATTCTTAATCAGTCAGTGGCAAAAACCAAAATCTCACTCATTGTGTAACTTCTTTTCCCGTTCAAATAGAGTTGCTTCTAAATTCTAGGCAGTTGACAAAGGGCCAGCAGCTTAGTAAGGAGTGTGGGCACCTGGCCCGCAGTCATTTCATGTTTCTCTGTGACAGGTAATGAGATGACCATCATCTATTATGTTCACTGTCCACACATGGAAGTGCAGTTTCCTTCTCTTTCCTGAAGACAAGGCCTCCAAAGCATCTGTTCTCTCTTAGGTACTGCTGTGCTCCTATCAAACAGAAGGACCACATTGTTCTGCGTCTGTAGCCACACTGGGAATGTGCCAGGGATGAGATGAGGGGAGGGTGGGTAAAGAAGAGGTAGAGCTCAGGTTCTTTTCTTAGATACCCACAAGTGACTCTTTTTTTTCATTCTTGATAGGAACAATAAGGAATATAGAAATTGATCACATATTCTTCCCAGATATTATGATGTAACATAACCTTGTTCCTGGATCTCAGGTTTTAAAAGAAAAAGATAAAATTTGACTCGTTTTACTCATCTTTTACAACCCTTATTTGAGGCTATAATCCAACCAAATAAATGGAGGAAAGGCCAAAAAAATGAGGAAAGTAAAAAGAAAAATACCTACCAAATTAACAAAATATTATATTGTCATCTGCTGACCAAGTACTCATAGCTGGTTTCTTCCAAGTAAGGTGGCCATGTTCCGCAACTGCAGCTATGTTATCTAATAAATTCTGACTGCCAAGTGTTTATTTGGGATCCTGGAGCCAAAATTTTCCTGTAATAACTTGTGGCTCAATCATATTCTCAATGTTAGAATTTTCCCTAGAGTCTCAAGTGTTCCCAGGAATAAATTTTATTGTATATCTTTAGAAGTGGCGGTAGTGAAATGAGGTATTTGTTGCTATTTGTTCATTTGTTGGTTGATTGTTGCTTTAGAAGGAGCATTTTGTCTATCACTGTGGGTGGGAGATTCATTAGTTGTGGATGTGAATTCATTAATTGTAAATTAGTTGTGAATTCCTCCTCTTGCTTCATCTGGCTCCTGGGAAGGAAGCTCTGTCTTGTTTCTAAGGAATTATTCTCCAGTCCATCAACCAAAGTTAGATAAATAGATGATGTTGTCATTCTGGTAGAGAGATTTTTGGCTAAACAGTCCCTTTTTGAGATATGAGTTCATATGTTAAGAAAGAAGGGGCGAGGGATAGTAAAGGCATCATGTTTGGGGAGTGGCGTGAGAATGAGAATTGCCCCTCAGTCCCGAGTAGAAATAGAAAAGTGTGTTAAAAAAAAGAAAAGAGAGTGCAGCTTCCATAGAGAAGAGGCCCTCTGAATAGGCCCTCTGAATCTTAAGCTGAAGTTCCCATGAGTTCCTGGAAAGACTGAGCACTAAATTTCAAGGTTTTTAGGATCCTGGCAAATGTCCTCCACAGCTAAGCCAGATAAAGTAGAGGCTGACCTTTTGAGGAGCTACAATCATCAAAGGCACTGTGCTGTCTAGGCAGGAGTTCTGATAAAAATGACACAGCATATAGTGAAGGTCAAAGTGTATTATTAGGTGACATTACATGAACTCTAAATAGCGTCTTTATTTTTTTTAATAAGTCTTGTGTTAGAAAAATTTTAGATTCACAGAAAAGTTGCAAAGGTAGTACAGAGAGTTCTCATGTATCTCACCTTTAGTTTTCATTATTATTTACAGCTTAAATTAGTCTGGTACATGTATCAAATTAATGAACCAATATTGGTCCACTATTACTAACTGAAGTTCAAACTTTATTCAACTTCTCTTAGTTTTTACATCATTTTTTAACTTTTGTCAGACCCCATCCACTATATCATGTTCATATTTAGTTGACATGTCTCCTGGGATTCTTCCTGGCTCTGATAGTTTCTCAGAAATCCTTGTTTTTTAAATTATTTTAACAGTTTTGAAGAATGCTGATTAGGTATTTTGTATAATGGCCCTTAGTGAAGATTTGTCTAATGGTTTCATCATGATTACACCGGGTTAAGAGTTTTGGGGAGGAAGATCACAGTGATAAAGTGCCATTCTCATTACATAGTATCAAGAGTATATGTTATTAATCTGACATCACTTTTGATAGTAAACTTGATCATTTGATTGAAATAGTATTTGTCAAGTTTCTCCATTGTGAAGTTACATTTTTTTCTCTCTTTTTCCATACTGTATTTGGTGGTGAGGTGCTGGCATGGAGTGATGAAGTCACTATAAAAGTCCATACTTAATATTTAGAAAATAGATCAATGGTTGGTGGGTAAGAATGAATAAGTGGAGATGTACATAGAAGAGACTGAGTGTGATCTATGCTTTGAAACAGAGGTCGGTTTGGATAGGCAAGAGGAGCAGAAGATGGGGAGTTATGCTCCCTCCTCCTTGAGGGCTAAGGATCTGTTTAAATACCTGGAATTCTTCTGCATCATGTTCAGTCGCTCAGTCGTGTCCAACTGTTTGTGACCCCATGGACTGCTGCACACTACGCTTCCCTATCCTTCATCATTTCCCAGAGCCTGCTTGAACTCATGTCCATTGAGTCAATGAGGCCATCCAAGCATCTCATCCTCTGTCATCCTCTTCTCCTCCTGCCCTCAATCTTTCCTAGCATCAGGGTCTTTTTCAATAAGTCAGCTCTTTGCAAAAGGTGGCCAAAGTATTGGCACTTCAGCTTTAGCATTAATTCTTCCAATGAATATTCAGGATTTATTTCCTTTAGGGTTGACTGGATTGATCTCCTTGCAGTCCAAGGGATTCTCGAGTCTACTCCAGCACCATAGTTCAAAGACATAAATTCTTCAGTACTGTTTTCTTGTCTGCTTTATTGTCCCGTTTTATTGTTTTCTTGCCTGTTATATTGTCCAGCTCTCACATCCATACATGACTACTGGAAAATCCGTAGCTTTGCAAGTGAGCTTTTAAAATTTTTTACCAAGTATTTACTTATTCAATAATTTATTTATATTCATATGGACGCGGATATTTATTTAATACTTTAGACTATAATCCAATACAACTTTATTTTGTTGCTCAAATTATTCCAACTTTAAACATTAGGAGCTCTTTCAATTGGGTTATGTGTTGCTTTGAAATTCCATTTGTGTATGTGTGTGTGTGTGTGTGCGCACACGCGCGTGCGTGCGTGCATGTGTATTAGTTGACTCAAACCGCTGTAACAGAATACCGTAGACTCAGTGGTTTAAACAACAGAAATTTATTTCTCAAGTTCTGAAGGCTTGAAAGTCTAAGAACAAGATGCTGACTCATTCAGTTCCTCTGTAAGGGCCCTCTTCCTGGTTTGCAAATGACTGCCTTCTTATTGTATGCTCACATGGTAGGGAGTGAGAGAGAGAGAAATAGAAAATGAGAGGGAAAGAAAGAGCAAGCTCTGATTAATCCTGTTATGTGGGCTCCACCTTCATCTAAACCTAATTATCTCAAAGCCTCCATCTCCAAATTGGTTTCAGGGCTTCATCGTATCAATTGGAGGAGATACATTCAGCTCCTAACAGTGTGTGTATGTGTCTTAGCGCTTTTTTTCTGGCACTACACATGCTGCAAGCTCATCGTGCTTATTTCCTGCACAGTCTGAAAGCAACTATTTCTCCAAGGAGTCCTGGTTCACTTTATTGGAGAACGATATTAACCAAGATCTGGGCAGTAGATGTCCTTACTGCTGCTGGAGTACCATTGCTTTTAGGCCTTCTCAGCAGAAAAAGCAAGAAAACATGTGTGTATATACCAACTCTCATGTAGATAAATATTTATAAATATTTCCTGTGTATCCATCTGTGACTGTATGAAACTAAATATCAGTTCATATTGAAATCTTCAACTATAATCCATTACTAAATTGATCAGCTAAACTTCTCCCCTTACTTCTCTGTAACCTCTTGTTCCAATAGTAAGAGACATAGCTTCCACCATCCACCATCAATTTACTTAATTGTTCAATTTCAGTGTACATGTATAGCAGTGCCAGAACTGCTAACCCACAATCCAGTGAAAAGAAACTTTAATACAAACTTTTGTGGTCACTTTTGCCTAGTTTCGCAGACTCTGCTAATTTCCACAGTTGCTTTGGTAAGCACCTATTCCCCCACTTCCTTCAGTGAGGTTATTTTGTGCTTTGGAATACAGTTAGATTTCCTTGTCACAATCTGCATTCTATCTTGGGACCTCTTGAGTTCCTAAATAATTTCTTTTTAATTTGCATACATTAAGGTTTACTATTTGTGTTGGAAAGTTCAAATGCTATTAGTATCATGCAGAATAGCTTAATTGTCTTAAAATATCTATTTATTTCATCTATTCAAACCTTTCCTCTTCTGCAACCCTTGGCAACTACTGGTGTGTTTACCCATTCTACAGTTTTATATTTTCCAGAATTTCATATAGTTGGACTTACACAGTATGTAGCCTTTTCAGACTGACATTTTTCCTTTAGTAATGCACATTTAAGACTCATGCATATTTTTCTATGTATTGCTAGCTCATTCCTTTTATCATTGAATAGTATTCCATTATTTGGATATACTACAATTTCTTGAACCTTTCACCTACTGAAAGACGTCTTCATTGCTTCCAATTTTTAGTGATTATGAATAAAGTTTCTAGAAATATTTACATATAATATTGACTTTTAGCTTTATCTTACTTTAAAAAATTTTGACATAATCCACACACCACAAAATGTATGTATATTTAAGTATTTTTAGTACATTTACAATGTTGTGTAACCATCACTACTGCCTAATTACAGAATAATTTCCCCACCCCAAAATGAAAACTTGTACCCGAAGCTACTCCACCATCTCCCTTGCCCCTAGTCTCTGGCAACCACTAATCTACTTTGTGTCTCTATGGCTTTGTCTATTCTAGCTGGCATTTTGAATAAACAGAATCATGCAATATGTTGCCTTTTGTTCCTGACATTGTTAACTTATTGTAATGTTTCAAAGTTCATCCCTGTTGTACCAGGGATCAATACTAATTGCTCTCTTGTCTGAACAATGGTTCATTATATGTATATATCCATATGTTCATTATATCCATATGTATATATCCACATATATATGCATATGTTCATTACATGGATATAGCATATTTGTTTATCATTTCTTCAGGTGATGGATGTTTGGGTTGTTTCTACTTTTTGGCTATTAAGAATGGTTTTGCTTGAAATATTTATGCACAATTTTTATATGAATGTGTGTCTTCATTTCTTTCTGCTCTATTCCTAAGGGTGGAATTGCTGAGTCATATGCTAACTCTATATTTTACTCTTTGTGGAACTGCCAAACTGTTTTCCAAAGTAGTTATACCATTTTAAATCCCCCCCACCAATGTATGACAGTTTCCATTTCTTTCTATCCTCACCATTACTTGTCATTGTCCATTATTTTTATTATAACCATCTAAGGGGTATAGTGGAGAAGGCAATGGCAAACAACTCCAGTGTTCTTGCATGGAGAATCCCAGGGACAGGGGAGCCTAGTGGGCTGCCGTCTATGGGGTCGCACAGAGTCGGACACGACTGAAGCAACTTAGCAGCAGCAGCAGCAGCAAGGGGTATGGAGTAGCATCTTACTGGAGTTTTCATTTCCATTTCTCTAATGACTAATGATGTTGAGGATATTTTACTGTGCTTCATTGTGCATATTTGTATATAAGCATA
Source organism: Neotragus pygmaeus (assembly GCA_006410875.1). Classification (NCBI taxonomy): domain Eukaryota; kingdom Metazoa; phylum Chordata; class Mammalia; order Artiodactyla; family Bovidae; genus Neotragus; species Neotragus pygmaeus. Next base: position 857,444 of record SJYV01036727.1, read on the forward strand.
GTTTTCAAATTAATTTGGCAGATACCTAGAGGCATTATTGCTGGATTTTGTGTTAAGACTAGAGTGTATTTATTTTTATTCAACCAAATAGATATGAATTTCAATGGATATTTGTGGAAAAACTCCTACCTGTTATAGACTATAGCAGCTAGCCATTTGTTAACTAGAGGGGAGAGAAAAAATACCTATTACCCTGTGTTGTTCTTTCTGAGTGTGGGGAGGAGATATTTCACCTGTTGCAGAGCTTGGCAAACTGTTGGGGTACTTTGGTTTAACGATGACCAGTATGTGCTGTGGGCATTTATTGTCTGAGGCTCAATCAATGTGGTACAGTGTGTGAAAGAGTATTGCACAGTTAAGAAACAACCCATCTCAGATATCACTGAGCATCTCAAATGAATACACAGCCAGCCATATGAGTCAGGAGAAACCAGATGGCTGAGAAAAGTGAGAAGTAGAGCTCAAAATTTGCAACTGATGGAAAGCAAATAGTGGTTAAAGACAACTTTCTGGGACTGAGAGGTGCTATGATCTTCTTCATAGAGATGCCTTGAGTCATGTCATCTCTGAGGACAAATAGTCCCCATTTGATGACCCCAACGCCAATTTGAGATTCTTGGGTTGTTTTTTTTTTTAATTTATGTTTTATGTCTTCATCTTGACCACCTGCGATTCTGTAGATTACCTAAGTGTGTGTCTGGTTTTGCAATCAGGAGTTGCTAACTAACATACCATTTTTTCTTCCCCATAAAGATGTGAAAAGGGTTGGAATTTGAAGAATGAGGTCCACTTTACTCTGAAGTTATCCGTTATAAGCTGTTAGGACTAATATTTGCCTGTGGTGAAAACATTACAACTAATTGTGGTATCTTTAAATATTAATATGACAAATTCATTATTTGGGTTACTTTGATTACTTATATTTTTTTCTATGTTATTCTACTAAATTGGTTTCTGAGAATACTCAAAATTATGAAATGGAAGCAAGTCTCATCAAATATTTGGGAAGGAGAAAAAAAGCCAGTACTCTGCAAGCTTACTCACACTGTGTGGCATGTTATTTTAGAAAGCTTAATATCTCAGTAATGTATTCGACATTATAAACCATGAATTAACATAGAAAAAAGTGAAAACCCTATTTAATTGCCATTGATAGGAATTATGGAGAAGGAATTGGCAACCCACTCCAGTACTCTTGCCCGGAGAATCCCATGAACAGAGGAGTCTGGTAGGTTACAGTCCATGGAGTCGCAAAGAGTCGTACATGACTGAGCGACTTCACTTTTCTTATTTTTTTTAGAAACTATAGCTTACGTTGTGGTTAAAGTAGAACTTTGTCAAAAGAATAATTCTATACATACTAAAGAAGTTAATTTCCACATATTTAAATTTTGCATCTTACCAAATGGGGAAGTCATTTTCCTCCTAGTGATTAGAGCTTGGAATACATTGTTTTATATTACTAGCAGCCAATGTAATAAGTAGTGATTAAGCCATGTGGTAATCTATTCTGCTGGTGGCCCCGATAATCAGTCTGCTGGTATTGTCCCCTTATACAATTCTCTGTCTGTGAATATGGGCTGGACAAATAACGTGCTTGGCTTCCCAGGTGGCTCAGTGGTAAAGAATCTACTTGCCAATGCAGATGTGTGTTTGATCCTTGGGTCAGGAAGATCCTCGGAGAAGGAAATAGCAACCCACTTCAATATTCTTGCCTGAAAAATCTCATGGACAGAGGAGCCTGGTGGGCTACAGACCATGGGATCGCAAAGAGTAGGTCATGACTTAGAGACTACACAACAAAAAAATAATATACTTAACTAAAAGAATAGGTCTGAGGTGACTGTGCCAGTTCCAAATTATGCCTTAAAAAGTCGGGCCACTTCCACTTTTGCAGTCAAGGGAACTTTGAGCCTCTGGACAAGAAATTCAGCTATACTTTTAGAAAGGCCATGAGAAGAAGCAGTAGGGAGAGTGAGAGGCCCTAAGACTGGATGGGAGAGAGAGATGCCTAGCCTTCTCAACATTCCTACTGCCCACAGCTGACTTGCCTGTTGAATTCATCCACTAAAGTACCAGCAATAGAACTATCAAAAGAATTGGAAGTTGAGCCCAGCCCAGACCACACACTTGTAAGCAAATGAAATAGTTGTTTCAAGCCAGTAAGTTTTTAGATGCTTAATTTTGAAGCAATGAATAACCAGAAAAAATACCTACTAAATATCTGACTCTGCATAGGTAGCCAAGGATGTACATGAATAGATCATGGAGTGATGCAAGTTTGGCTTCCAGATTTATTTTATTTAAATTTTATTTTATTGAAGTAAGAACACTTAACCTGAGATGTACTCTCTTAACAGTTTTTAAGTGTAGAATATGGCATTGTTGACTATAGGTACAGTGTTCTATAGCAGATCTCTGGGACTTGTTCATATTGCCTAACTATGCCTACTGATTAGTAACTCCTGAGTATGTGTGTGTGCGCGTGTGTGCAGTTTCTCACTCATGTCTGACTCTTTGCAGCCCTATGTATGGACTGTAGCCCACCAGGCTCCCCTGGGTTTCTCCAGGCAAGAATACTGGAATGGGTTGCCACGCCCTCCTCCAGGGATCTTCCCAACCCAGGGATCAAACCCATGTCTCATTTCTGCTGCTCTGGCAGGCGGGTTCTTTACCACTAGTGCCACCTGGGAAGCCCTAGTCTTGGGTATAGTATCCATCTTTCCACTGAAATGTTTAGAAATTACACTTTTTGTCGGTAATGTATTTGAGCTACATTTTAGGTTATCCAACGTAGAGCACAGAATATCAATTATATTTAGGATTTTTGTGTGTGAATAAGTCTTCATCTTCTAATAAGTAGTTTATAAATGAAGTTTGGAATGCATTAATTTACTAGGTATTATACGTATTATCACATACAGTACTTCTAGGTAAAATTTTCAGTTATTGCAGTAATTCAAGAAAGAGAGAAATTTGGATCTGCTTGAGCAGTTCAAGAAAGATGCAAGCCACTTAGGTACCCAGAACTGATAGGAAGGAAACAGTTGGAGTGAGCCAGGTGTAGAAGAACAAGACAGACATTCTAAATGAGGTCTGACATGCTCAGAGACACAGCAGTATGGGCAAAGATGTGTCTCAGAAGGTACATAAGGACTTGGTTTAGAGTCATACCTGATGGGTTAAGAGAATTTCTAAGAAGTTACTCAAAGGTAACATAGCAAGGAAATTACATGATGATGCCATGCTTTAGACTTAGGAATTTGGCAGCAATTCTGAAGAGTACTAGAGGGAGGTGTCTGGCAAAGTCGTGAAAATTCTCACTGACATCTAGTATTTTCAGAAACTTTCTCTAGTATTCAAGAGGTTTTTTTTAATAGAAATATAAAATAATTGCATTAAATAGTAATAAGTACTTTTGCACTTTACTCAAATACTTTCATATAATGTCAGGGTAACAACAAATTAGAAAGACAGTCATATATTCTTGATCAAAGAGTTAATTTTTGGGCATATGAACTAATGATCATCCTGGGCTGTCCCATGATACTATAAATAAAGGGATGTTTAGTTTTTGCAGGGCTTTCCAGGTGGCTCAGTGGTAAAGAATCCAATTGAAATGCAGGAGACAAGGGTTCAATCCCTAATCCAAGAAGATCCCCTGAAGAAGGAAATGACAACCCACTCTAATATTCTTGCCTGGAGCACCCCACAGACAGAGGAGCCTTATGGGCTACAGTCCATGGGGTCACAAAAGAGTCAGATGTGACTTAGTGACTAAACAACAATGGCAACAATAGTTTTTGCAACCATGACCATTGCCATCCTGGTGCAACTTTGTTTATACTGACTTTCCTTAGAAACTTCATACATATTTTTCTTTTGGTCTCTTTTTCTGGACATGATTTTTCATATTTTGACAGAACATTAAATAGCAGAACATTTTCTTACACATTTAAATGTCACTAAATAAGTGTGAATGTGTCTTCTTGTAATGAAGAAAGATGTTCAAGACAAAGAAATTCAGCTGGGTTCTGAAGGAGTAATTGAGGCAAGATGAAAAATAAAATGAAAAATTGTTCTCGTTAGCTCTCAATTTAGTCCATAATATCTCTTAGAATATCTTAGAATATCCTATACCAATATATAACTGTATTTCACATTATTATTTCTGATTGTATAGGGAATATCACAAGAAATGAGACAGACATCTTGTTGGAATTTATTACCCTTATAAAATTTGTAACCAAATAATTTATTTATGCAAAAATAATCTTCAAAGGGGGCTTTCCAGGTGGCTCAGTGGTAAAAGAATCTGCCTGCCAGGAGACACAGGAGACATGAGTTCAATCCCTGGGTGCAGGAGATTCCCCTGGAGGAGGAAATGGCACCCCACTCCAGCATTCCTGCATGGAAAAATTCCTTGGGCAGAGCAGCCTGGCAGGCTACACTCCATGGGGTTGCAAGAGTCAGGTGTGACTGAGCACGCATGCAAACACTCTTTAAAGGACAAGCTTCATGCTTAATATTCAGTTAGGGCTAGAACTAGTGCTAGAAAGGCAGGTCTGTAAGGTCTGTCCAATTTATATTCCTAAAAAGATAAGCTATGTTAGGGTTTTTTTCTAACACACAACCTAAACGTTCTATTCTGTACAACTTTGTAGAATTTGTTGGAAGCCTTTCCAAAGTATGTAAACCTTTTTAGAGGGCTTAGTATTAAATATTTAGCTAAATTTCCTGGATTGGTCTCAGAGCCAATTTAGGCTTTAGTGACATGTAATAACAAACTTGAGACATTTCCTTGGCCATAAATGATGTGATATGTACTTCTTTGAATTAAACTGTTATTTTGTATCACTGGATTCCAGATAATCCATTTCTCGTTGAAATATGCAGCCACAAACTATAACTGATTGAAAAGTGAGTTGAATAAGAAGCATAGCAAATATTGCTAAAGTGCATATATTTTTAGCTACATATATTTTTGTTGTTGAGCCTGCATATATTTTTAAAGTTGTCTATATTAGAACCCATACTGTAAAATATGGAAATTCTTTTAAAATCTAGAAATACTGCATGCTTTTGGAAACTATTACTCTAAGTGGATCTAATTTAGGTTTTAATATTGTTTGTGATAAAATATTAAAGGTAGCTTTTGATTTGAGATATTTAAATTAGAGATGCCTGTATATTAACTTCAAAGATTAAAACTCATAATCAGTTGTTAATTCTAATTCTTTTTACTGTCATATAAGTGTAAAATTGTATTTTTATCTCTAAGGTAACATAATGAACCATGAATCTAAGATTTGAAAAGCTGTATACTAATGAACTTATAATTCCCTTGTGCATACGTTGGGAGGCTTTTTTTCAAAGCATATCTGAAAGTATAAAGAATCTCTTTTTAGTGTTTGATTAGCAGTAAAATTAGTGAGTTAGAAACATTATTCATAGTACAATAGAGACGTAGGAAAGTTGGAAACTCTCCAATTGGGTATTTGGAAACAGGGACAACTTAATTGTTCTGAGGTTGAGACAAACTATTGATTACATTTTCCCACTAAAGCATTCTCTTTAAAATTACCCTGAAATTGTTGGTACCTTTTGCTAAGAAAACACTCATCTGCTACTTCAAAATGCTTGGCAAATGGTAGGTACTCAATAAATATATTTTTAAATTAATGGTAAATGCAAATATGTCCACTAATTATGAACCTTCTAAGCATGATGTTATTAGAATTTAATTAAAACTTTGATTTATTTTTCTGTTTTATAGATTAGACACAGTAAACAGGTATAAAAATTGATGCCTTTTTTGGTGATTTTATGAAGCAAATTTTGTCTTGGAAGCATTCTGAGTCAATATTTATATTTCCAGTATAAAAATATCTGATTCCTAGAAAGTATTAAAGGCATTTTTGTGTGCATATCAAATGCTTTGATCTCTTCAGTAGGGCCTCTTGAACATGTATTTTTAAAATACACAACTGAAAAAATAAATAAAATAAAATACACAACTGAGCAATAAAAGGAAGAGTACAAGTATCTAAATATTAAATAAAATGTTTAGCGGAGTATCTCTTAAGCTATATCTACTCAAACTAAAGTTAAGAATTTTCTAGGCAGCATAAAGATTATGCTAAAATGAGTTGCTCCTGTGTATGAGTAGGTATGTATATGTGTTAGTTTTCTGTATATTTTACCATAAATTGAAAAATAAATTATACTTCTTGTGGCTGAAGGAAAATTTTTAGTTTCCTAAGTTGTGTTTGAATTAGATGGGAAAAATGTCCTTAAATACTCCAAATCAATAGTATGATTATATACATTAAAGTTCTTTCACTAAATAGGAGAAGCAATGCCCCCAGCAAGCTAGGAGTTGAATGAGGAGAAAAATGGTCAAAGATGAACAAGGATAGAAGTAAGAATAGCTAGGAGCTAACCAAAAGTGTGAAAAATACTTTTATTATTCATTGGACAAGAAAATTACAGAATCAAGAAGCAGAAAATCCACACATTTTGACATGTGTGATTTAGTTTCAGTTTAAAAGATGCTGCTAAACAGAAAAGAAACAAATCCAAATATTTTGAAACGAGGCTTGCATCTGGAAGAAGGGGCAGGCATTTCAGGCTTTACTCTATAATATGCCACTAAATGGGTCTGATACCATCATTAAGTACATATTAATAACTTAATAGTTATGTATGTACAATACTATGTTAGATGATGAGAAGACAGAGAATCATTAGACATGAGTTAAGAACCTTAAGTTTTCCAATCATTGGAAATCCAGGAAATACCTATAGGATGAAAATAAGATCTGATATCATCTGCTGTGCTGGAGAAGACTCTTGAGAGTCCCTTGGACTGCAAGGAGATCAAACCAGTCCACCCTAAAGGAAATCAATGCTGAATATTCATTGGAAGGACTGATGCTGAAGCTGAAACTCCAGTACTTTGGCCACCTTATGGGAAGAACTGACTCATTGGAAAAGACCCTGATGCTGAGAAAGATTGAAGGCAGGAGGAGAAGGGGACAATAGAGGATGGATGGTTGGATGGTATCACTGACTCTATAGACTTGAGTTTGAGTATGCTCTGGAAGTTGGTGATGGACAGGGAAGTCTTGCGTGCTGCAGTCCATGGGGTTGCAAAGAGTCAGACACGACTGAGTGAGTGAACTGAACTGATCATCTGTTGTGTTCCAGATGTGTGTAACGAATAATAAGTGCTATATTCAGGTATGATAGAAGGAAGAATTTGCCGAGTGTTAAAACCAAGCATGATAGGTGAAGAGACTAAAACTGAGGAAAAGGAAATAGGATTTTAATAGACTAAGCTTCCAAGTAGAGAGAACAGTATAGCAAAGGTACTAACGTAAGAAAGATGAGGAAGATTGTGGAGTTGACTAACTGATCACACCGCTTATATAATGGTAGTGATGGTGGTGCTGGTGGTTTCGTTGCTAAGTTATGTCTGACTCTTGCACACCCATGGACTGTAGCCCACCAGACTCCTCTGTCCATGGGATTTCCCAGGAAGAATACTGGAGTGGGTAGCCATTCCCTTCTTCAAGGGATTTTCCTCACCCACAGATCCAACCCAGGTCTCCTGCACTGCACGCAGATTTTTTACATTGAACCACCAGGGAAGCCATATAGATAGTGGTATAAAAGTCTTAAAAAATTAGTTGACTGTAGTAATGGAGAATTTCAAATGTTGAGATAAGAGGTATTAAATGTATTAAATAAATCTAGTAAAGTTGCAGGCTATAAAATCAACACTCAGAAATCCCTTGCATTCCTTTACACTATTAATGAGAAAGTAGAAAAAGAAATTAAGGAAACAATTCCATTCACCATCGCAACAAAAAGAATAAAATACTTAGGAATATACCTACCTAAAGAAACTAAAGACCTATACATTGAAAACTATAAAACACTGATAAAAGAAATCAAAGAGGACACTAATAGATGGAGAAATATACCCTGTTCATGGATTGGAAGACTCAATATAGTGAAAATGAGTATACTACCCAAAGCAATCTACAGATTCAATGCAATCCCTATCAAGCTACCTACGGTATTTTTCACAGAACTAGAACAAATAATTTCAAGATTTGTATGGAAATACAAAAAACCTCGAATAGCCAAAGCAACCTTGAGAAAGAAGAATGGAACTGGAGGAATCAACTTGCCTGACTTCAGGCTCTACTACAAAGCCACAGTCATTAAGACAGTATGGTACTGGCACAAAGACAGAAATATAGATCAGTGGAACAAAATAGAAAGCCCAGAGATAAATCCACACACCTATGGACACCTTATCTTCGACAAAGGAGGCAAGACTATACAATGGAGTAAAGACAATCTCTTTAATAAGTGGTGCTGGGAAAACTGGTCAACCACTTGTAAAAAAATGAAACTAGATCACTTTCTAACACCACACACAAAAATAAACTCAAAATGGATTAAAGACCTAAATGTAAGACCAGAAACTATAAAACTCCTAGAGGAGAACATAGGCAAAACACTCTCTGACATAAATCACAGTAGGATCCTCTATGATCCACCTCCCAGAATACTGGAAATAAAAACAAAAATAAACAAATGGGATCTAATTAAAATTAAAAGCTTCTGCACAACAAAGGAAACTATAAGTAAGGTGAAAAGACAGCCTTCTGAATGGGAGAAAACAATAGCAAATGAAGCAACTGACAAACAACTAATCTCAAAAATATACAAGCAACTTATACAGCTCAACTCCAGAAAAATAAACGACCCGATCAAAAAATGGGCCAAAGAACTCAATAGACATTTCTCCAAAGAAGACATACGGATGGCTAACAAACACATGAAAAGATGCTCAACATCACTCATCATCAGAGAAATGCAAATCAAAACCACAATGAGGTACCATTTCACACCAGTCAGAATGGCTGCGATCCAAAAGTCTGCAAGCAATAAATGCTGGAGGGGGTGTGGAGAAAGGGGAACCCTCTTACACTGTTGGTGGGAATGTAAACTAGTACAGCCACTGTGGAAAACAGTGTGGAGATTCCTTAAAAAATTGCAAATAGAACTGCCTTATGACCCAGCAATCCCACTGCTGGGCATACACACCAAGGAAACCAGAATTGAAAGAGACACATGTACCCCAATGTTCATCGCAGCACTGTTTATAATAGCCAGGACATGGAAACAACCTAGATGTCCATCAACAGATGAATGGATAAGCAAGCTGTGGCATATATACACAATGGAGTATTACTCTGCCATTAAAAAGAATAAATTTGAATCAGTTCTAATGAGATGGATGAAACTGGAGCCTATTATACAGAGTGAAGTAAGCCAGAAAGAAAAACACCAATACAGCATACTGACACATATATATGGAATTTAGAAAGATAGTAATGATGACCCTGTATGTGAGACAACAAAAGGACACAGACATAGACAATGGACTTTTGGCCTCAGAGGGAGTAGGAGAGGGCGGGATGATCTGGGAGAATGGCACTGAAGCATATATACTATTATGTAAGAAACGAATCACCAGTCTCTATTTGATACAGGATGCAGGATGCTTGGGGCTGGTGTACGGGGATGATCCAGAGAGACGTTGTGGGGTGGGAGGTGGGAGGGGGATTTGGGATTGGGAGCTTGTGTACACCTGTGGTGGATTCATGTCGATGTATGGCAAACCCATAGAGCATTGTAAAGTTAAATTAAAAAAAAAAAATCTGTAAAACTATTTTAACTCTTTCAATCCTCAAATCCTGATGTAACACGATAAGATAGTGTTTAGGAAGAAAATTCTGATAAACAGTAATGAAAAGAATAAAGTGAAAGTGTAGAGACAGGTAAGAAAGTTACTATGATAAACCAGGTGATACATCTTAAGGATCTGAACTAGGACAATAATGGAATGAATGGTAGGTCATGTTGCAGGGCTTGAAATAAAAATACTGTGTAATCAAATAAATATTAGGACAGAAAAAAGAAATAAAGATGTTAGTAATTACTGTTTGTTACACATTTTTAGATTCATATTTATGAGGTCTATGTCTAAATTTTCTTTCTTACGACATTGTTGTTTGGTATGTGTGGCAGAGCAATGCCAACCTAATAAACTGAGTTACTTCAATTATACTTTATATAAAGATATTTGCATTATTTTAAAGTATCAGACTATTAATTGTGGGTATAGAAAAGTTCTCTTAAAAGAAGGAGGAATAATAGACAAAATCTAATAGAAATTATGAAATGTATGAGATGTATGGGCTTCTCTGGTGGCTCAGATGGTAAAGAATCTGCCTGCAGTGCAGGAGATCTGAGTTTGATCCCTGGATCAGGAAGATCCCTTGGAGAAGAAAATGGCTAACCACACTAGTATTCTTGTTTGAAGAATTCCATGGACATAGGAGCCTGGCAGGCTATAGTCCATGGGGTCACAAAGTCAGACATGACTGAGCAGCTAATTCACACACACACAGGATCGATCTATCTACCTATCTATCTATCTATCTATCCATGCTGTGCTCAGTCATGGGCTTTCCCAGGTGGGTCTGTGAGTAAAGAATATATTCTCTTTATATATATATATTCTTTCTATATATAGTTTTATATGCATTACATATATAACTCCCCATTAGCTTTACATCTTAACAGATTATTCAAAATCACTGTTGGAAAATGTGCTGGAATAAGAAAGTTTACTATCTAAACTGATGAATTTGAAGTGAGATTAGATATTATCTGTTTAATAATAAGGAAAATAAAAGTCAAAGCTGAACATATGAAATAACAATATAAGATAATGGAGAAGAAGTATCATCTGGATGACATGGTGAAAGGGCCTTGTTTCTGTATATGATTTGTTCAGGAACCAGAATGAAATATTAGAAGACAATCAGCATTCAAAAAAGTATGCGGGAAATCATTGTCTCTTACAAAACAATAGAAGTCATTTAGAATGACATTGTTCAGGTGAAATGATAAAGGAATAACTTAAGAAAGAATTGCAAAGAAATTAAAATTTTTAAATTGTATTAAAAGAATAAAAATCCATTGATATCTCAAAAAGCTTAATGATGATAAACTTGAGTCAAACAAGAAATAGAAGAAGAATAAAATAGTAGAAAATTACTTGCTACTTTAGTGTCTAATGTTGTAATTGAACAATATGCATGTGGAGAAATTTGAGAATAAGATAAATTCCATGGATTCCTCCCCCTCCCCAGAAACATGTACACATTCATATACCCCTAAAACTCTTATCAATTTAAAGACCTTCCAAATTGCATTCATGTACCTTACATTAAGGTGAAGATTTCCCCTTAGGCAGTGCATCTGAATAACCTAGTTCATGAAAGTGTTAGTCGCTCAGTCCTGTCTGACTCTTTGTGACCTCAGGGACTGTAGTGCACCAGGCTCCTCTGTCCATGGAATTCTCCAGGCAAGAATACTGGAATACCATTCTCCCAAATCATCCCACCCTCTCCCTCTCCCACAGAGTCCAAAACCCCGAGGTGGATTCATGTTGATGTATGGCAAAACCAATACAATATTGTAAAGTAATTAGCCTCCAATTAAAATAAATAAATTTAAATTAAAAAAAAAAAAGAATACTGGAATAGGTTGCCATTCTCTTCTCCAGGGGATCTTCCCTACCCAAGGATAGAACCTTCATCTCTTACATTGCAAGGAGCTTCTTTACCATTGAACTCCCAGGGAAGCCCAATGTATCAATATCTAACTATTTTTAAAAATGCTTACTCTGCCAGACACTGCCCTAAATATTAATATATTCATCTTACAATCTTCATAGCAATCCAATAAGTACTGTACTGTTATTTTTCCTGTTTTACTAACATGGAAAGGGAGGAAAGGTGAGATTAAATAACTTGAGTAAATTCATACAGCCTAGGGAACCTAGGATTCAAACAATCTGGTTCAGAGTCTGTATTATTAACTGCTACAATAAAGACAGGAAACATGGCATATAAGGGCCATTAAACATTTTATTTTAAGATGAACGCATTAATATTCCACAGAGATGGTATTCTATAGAGCATAATGTGGAAAGCGGTAATATGATTAAGTAGTTGATTAATACATCAATATAATGCAAAACTTATACACATACAGTTACATAGCTTTGAAGACAGAAAATACAGAAAATGTTTACAAAACTTGATCATTTATTTATTAGGCAACCAAAAATATTTCAACATATTCTGGGCAGAAATTATACTTTCTACATTTCTTGTTAACAATGCAAAGAAACTAAAAATTATTAACTGTATTGGTTATGATATAGCTATAGCTGCTGATGCAGAGCCTCAAAACAACAGCTCTTAAATGAATTATAAGTTTATTTTTGTTCCATAAACAATTCTGTTTACCAGAATCACCCAGCAGGGTAGATAGGCAGTTTCTGCTTTCAGGGACCCAGGTATCTTCTACTTGCTTATTCTATACACCTTGACCTTTCGCTTCCACAACATGGTCCAAGTTAACTGCTCCAGCTCCTCTCTCCTTCATGTGTAGATTTCAGGCATTGAGAAAATGAAGGCACACACTTTCATTTTCAGAGGGAGAGTTTAAATCACTTCATTATTCCATCACATTCATTCACATCTCCGTGTGGAACTGTTACATGGTGACACTTAACTTCAATAGCAATTAGGAAATAGTAGTCTTCACTGGTGGCTCAGATGGTAAAGAATCTGCCTGCAGTGCAGGGAGACCCAGGTTTGATCCCTGGGTTGGAAAGATCCCCTGGAGAAGGAAATGGCAATGAACTCCAGTATTCTTACCTGGAGAATCCCATGGACAGAGGAGCCTGGCAGTCTACATCCCATGGAGCTGCAAAGAGTCTGATGTAACTGAGTGACTAACTTTTCCACTTTTCGGGAAGTGCTATTAGGATTTTGCTTCTTTGCTTATTTGTTGTTTAGTCACTAGGTTGTTTCCAACTCTTTTGCAGCCCCATGGACTGTAGGCCTCTGATCTCCTCTGTCCATGATATTTCAGGTAAGAATACTTGAGTGAGTTGCCATTATCCTCCTCCAGGAGATCTTCCCAGCACAGGGATTGAACCCATGTCTCCTGCACAGGTCACCTGCATTGCAGACAGATTCTTTACTGCTGAGCCATCAGAGAAGCCCATTAGAATGTTCGGGCAATCAATAGCTTTGGTCAATCTAAAAGAAAACATTTTCTTTACTCAGGTAAAAGATGAAATCAAAACTATAATTATAGTATGTTTAAAACTGATGGGATGCTGCTAAGCCTATGCTCAGAAGAAAATTTAATGCTTAAATGATCTTATATTAAACAAGGAAAATGAAAATAACGAATTAATCATTCAAGTGAAGAAGCTGGAAATAATTCTTTAAAATGAGTATAAGTAAAGCAGGGAAAAATAATAAAGATAAAAATTGTAGGTTAATAATTTATAAATGAGAAAAAACAGTAGAATGATAAATAAATGTAAATGCTGGCACTGCAAAAGACCATTAAAAGTGACAAACTGCAGAAAATGCAAGTCAATAAAAAAGGAAGATGAAAGCCCTTTACATTATGTATGAAAGAGAGAATATAATCACAGATACAAGGAAGATTTATAATTATAAGCGTGTATCATCACCTATCACAGGGCCTAGCAAAGCACCTGACACAGGTATCAGACCTTAGTTTACATTTGTTAATAGCCCCTAGTTGGAGAAGGCAACGGCAACCCACTCCAGTACTCTTGCCTGGAAAATCCCATGGACGGAGGAGCCTGGTGGGCTGCAGTCCATGGGGTCGCTGAGGGTCAGACATGACTGAGCGACTTCACTTTCACTTTTCACTTACATGCATTGGAGAAGGAAATGACAACCCACTCCAGTGTTCTTGCCTGGAGAATCCCAGGGATGGGGGAGCCTCGTGGGCTGTTGTCTATGGGGTCGCACAGAGTCGGACAAGACTGAAGTGACTTAGCAGCAGCAGCAGCCTACAAAAAGCTCTTCTCTGTAAAGTAATTAACATATCAATCTATTATAATAATAAACTTAAGATGTTAGAAATATGAAGTAGAGAAGAAAGAAATCGATATTTTCACAGCACATTCCATANTTGTCTATGGGGTCGCACAGAGTCGGACAAGACTGAAGTGACTTAGCAGCAGCAGCAGCCTACAAAAAGCTCTTCTCTGTAAAGTAATTAACATATCAATCTATTATAATAATAAACTTAAGATGTTAGAAATATGAAGTAGAGAAGAAAGAAATCGATATTTTCACAGCACATTCCATAATCCAGATACTTTACATTGTTTTTCTCATTTAGTTAAGCTTCACTATTTTATAAGGAAGGCTACCTACTCCAGTATTCTTTGGCTTCCCTGGTAAAGAATCTGTCTGCAATGTGGGAGACCTCAGTTCAATCCTTGGGTTAAGAAGATCCCCTGGAGAAGGGAATGGCTATCCACTCCAGTATTTTGGCCTGAAGAATTCCATGGACAGAGGAGCCTGACATGCTACTGTCCATGGGGTCACAAAGAGTTGGATATGATTGAGCAACTTTTACTTTCACCCTACAAGGAAGGATTACTATTATAGCAACCCACTTATGAATGATATACTACAGCCGTTGGGCCAGGAAGTATATAGGCAAGAAACATGCTGCTTGATGGTGACTCTGGACGACTGTGCTGAGTAGGACATGTTGGGAGCCAGTAGAAAGGATCCATGATCATTAGTGATGTCTGTGCCTGGTTTTAGATGGGTAAAGTGAGAGTATGCATGCCATGAAATTATATTCAAGCCTGAATTATTTGAGCTTCCCAGGTGGCTCATTGGTAAATAATTCACCTGCAATGCAGGAGATGTGGGTTTGAACCCTGGGTTGGGAAGATCCCCTGGGGAAAGAAATGGCAACACATTCTGGTGTGCTTGCCTGGGAAATCCCATGGCCAGAGGACCTTGGTGATCTGCCGTCCCTAGATTTGAAAAGACTCGGACATGACTGAGCAAATAAACACCAACAATAGGAGTTTGTTCAGTCACACAACCTAAATGACTGAAATGGTATCTGTACAGGTTAGTCTACCTAACATGAAAAATGATATTTTTTTTCCACTGCTTTGCCCCTTTGCCAAGAAAATCTCACCAAGTTCCTTATATCTAATCAGTCCCATTTAATCTAGTTTATTATTTCAAATAGCAGGGATTTGTATAAAACTTCTTTTGAAAAAGCAGTTTACTGATATAAAAAATATTTTTTTAAAGTATTGCATCTAGGTAAGAAGGGAAGGTACCTAAGGCAGAAGCTTCTTTCAGATCTCAGAACAAATCACATTGCTTCCAATCAACTGGTTTGCTTTTTATCTTTCAGACACTGGTCTCGGAATTGACTGTTCCTCCCTTCTTTTTGGCCTGTTGTGCAGTCGCTAAGTCACGACCCTTGCGACCCCATGACTGTAGCACACCAGGCTGCTCTCTTCTCCACTATCTCCCAGAGTTTGCTCAAATGTGTGTCTGTGATCCTTCCCAACCATCTCACCCTCTGCTGCCCCCTTCTCTTTTTGCCTTAAATCTTCCCCAGTATCAGGGTTTTTTCCCAATGAGTTCGCTCATCACATCAGTCAGCCAAAGTTTTGGCTTTATATGAAACTCAAAAAGCAGAGCCTAATTTTTTTTTCTAAAACCCTGTAAAATTCAGGCTTTTTTTGTTTTTGTAATAAATTTATCTCTGATTTTTTTTTATGTTTTTGCTTGATTTTTCTGTTTATTTTATAATGGAGAATAGTTGACTAACAATATTGCGTTAGTTTCAGCAAAGTGATTCAGTTGTGCATATATGTATCTATTCTTTTTCAAATTCTTTTCCCGTTTAGCTTGTTATATATTATTGAGGGGAGTTCCCTGTGCTTAACAATAGGTCCTTGTAGGTTATCCATCTTAAATCTAGTAGTGTGTACATGTTGATCCCTAACTCCCTAACTCTCCCTTCCCCTCCACTCTTTCCCCTTCATTCCATAGGTAGTTTTCGTTTGATTTTAATGTTTATTAAACCCCTGATGTTTCAAATTTTTGTAAGCCATTTAGAATAGTATATGTACTAAAGTGTTGATTGTATAAAAATATATAAGCTGATAATTTCTCTAACTATTCTCTTATTTTTTAACATTTAGTGGCTTTCATTAATAAGGCTTCCCTGGTGGCTCAGACTGTAAAGAATCCACCTGTATTGTGGGAGACCTGGGTTTAATCCCTGGGTTGGGAAGATCCCGTGGAGAAGGGAATGGCTACCCACTCCAGTATTCTGGCCTGGAGAATTCCATGGACTGTATGTATAGTCCATGCAGTTGCAAAGAATCAGACATGACTGAGTAACTTTCACTTTCACTTTCAATATAGCCTAATAGCTTGCTTGACATNAGAAGGGAATGGCTACCCACTCCAGTATTCTGGCCTGGAGAATTCCATGGACTGTATGTATAGTCCATGCAGTTGCAAAGAATCAGACATGACTGAGTAACTTTCACTTTCACTTTCAATATAGCCTAATAGCTTGCTTGACATTAATGATGTTTGAAATTGCGCTTCCTCATAAATGGTGGATATTGTTGTAACCTATATGTACTTTAATCATAGGAATAATAGGACTTTGGTATAGAAAGGGAAGAAAGTCATGAATGGGGAAGAAGAGCATAAGGGAATTCATTTGATTACTGGGCCCTAAGGAGAGTAGTGAGGAAACCAAATCATAGTTGAAGAGGATATGTCATGGCAGGCTCACTTGATTTGTTCTGATAATAACATCTAAATATAAGCTGGTGGATTGGAGCAGAGCAGCAGGGATTTCAGGATGGTGGTATTCTTGTAGTCAGGTCCATAGAAGCACTAAGACCGCATTTTCCAGTTTAAAGCAAAATCCACCTAACATCTAGCATTAAGGGTCAGGATCCAATTCCGGCAAAGTCATATGTACTAGTTATTAAGATAGATTTTTTTTTAATGTTCTCTGATGTAGATCATTTTTTCAGGCCTTTATTGAATCTGTTACACTATTACTTCTGTTTTATGTTTTGTTTTTTTCTGACACAAGTCATGTAGCTCCCCAATCAGGGATCAAACCCACACCCCCTACATTGGAAGGCAAAATCTTACTCACTGAACTGCCAGAAAAGCCCCCCAAACTGATTTAATGGACAAAAAATATTTATTTTAATTTTGATAAATTAATCAGTTTATTTTTTTATTTTTTAATGTTTTATTTTTATTTTTTGATTAACTTGAAAATTCATAAATCAAAATTAGGCAATGTTCTAAGACTTAAATATTCTTTTTTTTTTTAACTTTACAATACTGTATTGGTTTTGCCATACATTGACATGAATTTGCCACAGGTGTATGAAATTAAGCATTAATCTGTTAAATCTAGCTTCTCACTAAAACTTTTATAAATTTTATCCAGCTAGTTACTGAGGTATTATTCCAGTTACCAACTATGAGCTTTTTGTAAAATGTCAGCGTTTTTATATTTGCTGAAAATATTTTCCCAGTATTTTATTTAAATATATAAGTATATTATTTACAATACGGAGAACTTGTACAACATGGATATTAAGTTAATGCTTCTTTTTAAACATATTGATCCCTTCAAAAAGTGTTGGTTTTGAGGTACATGCACTTGTTGGTATGATAGAGTATCTTGCAGTGGACCAACATTCCTGTTGAGAAAAATCGAAGGAGCTATTCAAAATGTATATGACTTCTGCGTATTTTCTATTCAATTTTCCTGTAAACCTAAAATTTTCCTAAAAAATAAAGTCTGTTACTTTAAAAATATATATTTGTGTTTAGTAGTACTGGTGAACTGCAGGTGTAAACAGGACTAGGGAGACACAAGATTTTGGACAAAGGGAAAGTTAAGACTAGCAAGCTGGTTAAAAGATGAAATTTGGGACTTATGGGGCTAGGAGCCTAGTGAGAAAGGAGGGGTAGGAAACTTGCACATTACACGGCAAGTTTTCCCTGCAGGATATTTGCCAATTTCTGAAGCTACACAGGTGTGAACTGGGAAGATAAGTAGTTTCTAAAAAACTGACTGGTAGTTTTGGCACACTTGTCAAAATGAGTAGATGAATATGATATTTCAGGATCTACCAGGAAAAGCAATCCAAATGAATAAACTAACTTCTAGTTTGGAAATAGTAGATAGATACACAGAAGATAAACAAACCAGAAGTAGGAAAAAATAATACTAAAGTTACAACTGATATTGACTTAGTCCAGTCCCTGATTAAATTAAATATTTTTTTTTTTTTTTCCTGCCTGGCAAAAGAAAATATGAACACTCTCTGCAGGAAGATAATATACGGTGACGCTACAGTATCAAAAATGTAGAAATGACATTCAATTATAAATTACTACACATACAAGAAGATAAAGAAAACAGGAATAAAAACTAAAAAAAAAAGATTTAAAAATATATTAGGAATTACCAGGCTAGAATGTTTAAGTATAAATATGATTCCTATATTAAACTAAATGGAAGAAAATGTGGAGAAAATAGTAAGAATTTTAATGAATTATAACATGTAAAAATAACTAGAAATTTTAGAACTAAAGATAATGAATCAAAAACTTTAAAGAGGGCTCAATGATAGATTAGACACAGAACCAGAGAGGATAAAGAAGTGCAAAGTGAGTTCATGAAATCATGCATACTGAAGCTCAGAAAAAATGAAAACCCAGAAAAACATAAGGGAAAGGATGATATAATAGAAATGTCTAATATAGATATTAGTTCTCATAAGGAGAGAAGAGAGAGAAGAGGGAAGCAGAAATAATTGAATCCAAAATGGTCACATATTTTCTAAAAATAATGGGCGATATCCTATCTGCCATACAGTTCAGAAGTTTTTCCAAATCTGGGGAAGCTATATGCCAAAAACACACATACGGACACCACAGTAAAACTGCTTAAATCTAGAGACAGAAATAAAATTACAAAAACAATCAAGATAATAAACACAAAGCCTTCAAAGTGCAATAAGATTGACAGTAGATTCTTTAAAGAACAAAACCAGAAGACAACAAAATGGTTTCCCAAGTATTGGAAGGGAATCTTATTTCCAGAGAAAATTCTTCTAAAACTAAGATGAAATAAAGTTTTTCAGACAAATCAGTACTGATAGAATTTGTTCCTAGCAGAGTTCAACTCATGAAAACAAAAAGAAAAAAAAATGAAATAGAAGTTGACAGACAGAGGAAAATAATCTCATAACGGAAAAATAATTAAGAAAAAGTAAGTATATGAGTAAATATAAATGAATATTAAGTAATCATAGTACTGTCTTGAGGGCTTTACAATGTATATAAAAGTGCCTCATAACAGTAACAGAAAAATTAGCTCAATGGGGATAATCTCTTCATAATACATACATAAATCATAACACTACACACTTTAAATACCTTATAATTTTATTTATACCACAATTTTGCCTAAAAAGGTAAAGTGGAATAAATTGAGGAAAATCATTTCAAGATCCTTGAATCATCTCGGCAGTGAAAAAGCAATCATTTAACCTCAAGGATCATATTTTAATTAACTATGGCAATCACAGAAGAAGAAAATAACGAACTAACAAATAGTGGGGACTAGAATAGTAAAATATAACTAATCCTAAAGAAGTTAAGAAATAATATAAAATATAAAACATGTGAGTTATATAGGAAGGAAATAATATAATACCTATCAACCCTCTATCAGTAACAATATTAAATAAAAAGGGATTAAATATTGACTAAAAGATTGAAAAAACAAAACAACTATATTACTTGTTAGAGGTTCATCTTAAATATAAAGACACAAAGAGTGACTATAAAGGATATGAAAAGATGTATCATAAGGATATATGCAAAAGGAAGCTGAGTTTATATTAATACGATAGACTGAAATTTAAGGCTAGAAGAATTCATACAGAAAAAGAAAATATTTCATACTTATAGGTCAAATTAACAACAATGTGTACAATTGTAAATTTGTATACCCCCAATAACATAGCATATGGACGGAGGAGCCTGGTAGGCTGCAATCCATGAGGTCGCTGAGACGGGGACGACTGAGCGACTTCACTTTGACTTTNTTTCATACTTATAGGTCAAATTAACAACAATGTGTACAATTGTAAATTTGTATACCCCCAATAACATAGCATATGGACGGAGGAGCCTGGTAGGCTGCAATCCATGAGGTCGCTGAGACGGGGACGACTGAGCGACTTCACTTTGACTTTTCACTTTCATGCATTGGAGAGGGAAATGGCAACCCTCTCCAGTATTCTTGCCTGGAGAATCCCAGGGATGGCAGAGCCTGGTGGGCTTCCATCTATGGGGTCACACAGAGTCGGACAGGACTGAAGCGACTTAGCAGCAGCTGCAGCAGCAGCAGCAGCAATAACAGCATATATAGGTTATGATAGAAGATATTTGTTGTGTTTAGTCGCTCAGTCATCTCTGACTCTTTTGTGAGCCCAGGCAACCCACCAGCTTCTCTGCCCGTTTCCCAGGCAAGAACACCGGCGTGAGCTGCCATTTCCCTCTCGGGGGGCTGGGTTGGTGGTGGGAGGGTCTTCCCAACCCAGGGATCAAACCTAAGTATCCCGCGCTGCAGGCAAGCTCATTGCTGTTGAACTAGACAGATGATCAGTCACCCAGTCATGCTAGACTCCTTGTGATCCTGCCAGGCTCCTCTGTCCTTGGGATTTCCCAGGCAAGAATACTGGAGTGGGTTGCCATTTCCTCCTCCAGGGGATTCCCAAGCCAAGGGTTGAACCCCGGATGGTCTGTGTCTTCTGTATTGCAGGCAGATTCTTTATCTTTGAGCCAACGGGGAAGCCCAGACAGACNAGGCTCCTCTGTCCTTGGGATTTCCCAGGCAAGAATACTGGAGTGGGTTGCCATTTCCTCCTCCAGGGGATTCCCAAGCCAAGGGTTGAACCCCGGATGGTCTGTGTCTTCTGTATTGCAGGCAGATTCTTTATCTTTGAGCCAACGGGGAAGCCCAGACAGACAGACAGATAGAAGTGAAAGCTGACACAGTAAAGAGATAATTAAACACATACAGAGTATATGAGTTTAACTCACTACTATTCATAGCTGATAGAAAAACAGACAAAAAATTTTAAGAATATAGATTTGGACAGCGCAACAAATGACTTATCGGCAGAAATTGAACAGTGCATACTGTAATGATAAAATGTACATTATCTTTAAATGCATATTGAATATATTCCAAAACCTAAATTTAGCAAATTCCATAAAAATAATTTTTAAAATGTTTCAAAAACATGAATAATACAAAATATAGGCTTCTGGTCACTGCTAAATTAAGCAGTAAAATAATAACCAATAACTAGAAAATCTCCAACATTTGGAAGTTAAGGAATATCGCACGCATGATTCAAAGACAAAAACCACAACAGCAATCAGAAAGCCTTAGGAAGTAAATAAAGCACATGAAAACTTAGTTACAGTGATATTCTCTATAGACAATTTATAGCTCTAACCTCTTATATTGGATAAGAAAGGGCTAATAATCAGTATCAAAGTTTCCATCTCAAGAAGATAGAAAAAGGAACAACATATTAAAAACAGAAAAATAGTTTCAATGAAATAATAAAAATAAAAGTAGAAATATGTGAAGTAGAAAGCAAATGCAGAATGGAAAAAAAATAAAGTGCAAAATTGTCTTCTTTTAAGTAATAAAATTGATAACCACAAAAGGGCCTGATCAAGTTGAAAAAAAGAGAGAAAGAGAGGGACACACAGAGATGGAGATGGAGATAATCAACTTGTCAAAATTAGGAACAAACACAACACTGTTATAGGTCGTATCGATATCAGAAAGATAATGACTTAACACAAATATGTTTCACAGTTTAGATGAAAGGAATAGACACCTTTAAAAACAAATTTGCTAAAGATGTTAGGAAGAGAAATAGAAAATTAATTCTGTGTCTATTTTAATAACTGAACCCATTCAAAATCCCCCCCCACAAAAATTTTGTCAAGTTAATTTCACCAGTGAATGCCTCAAAATGTTTATGAAGAAACAACAAGAATTCTATATAAACACTTCCAAAGACTTTTAAAAAGCACACAACAAACATCTCCCATTCTTTGTATGAGATCTGCATAATTCCAGAAAATTTGGAAATATTATAAAAGATTTAAATGAGATAAAAATTTTTACATGAACACAGATGTCAAAAATCCTACACCAAACAGTACAGAATGTTAAGATGAGTCAGTTTTATTCAGTGAATTGTAATGGTGTTTTAGCAATCAAAAATAAATCAATGTAATTGGCATTAATGGAAGAAAAGGATAAAACACATACAATCTTATCAGTAGGTAAAGAAAAATAAAATATAATTCATGAAAAGAAGATGTGTATAAGAGACAGATTAGACACAGGAAGTGAGAAATAGATTTAAGGGNGTGAGATGAGTGCAGTTGTGACGTAGTTTGAGCATTCTTGGTATGGCTTTTCTTTGGAATTGGAATGAAAACTGACCTTTTCCAGTCCTGTGGCCACTGCTGAGTTTTCCATATTTGCTGGCATATTGAGTGAAGCACTTTCACAGAATCCTCTTTCAGTATTTGAAATAGCTCAACCGGAATTCCATCACCTTCACTAGCTTTGTTCTGTAAGATCATGTTTATACTTATGGAGATTGAAAATAAAGGAAGGAGTGTATCAGTTTTGGATACAATATACAAAAGACCCAACTAAAATTATCTTAAACAATAAGGAAAATTTATTATGTCACCTATCAAGAATTCTTTATAGATGTAGGGTGGTCCTACATGGTTGTTTTAGAATCTCTCTCTTCTGCCACCCTCAATTATGTTGGTTTACTCTCTCCAGCCTTACAAGAAGGCAACTGCAGCTTCCGAAAGCTTCTCAAAATACTATTCAAAGATTGAATGAAAAGGCATCTCTTTCATTTATGTGAAAAGTATTAAAAATAGTGTTCCAAGATGATGTTGTCTTGTGTCTGATTGGCCATAACAGCCTCCCATATCATTAGAAGAAGTGGGGATGTGAGCTATGAATGTAGATAGTGACAGTATTTGTAACATTGAGGATGGAAAGGAGGTGTTGGAAGGAGCATTGAGAGGGTTAATTAATCAACAAATAGTCACTGTACAATATCTAGTATAGAGGATTATTTTATAAATATTTGGGGAAAGTTAAAAAAAAGATAGCAGTATATCATAAGAAGAAAAACAAGTAATACTTCTTTATTTAAAAAAGCAAAAGTACTAGTAAGGACATAGATTCAGTTAAAATAAGAAAAGTGTATAGAATTATAAAATAGAATTATCATATTATTTGTGTATAAACAAATGTCCTTCTCTATCTATCCCTTTTTTATCCTTAGTAACACTTTCCTCAAGAGAAACAGGGCTTACTGGGTGGTGCTAGTGGTAAAGAATCTGCCTGCAATGCAGGAGGCGTAAAGAGTCATGGGTTCGATCCCTGGGTTGGGAAGATCCCCTGAAGGAGGGCATGGCAATCCACTCTGGTATTTTTGCCTGGAGAAACCCATGGACAGAGGAACCTGGCAGGCTGCAGTCCATAGGGTATTAAAGCATGACTGAAGAGACTTACCACACAAGCAAGGGAGTAAACACTCATTTTATTTTCAGTATTAGCATACCACATGGTTTGGAGATGTTCCTTTCTTTTTTTTTAGTACCTGGATACTAACATTTTAAAATACAAATGAGGAAACTCTAGAAAAGTTATGCAATTTGTAACTCAAGAGGAAAATTATAATGATAAACTAAGCACTTAACATGTATATATAATATTGTGCTTAGATTCTAGGGCTTATTGACAAATGATAAGCATAAAAACACTTACACAAACAAGAAAGTTTATCATACTTTAGTTCAAAGTCATCACAGAAACTAGAAAGTTCCTTTGTGCACATTTTTGAATTTTGAAAATATTGATGATTTATACATACATACTGAATCAAAATGGTGATCAAGAGAGTAACCAGTAAATATTTAATGATTTGTGAACATTAGGCCTATTATTTCTAACTTGTTTCCATTATAGATAAAAGGAATATTGAAAAAAAATTCTCACAGCTATTTTTTTGCTGAGGGCATCAAGTTTTTAAAGGCTCTGAACTCATAAAAATTTTAAAGCTAATAGCAACCTTATAAATTATTTCATTCTTTCTCCTAATTTTACTAATGAGATTCAGGTAGAGAAGAGGTTAAGTGACTATTCCCAGTTCATACAGCTGGCCAACTGCTTGCTGAGATTGGCTTGCACCCTTTTCAGACTGCAATTGTATCTTTTTGGCAAGCTCTTTCTTTTTCTTCTCTAAAGTATTTGTGTCTTCTTTTTTTTCTCTGTCATGCTTGGAATACACAGAAAGTTAAAACTTGAATTTTAAAGCTTGGAATACACAGAAAGTTAAACTTGAATTTTAATATATTTTACTTAAATTTAAATACTTCTGTCAAAGCATAATCTGGAGAGATGGATTATGTTTTAAGTCATTTGTGGTTCCTTCCCCTATCCCCTCTCCCCAGATTTAGTGAGATAGAAATAACAAAACAAAATTGTATACATTTAAGGTGTAAGGTGGGGAAACAATGGAAACGGAGAGAGGCTTTATTTTCTTGGGCTCCAAAATTACTGCAGATGGTGACTGCAGCAATGAAGTGAAAGGACGCTTACTCCTTGGCAGGAAAGCTATGACCAACCTAGATAACATTGCAAAGCAGAGACATCACTTTGCCAACAAAGGTCCACCTAGTCAAAGCTATGGTTTTTCCAGTGGTCATGTATGGATGCTAGAGTTGGACTGTGAAGAAAGCTGAGCGCCAAAGAATTGATGCTTTTGAACTGTGGTGTTGGAGAAGACTCTTGAGAGTCCCTTGGACTTGTAAGGAGATCCAACCAGTCAATCTTAAACGAAATCAGTCCCGAATATTCATTGGACGGACTGATGTTGAAGCTGAAACTCCAATACTTTGGCCACCTGATGCAAAGAACTGACTCATTTGAAAAGACCCTGATGGTGGGAAAGATTGAAGGCAGGAGAAGGGGACTATAGAGGATGAGATGGTTGGCTGGCATCACCACCGCAATGGACATCAGTTTGAATAGGTNTGGCCACCTGATGCAAAGAACTGACTCATTTGAAAAGACCCTGATGGTGGGAAAGATTGAAGGCAGGAGAAGGGGACTATAGAGGATGAGATGGTTGGCTGGCATCACCACCGCAATGGACATCAGTTTGAATAGGTTCCAGGTGGGAAGCCTGGAGTGCTGCAGTCTATGGGGCTGCAAAGAGTCGGACATGACTGAGTGAATGAGCAGACCAACTGACTGAAGGTGTAAGATGTACTGATTTGCTATCTATTGTGAAATGATTACCACAACCAAGCTAATTAAAACATCTATTGTCTCAAATAGTTTTTGGTTTTTTGTAGTAAGATCACTTAAGATCTACTCTATTAGCAGACTTCAGGTATACAAGAGCAGTATTATTAACTATAGTCACCATACTGTACAACAGATACCTCAAGATTTATTCAACTTACAGTTTGTACCCTTTGGCCAACAATACTCATTTTCCCCACCACCCAGCCTCTGGCAACTACTATTCCACTCTGTTTCTATGAGTCTGAATTTCTCAGAATTCACATTTCAGTTGTGCATTTCTTTGCTAAAGTTTGTATTCTAATATCTGAGATGATTACTTCTCTGATTAACTGTGATATCTAACCAACAGTTCAATTCCTTACAAGCATACCATCCTCAGCATGACTCAAAAGGGTATTTAATCACATAGAAAAATAGCCACAGTAATTATTGAATAACAGAATAGAAAATCAAAGTGATTCAGTCTATACCCCAAAACTGCGTGTCATTTTTACAGGGAGATTGCTCTTATGAATAAGGATTTTTATCTCCAGTGCTTGAACCTGCACTAAAATCTACTCCCTTCTCCAAGCTAGAATGTCCTCTATGTGACATGGCTCAACATTATCTTCTGAATATACCTCTGCTGTGTCTATACTGCTTAAGTTGGTATCTATTTAATATAAGCACACCCTTTAGGCAATTTCCACCTGGTCTCATTATAGTTGATGTCCATTTCCTATGTTGGTAAAATCAACCAGCTATTTTCTATACAGAGATTCATTCCTTTAATAAATATTGGTTAGGTGCTTGGAACATTCCTGGCATCCTGATAAGTCTGGGGGTACTTTGGTGACCAAGGAAGAGAAAACTTTTTTCCCTTAAAGAGCATTTAGTCCACCGGAGAAGACATAAACTAGGCAACTAAACCCAATGCAGTTCTTGCTCTGATCCAGAAATGATGGAGTGTGATGAAGGCACGTGAGAGACAACTAATGTGAGTTCCATTTGCTAGTCACTCGGTTGTACCCAGCTATGTGTGACCCCCATGGACTGTAGCCCATCAGTCTCCTCTGTCCATGGGATTCTCCAGGCAAGAATACGGGAGTCAGTTGCCATTCCCTTCTCCAAGGGGTCTTCCTGACCCAGGGATCGAACTTGGATTTCCTGAAATGCAGGGAGATTCTTATAATCTGAGCCATCAGGGAAGCCCGGTGTAACTTCCAAAGGTGGTTACTTTTAAACTGTACATTGAACATTGAGTAGGAAACTCACAGGCAATGTGAGGCAATTTCATTTTTATACTTGTGTTTGGTAATTCTTCCCCATTAGTTTTTTTTTTTTTTTAACAAAATCATTCATAAAAACATATTTGACAACTAGATCTTTTTTTTTTTGAAAACTGTAACTCATTTTCTCTAGAACTTACTTGCCACATCTAGATTTCTACACTTCCTGGAACTGAATCTTAGTACATGAATACATGAATTTAATTTCTGCTATGGCTGTAGTTTCCTAAAGGGCCACAGATCTCCTATCTTAGAATCACTTAATGGTAGTATTTAAATATGGCGATTATAAGCAAGCTTCCTAGTGCTACTGAAATATAACCTCTGGGAGAGTGAGGAGAGGAAGAGAGAGAATTAAAATATGTTTGCTTAACAATCCCTGTCACACACAGCAAAGTCTGAGACTTTGGGGTTACCATCATTGAATGTATATTCAGAAGGTAACTAAAATCCTCTTTCCCAGTTTTCTTCTAATTTCAATACCTCGAAATAGAGTATATTTGTGTTTTCAAGGAGAACTATCCCTAGCTGTCCAAGTGCCAAAAGCTCACCTTGATTATTTCCCATTATGTTATCTAAGGCACTTTGTTGGTATATAAGCATTTCCTGGGACTAAAATAACACATGCCTAGGGCAATCGCCAGTTACTGTGGCCCTCTTACTTGGTAGAAATAGGAATTCGTAAGGTCAGTTTTCAAAATTCCTGCTTAGCCTATCTGGAATTATACATTTTAATGTAGGGAGACGAAATTACAGTTCCTGTAAGTGACTGACTAGCCTCTGGTCAATTTCAAAAATTGGGGCAAAGTTTATCAAAGCCCCCTAGATTTTTTGACCTAAGATCCAATGTTCTACCAACTAAATCATTTTTGGTACCAAAATATATTGCACAAAACTATTCTATTAGTTAAGATAAGATTAGTCTGTTGCATTAGTCTGCATGGTAAATCAGATTTCTGTAGGATCCAGTTGGGAGAATGGAAGAGGAAGGGAAAATAGGAGCATGGAGAAAGCTCAGTAAATACATACATCATTTTCATTCATAGTTCAGAAATGAAAACGTCATACTCTGGTCACACAGAACTGAGAATCTGGCTGGTGGATGTAATCTCTGACTGAGTGTCTTTAAACCTGACACCAAATGTATTACTATGGAAAAAAGGGAAAAAGAAATATTGATGTACAGCTGGCGGTGCCTATAATTGTACTTTAGAAATGCAAACTGAAATGGTATTGTTTTTGCCATAAAAGAGATTATTGACCCTGAAAGAATGCATGCATTTTTTGACTGACCCCTGGCTTCATACAACAACTATTCTATTTTGCTTCTGATTCAGTGCAATGATAAGTAGATTATCCAGTTAGCAGAGAGGTCATCTAAGGCTACATAATATAGAATGGCCTTGCACATTTTTCCTGCTTTTTAGAGGTTGGTGAGTCTAGAGAACCTTAGCTGGCATGGCTCATCTCTATCTTCCTGTGGTCTCTCATCCTCCAGGTGGCTAGCTCAAGCTTCTTCAT
The DNA here is from genome assembly GCA_006410875.1 of Neotragus pygmaeus. Taxonomy (NCBI): domain Eukaryota; kingdom Metazoa; phylum Chordata; class Mammalia; order Artiodactyla; family Bovidae; genus Neotragus; species Neotragus pygmaeus. Next base: position 885,709 of record SJYV01036727.1, read on the forward strand.
ATGTCAGTCGTAGGACAGCAAAACAGTAAGCCTAGATGTACAAGTGCTTGTCAAATTTCTATGTTCATCCTGTTTTCTAATGTCTTATTAGTGAAGGCAAGCCACTTGACAAAGCCTGGATTGAAGGGGTAGAGAAACTTTAGCTCTTGATGAAAGAAACAGCAAAATCATAACACAAAATGTGTCTGCAGACAGGGATGGGAGAGATTATTTTAGTCATCTTTGTAAGCAATTTACCACAAAGTCTTTGAAATACTAAAGGACATTACAATTCAACTTAATAACTTTAACAGGAAAATGATCTTCATACTTTGCAGGCTACAGTGGAAACAGGGTAGATATAACTTATCTTAAAACATTATGAAGAATTATATTCCAAGGCCAAAGAAATGAAGCAAAGATCTTAAGAATAAATCCATACTGAAGACTACTAAGATGAGAGAGTTGTTAAGTAGGCAACTAAGCAGGGTTATCTCTAGACTGTTTAATCTTTTCTTAAATTCCTTATTCCTGCAGTGCCTACCTTCAAAGTTTCAAGGTATACATTCTGCCTGTCATCTTGATAGACATAGTGGCCTGTGGCTCAGAATCTTCTATTTGAGCTTTCCAAACAGTGGGGTATACAAACAACATCAGTCCTTGTATTACCTTATCAACAAATTTTGAAGAGCTAAAGCCATGAATTTAATCTAATTTAGGGGATGGTGGGCTAAAACCCCAAAGGACGCCCTTCAGATATAAGTCACTGTAGGAAACAGAAGTAACTTTTAAAAACTAATCATACAGAATAAATTTTACTAAGTAACTATTAGCAATTGTCTTCTTTACAAAATCTAAAAATATATAGGAGCAATCCTTCCATCTGTAAAGTCAGTAGAATAATTTTTATAAATACTTCTCTCCTGGAATTTTGATGAACTAATTGAAATGCTTTCTAGTGTGTTAGAAAGGCAAAATTGCTCAGTGTTTTGTGTAATAGGCTGAATTAAATTACTAGAGTGCTACCATTATTGATGTTTATACTAGTTACCAGGCATCATGTGAAATATATCACCCATGGAAAGGTCTGCAGAATATTGTGAGGACTTGCCATATTTATTTTTTCTTCTCAGATGAAAAAACTAAAGCTCAGAAAGATTAGGGAATTGCCCAAGGTCCAGGGGTGTGCTGATAAGCTGGCACACTGAGGGGAAAAGCCCTGATTTTTATGGTTTGCCAGTTTTTGCAATATAACTAATCTCAACTTGGCTGATTTCAAATTACCAGTGTGATGTCAGTGAACATGATGTTGGGAAGAAATGCACATAATCAGCTATCATGAGCCAGTAGGAGGTGGCTCTGGTTCTTCATTGCCAAGATCATAAGCATAATAGGAAGTTGGAGAGCCAGGATTTGAGCTCTTGTCTGTCTCCAAAGTCCATTCTTTAAGCCATAATACAATAATGCTTTCTGACATAATAAACTATTCACCTGACAAATCACAAAAAATCATGAAGGTCCACAATATTTTAAATTCCAGAAATACAGATCCTTACTTATTCTCTATTCTATTGAAATGAATACAGGCAATATTCTACCAGAATTATTCAATAATCATGTTAGAGGCAAAGAAAAACTGTATGCTTCCTCTGTCACCATTTCCATTATTCATCTCTTTCCATTATCTTAGTTTTTACACATTTTGCCAGTGTTGCTCCTTATCCATATTTCATTGCCACTTTTCATCTTAATATCCCTATGCTTGGCCCCCAAGTTCTTTTGCCGTTTCAGACTGTTGGATGCTTTTTTTTTTTTTCATAGTTTATTAAATTTTTTCTTACCTTATGGTGTAACTTTCACACTTATGTTCTTCAGTTCTTCAACATTCTGGCATTCCTTGTTTGAATAAGTAGATGGATAGAAATCTAATTACTAAAATGCGATGGATTCACATTTTAAGAATTTTTTTATACCAGAGTATCCCCATCTGTAAATGGGGATAATAACAGACCTTGTGATGTATGAGTGGTTGATTATTTAAAAAACAAACCAACAAGGAAGAGGAACAAAAATGGAGGGTAAAGAGGGGGGGTAGGATGATGCTTTGAGAATGGATGAGATCCAACATCATTTTATGCTGATGTTTGATGTTTAGTGGGAACACATTTCAAAGATTTGCAAACAAAAAACCTTTGAAAGCAATAGTATTTTTTTCATAATATAAAATAAAAGTGCACTTGGGTATTTTCTTTGTATAACAGATTTTATACTAAGAAATTAAATCCTTGTTAAAATAATTAAGGCACACATGAATACTATTTATTATTACCATGGGTTGAAAGAATGACAGATAAAAAAATGAATTTTTCCCCAAATAATCTTATATGTGTTAAGCTTTATGAAAAATGGAGAAAATAATGTTGCAAATTGGTATTAATTTGTATCTGATGGGTAAGAGGAAATTTATGAAATCATATCTGGGATGATAGACCAAATAAATCTTTATACCATGCTGGAGAAAATGAGAATTTTAAAACATCAGAATTTTCATAATTAACTGAAATAAAGTGTGTGGACACCCGGCAAATTTTTTTTCATATATTTCTGTAGAAAAATAAAGATGATTTTTCTTTTTAAAAAATGACCTCCATTATATATTTTTCTTATATAAAGATAGAACATATGCTGCAAAAAGAACAAACTTAAAATGGATAATTCCCACTGTCTAGTAGTAAAACAAAAATCTTACCTTCTGTTTGATGTATTTTTCTTGCTACTCCATAGCAAAATTCAGTGATATGACGATTTTCTGTTGAAATTATTATTTTATCATGTAGCACACCCTAGAGTTTTGAAGAGGTGTACAGAATGGTAAATAAGAACTTTTTGACCTGATGCATTTTCAAGTACATCCAGGCAAATGAAAAAAATGGATAAGAAACAGAGTTTATTAAGAAGACTGAGGTTCAAAAAAATAAAAATAAAACAGGCAATAGGAACAACATTGAATCAGGAAATGAAGCCATGAGTGAATTCAATTTTAAGTACTGGTTAACTACAATTAAACTTCAAATATACTTATAAATCATGTATCAGAACGTTAAGTGGAAAATATAAAAAGTTTGTATTTTATATCTACTTTTCCTCCCTCAACTCCTACTCTAACATTGCTGTCATACTACGGAAAGCCAAGTTTCATAGAAATTAGTTTAATAATGCAATAATGTTAAGGGCTAGAAGAGAATTTTGGAGAGAAAAATCATTGACTCAAAATTTAACAAATATCCTTCTTATAAATGGAAAGTACTCATGAGGGCAAAAATGCTGCATCGACATGAAGAAAATAAATCTAGTGAATATAATATCTTTGTTCTTTCCAAAGCCAAATGATTCTCTTTACTATTCCAATGGCTTTACTTGTTAAATTTCATCGCTTAGCAGACATAATGTGCAACTTGGCAGTAATATAGTAATATTGGCATGTTTTCCTTCTACAGTTAAATAACTTGAATTTTCCCTCTATGTATAGCATATTATACTATAGACTTACATGTTATTTCTCTTCAAATTTTGATATTACCATAAGGTGTGAGCTTCATTTATTTAAGTAAGATAATTGAGAAATTTATTTTATTTAGAGGAAAATTTGGGGGGTCAGTTTTTGCATAAAACTTTAAACTGTAGTAAGTCTCATTTTTCTCAGAATCATGGGTTAGATTTTTATTGACTAGTAAAATAACATGACATTTAAAATATTTATGATGTTATTTTACATGTAAAAGTGTATCACTGATGAATATTGAATCTAAACATATTCTTGTTTAAACAGATTGCAAAGCAGAAGTAGTGAGAAAGCTAAATAAATAATAAGTTAAAGAGGAGTCAGGATTAGTCACAAAGTGAAAACGAAAGCTCTAATAATGACAAGGTTGTGAACAAAACATTTAAAGGAAATACAAGACATATCTTGGATTTCTAAATTTCTATTTCCTCATGGTTTTTCTGAGCTTCATTTTACTCTTAGATTATGAAATCTAGCCTAATGGAATAATAAATATGCAGAATTTACAAAGAATACTACTGAAATTATCTTGCAACATAAACATAGATCTTGTATTATCCTAAATATAAATACCGTATTGTCAAGATGTTATATCTAACATGCTGTACATGCATCTATATTTGAAATGGTTAACCAACAAAGCCTACTACTGTATAGCACAGGAAATTCTGCTCAATATTATGTAACAACCTAAATGGGAAAAGAAATATAGATCAGTGGAACAAAATAGAAAGCCCAGAGATTAATCCACACACCTATGGACACCTTATCTTCGACAAAGGAGGCAAGACTATACAATGGAGTAAAGACAATCTCTTTAATAAGTGGTGCTGGGAAAACTGGTCAACCACTTGTAAAAAAATGAAACTNTCCTGTCTCTTATACACATCTTACCCAAGTATTAAGAAGAGATGTTATATGTACGGGTTTTTATCCTTCAGTGTATACTACTATAATTCATCAAACCTTTATTTATATAAACAAGACATTTTATTGTTTGACTTTGCTTTTTGTTTTGAATGTTTTATTTTTTTAATTTGAACTTCTAGAGAACAGTAGAGAGTGTTTAAATCAACCATTTTTATGGAGTACATGATTTGTCATGAGCAATATAAATAAATACATTAATTGCCTTATCATACTTCTATCTGACAGATGGGTCCCCAGGCACAGAGCCTAACCTTTTATTTTGACACCTGCCACATTTTGCCATCCCTGACCCTTTTTCTTTGCCAGAGCGTCGCTGTGCTATTCACCATGGTTGCATTAATCTCCAGCTTTTAAAAGGCATAATATTGGAACCCTTCTGAGAATCGCTGCTATCAATCAGCTGATACCACAACAGAAAGCATTTTACAGATCTATCCAACATGCTTTCTCTCCTGTGATTCAAACACATTTTCTCTTATTTCTGTGTCCTACTGGCTCGATAAGATTACATGGAGTTTGTTTTAATCTAATACCCCATAGTTACCTTCTGATATAAGCCATTATGTTTAGCAGCAATTTAAAATTTAGAATTTATTGGAGAATAATAAAAGAAGATACGTTTCCACTTTTAAGCTAAAAGGTACTTCTTTACTACAAAGCAAGTATGCTGTTTTAATGTAGCTAAGGAGTTAAAAATAATCTGAACACATTAATTTGAAAAACAACAGCAACAAGCATCAGGGCAATAAAACATGTTTTGAGAATCACTGTGCACTCAATCTCAAACCCACAGCTTTGATTTCTGGGATGATTCCAAAAACCACTAGCACACGATAAGTGGCTGCTGCTGCTACTGTGTCTCTTCAGNAGCAACAAGCATCAGGGCAATAAAACATGTTTTGAGAATCACTGTGCACTCAATCTCAAACCCACAGCTTTGATTTCTGGGATGATTCCAAAAACCACTAGCACACGATAAGTGGCTGCTGCTGCTACTGTGTCTCTTCAGTCGTGTCCGACTCTGTGCGACCCCACAGACGGCAGCCCACCAGGCTCCTCTGTCCCTGGGATTCTCCAGGCAAGAATACTGGAGTGGGTTGCCATTTCCTTTTCCAAATGATATGTGTCTGGATTCATACAAACTAAAAGCACATGCCTGGTCCGTTAGACAGAGGTCTGGTTCTAAGAGCTTTGCAAATCAGAGGGCCTACAGAAGACAAGTAAACTATGGAGGCTCTTCTATTACTAAAATAGTTTAATATTAGTTTTAAAGGATTCCCTCCTTGAGAAAAATCAGACTAACTATGGAAAATGTTGTAAGCAATCTTTTGGAGGGAATATGTTGGAAACAAAGAATTTGAAAAGTATGTAGGTTGGAGATAGATATTAGAGAGCAAACATAAAAGCTTCATCAGAACAGTCCAGTTTGGCTTACAATCTCATTGCAGACTGAAAGCCAGTTAGAGACATGTACACTAACAACCTGTCTTCCAAATATGGCATCTATTGTTTTGGAAATGAGCTTATTTGGAATAAAGGAAACAACCTTGGACTTATCTTTGATAAACTAAGTTTCCTGTATAATTTAGACCCATTTATGCCAGCTAGATTATATATGTAAATCGCAAAAAGTATGGGATCTGAATCTTAGGACATTCAAGAGAAAAATGCTGTTTCATGCCTGGGGCTGAGGGATATTAGAGTTAAAGGCAATTCTAGAGTTATGGCAATTTTTTGTACCTTGGCATCAGTGGTTTTTGAACGTTTAGTGAGCTGCTATTAATATGACTCAGCTGCATTTGATTTCTTCCTCTTTCTTCTCTACCCTAATTCAACTTTTACAGTTTATTTAGAGTTTCTAGTAGCTCATAGTTTGTGTGTGCATGCTAAGTGGCTTCAGTCGTGTTCGACTCTGTGCGACCCTATGGACTGTAACCTGCTAGGCTCCTCTGTCCATAGAATTCTCCAAGCAACCATACTGGAATCGGTTGCCATTGCCTCCTCCAGGGGATCTTCCCCACCCAGGGACTGAGCCTGCCTCTCTTACAAGCATGTACAAAATCACGGACTACCATAGAACATCCTTTTTTCACTTATTAGATATAAATCCAGAGAGAAAAAAAAAATGGTCCAGCTCATCTCTTCAAGCCGGGCCACTGTTCATAGATTGCTGGCCAGTCTAGCCTTTGGTCCCAAGTCAATCATCTGTAAATGATGGGAAACAGAGATCACTTGTGAGTAAACATCTTCACTTAGGTGGCAGATGTTCTGGATGAAAATGATTCTCTTAGAAGGAATATATCATGACTGACACAGACAGTAATCAAAGTGTGGTCCAGAGACGGGGCTAGTTCTTGTGATATTTGTTTTGCCTCCAAAATGACAAGCACATTGAGGATAAGCATGTCAGAACTTTTATAGCTATTTCCCAAAGTCGTTCGATGGCTGTTGAATCCAATAATAAAAAAATTAGATTTGTGTATACATTTTATTTGTTTTTCCAATAATTCACTTATATTATTAAAAAATAATGGTGACAGATTGAGAGTGGGTGATAAATTCATGTATCACTACAGATATTTTGAAAGGCACTGGATTAGAAGACTCCTAGGTTCTAAATATGATTTTCCCCTCACTGAGTAATAATGATCAAATCTTTGCAGTCATATTATAGTCATCCAAATATAAGCCTTCTCTGTAAGGAAACTGACCTTCCTGACATTTAAGGCAATACATGAGAATAAATTTGAAAAGTTGCAATAGGTTAATCAGGATTGTTATGATACTTTATTGTTACTAAAGTCTCTACATACATCTCTCTCTCTCCCTCTCTCTCTCTCCCTCTCTCTCTCTCTCTCTCTCTCTCTCT
>SJYV01036727.1:894549-1222774 GCA_006410875.1 Neotragus pygmaeus
ACTGGTATATATAGTAACTTTCCCATATAAGTATAAAATATGGAAACAGTGGAGATTTCATTGCTTGTTTATCTGGTATTTGCTGGTTTTTGAAGAAAGCAATCAGAGATCAAATTGGTAAAGATTTACAGGAAACATCCTGTTCTCAATAATTGTACAATTTAGTGAATTATAAATAAAAAGCAAAAATATTTAAGCAGTGTAACATTTTAAGAACTATGAGAGAGTAGTACAGATTTAACAAATTAGTGGAATAAATATTAAAGACTAACGATATTCAAAGGGAGAAGAGAGGATTTTATGCTATTGTGATTAAGGAAAATTTATAGAACAGATAGGATTTGTACAGTATCTTAAAGAATAATGAAATGTGAAAACCTGGGAAGGGCAAACTAGATTATTCTAGATATAACAAAACTTTCAAGCAGAACTATAGAGCCAGAACATTTATGTATATGTATGTAAATATGTATGGGTGTTCCAATGGGTAAATAGATGGATAAATGTCAGAAAATAAGTGAAATTAGAAATAGAAAATAATTAAAACTCTAAACTCTAAACGTTAAATTGCAAAGGCAATCTTAGTTTTTTGTATTTTTCCCCACATGAAACATGATATTAAATTATGAAAATGGAAATGCTTGAATAGAATTGCTTTTACATTCATGATGTCATTTATAACACATTAAATGCAAACATTAAAAATGCAAAATAATTTAACAAATAATCTTCAAGTGAAACAGAATACTTTAAATAATTTTTTAAAACCCATAACCATACAAAGAATACAAAAATTATTAAAATATCAGTAAAATTTCCTGTGGACATCTCAAATCAGTCTAAAATAAAGAACAAAAACTGAATGGCAGAATTGCTTCCCTAATAAGCAACTTTATTACCTTAGCAATTTTATTACTTTACAGTAGGGTCATGATAATTAAATTACAGCATATTACAGAGCATCATGTAAATTTGAACCACTGAACATATAGTGTTTCACTTACAAAATCCATCAAGTATGAATACTAGTATTTTAAAACATAAGAACTAATATATTATTAGCAATGTAGTGATTTCAGTACAGGCTTTTGGTATTTCACAATCAACTGTATGACACCAATTTGAAGTACCAAGATAACAGTAACTTCACTTGTATAATATTGTTTTATTTTTACTCTAAAATTTTTACATTATAAGATTAAAGAGAACAATTTTTTTTGTTAAATTTATACAAAAATGACAAACTGAAAAGTAATCTGCAGTCCTAAAGTGATCACAGCATAATACAATAAGCAAAAACACCAAGCTGCTGCAAACATATATTGTAAGCATTATCCAGCTCTGGTGGCATATAAGACACTATTGAAAGTGAGAGAGAAACTCTGTGTAGGAATTTCCAAGTACATAAAATAAAATTATAGATGGTAAAGACAAACTGAAAATGTCTAAAGAAAAGAAAATGAAACTACAGTTCTACCTTTATTCTAAAACTGCTGTTCCTGGAAAGAAAGAAAGGTAATTTAAAAAGATCTTAAACTTGTCAAATAATAGGTAGAATTATTTGAAAATGAAAGAATTAGAGGAAAATATGCAGAAAGTTTATAACTTCTTCTGCAGCATTTCCCAGACCCCACAGATAAGATTATTAATCAGTTAGAAAAATACAAAATGGATAGAATGAAATTTTGCCACTGAAGATCACAAATTTATAATGCCAAAGAATTTTATTTGCTTTCAATTTGTCTTAAATTTTCTTCATTTTTAAGTGTTTTAATAATTTTTTTACTAAGTGACTGAAAATTTATATTACAATTATGTTTAATATCCATGCATTAAAAATTAACAATATTTTCTTCTTGATTTTGCTTTGTAATGTATTTGTAAATGTTTATCTTTGAATTGTATGAACTACTTACTTATGCTTTTTTATTACTTTTTTAAAGTGAAAGTGAAGTTGCTCGGTCGTGTCCAACTCTTGGTGACCCCATGGACTGTAGCCTACTAGGCTCCTCCGTCCGGGGATTTTCCAGACAAGAATACTGGAGTGGGCTGCCATTTCCTTCTCCAGGGGATCTTCCCGTCCCAGGGATCGAACCCAGGTCTCCTGCATTGTAGGCAGACGCTTTACCCTCTGAACTACTTACTTACCCATGAACTGCTTACTTATGCTTTTTTTTTTATTACTTTTTAACAGTGTTCAAATAAATTATCCAGTATCAGCCTTATCATTTTGTCTTACCATTAATTGCCTGCCCAATTGAAGTGAAAGTGTTAGTTGCTCAGTGTCCTACTCTTTTTGACCGCATGGACTTTAGCCCACCCAGCTCCTCTGACCATGGGATTCTCCAGGGAAGAATACTGGAGTGGGTAGCCATTCTCTTCTCCAGGGGAATCATCCTTATCCAGGAACTGAACTCAGGTCTTCTGCAGTGCAGGCAGATTCTTTACCGTCTGACCATCAGGGAAGCCCGATAGAAGTTCAGTATTAATTAAGCCTCACCCGAGGCCTCTTCTAAGGAAAAGATGTAGTGAGATCATGGTTGTCGAATGATTTTTAGTCAGTCAGCTAATGTCTTTTATTTTCTTTCCATTTTTTCTAATTTCTCCTTTTCATAAACTTCTCTGCAAAGAAGCAATTAGACTTACTCTTATAATTTAAAAATATTATATTCATATAATATATAAAAATTTACCTTTGTCTTTAAAAATTATGATTCTTCAGACAATGGCCAGTGTTCACTGTTATGATTTTTACTACATATTTCACATCACACTTTTCAGCTTGGCATCCTGTATCCCAACTTTTCTGTTAAAGATAGCAAGACTCCTTTCCTCAGAACTAATTATGAGTCACCTTTTGCTTTTTTATATGATTGATCACTCTCATCTTAAAATGTATTTCTCTTGGCTTCCTTGACTTCTTTTAACTCTAACAATTTACCTTCTTCTGGTGTTTTTTTTTTTTTTTGTCCTGGAATGCAAACTTTTCCTAAAGATAGGCTTTTTCCCCCTTTACTTTTCTAATCTTCTGTGCACTGTAGCTCTTGTCTCTCCTTACTTTAATCTTTGTGAGGCTTTTCCCCAAATCACTCTTACTCTGTAGTACCCTTTGTACCACCAGCACCTCAAACCCAAAAACATCTCTCTCCTCTCTCCACACACTTCCTTATTTCTTGGGTAGCAGGACCATAATCTTAGAAAACCAGACAAGAATATTGCACTCGGGTCTGGTTCCCCACCCCATTATCCTCATCAAATGTCTTAAGTTTAGAAATTGTCTAGATTTTGCCTTCACAATATTCCTAACATCTGCTTCCCCCTCAGGACTTTCATTTTTGCTATTAGTCTCTCATCTAACTTTGATCTAAAATATTAATTATATAACTAGACTTTCTATGTTCACTTCCTTCTTGTAAAACATAACTCAGATCATGTTCAGAAACCTCCAATGATTTTTATGAGAATTCTAAACTGCTTGTTTTTAAATTTCAGTAACATCGACTATTTGGCCAAATATGCTTGCCTAGCCTTTTCTGAAAATTCTGTGTCTTTTAAGATGATACCTTTCCCTTGTCTTTTTTCCATTGCAATAGATTGCTTTTTCAGAATTAGGGCCTGGTTCTTTGTTATTTGACTATATGTCCCCTAAACCTTCGAACAACATTGTATTCTAGGATCTCAATATACATTGTGAATGAATAAATGAATGAAGTAGCTTTTACCTTCCTCCTCTTCATCATGGAAATTCTAACATTCTAGATGAGCAATATAATTCTCTTAAGATCAAACCTAATAAAAAGGCCAGAGTGGTGGGTCACAGCCCTGGATATACCCTGTAATCATTGGGAAGATATAACAAACAGTAATGCTCTATCTCCAGACATTCATTTAATCGTCCTGGATGGGATTCAGTAATATGGTATTTTTTAAACATTCCCCAGGCAATCTGAAGTATGCTCATAGATGAAAACCGTTGAGTTTGAGAGTAAGTGTAGGCTGGAGAAACTGGAATTCTGAATTTAGTTTAAAGTTAAGTTTCACATACTATATTTACCCCGACAATAAAATCCACCCAAATGAATCCTTTCACTGTCTTTGATACTTAATAAATCTACAGCTAATGGAAAATATACATAGAAAAAGGAATTCATTTTAATAGAAAATTAGACTTTTTTAAAATCTATAGGTAATTACCTGAGATTAAACTATTCATAAAGAGTATGTTACAAGACCTGAAAGTAAACCATCATAATTTATGCCTGGGCCTTTTCGTCTATTCATGTAGTGATCTATTTATTCAACCAACATTAAAATTCAGCTATGTTTTGGTTGTTTATCATTGCAATTTTCATTTGTACAGAAGTAATTTCAAATCAGACTATTTTAAATTCTAGAGTTTATTGATCCTTAATACATCATTAAAAGAGGAGAGAAAATGTTAGTTGCTCACTAATTTCTGACAATCTGTGACCCCATGGACTGTAGCCCACCAGGCTCCTCTGTCCGTGTAATTCTCCAGGCAAGAATACTGGATGGGGTAATCATTCCCTGCTCCAGGGGGTCGTCCCGTTCAGGGGTTGAACCTGGGTCTCCTGAATTGCAGGCAGATTCTTTACTACCTGAACAATGAGGGAAGCCTAATATCATATGTAATCAATAACAGTATTGATTCTCTTTGGAGTTACTGGGATCCTGGTAAGATCTTCAAGCTCATTGGGTATTTTCAATCTTTTAAGCTTTAAAGAGGACAAGAGTATGTAATCATTTCTGAGTTACTATTCCCTTCTTTTGCCTTGCTCTCTTTAAATACACATATAACACAATTTGGCACTATATTTTACATTTTAGATACCACCAAGCAGCTAAGCAGTATTGTTTATCTAACCTTTATTGTTTTAGAAATTAGTTGTTTTTAACACCACCATTGATGACTCAGTAATTCACTAACTAGTTCTAAAATGCTAGCCAATTTTTTCCTTAATAATTTTCTCCTGTGTCATTTTTCTCCCTTCTCTGCCCTAACTCTGCTCCGAAACTGTTACTATTTCAGAATAATATACAGGTAAATGCGTACAAATATTTAGTTTGGTTTTCTTTTATTCTGAAATTGATTACAAAGAAATCAAAGCCTTTGAAGGAGCTATGGAGAGGACTCAGAATATAGGTACATATTTGAAAGGGAAATTCCTTGAATACTAAAATTGTGCCCTCTACCCACTTCCAGGCTTGTTTGGCATGAAGGAAGGGGAGGAGAAATGATATAAAGAGATTTTCTCTCATTAGACATATAGGAAAGATGACATTAAGTGGACCACCTGAAACAGTAAAGCAGACAGGAATAAGGAGTGTGAAATAACATGGACTTGAGCCAGACTGCCTGTATTCAAACTCCAGCTCCACATATTGACTGTGTGACCCTAGGCAAGATATTGATAGTTGTGTTGCCTAATTTACTGAACTATATATGGGGATAAAGTACCTACCTCATAAAAAATGTGGCTGGAATTAACTTAGATGGAGAGGTTGTGGTCTCGCTCTAACCTCCCAGCTCCCCACCTGTTTACTTCATATCTTTTTTCCTCCCTTGGCTCTGTGAGGCTGCTTCATCCTCATTCCTTCCTACCATCTTGACTATTCTCTCAAAACTCAGCTCATATGACACCACTGTGTTTTAAGAGCCCTCTTCTGACCAATACTCCAGGTCACAGGCCTCCTAGAAAGATTCTGCCACCTACTTAAGACACTTCTTTACCTCCTACCTTCTAACCTGAATCTCTTTAGCTTTCTTTGCTCAATCCCTTAACATGGAGCATACTCTTGGATGGCATACCAGGCTTTTAATTTGGCCTCCTCCTGTTTCATCTTCTCAGTACCTAACAGTGCTTCTAATGAGTGGAGTGTACACACCACCGCTGCACTGGACCAGGTTTCTGAGATTCTCCCCTGGCTCCTGGTCCAGAAGCTTCACATTTCTTCTTGGAATGATCACACAGCCTCCACAGTAGACTTCTGTCTATCCAACAACACCTTGAATGATTAAGGACCCTCTCTTTTGCTCGTTCCCCATATCAACCCAGTCTCTATTTCTTCTGTGATTCCAACATTCATTGACAGGCTAATGAAAATAACGACTTAATTGAATGCTACTCTATACCAGACATGGGCTGACCACATGGTGCAGTGGTGCAGAATCTGCCTGCCAATTTCGGAGATGCAGGAGACGCAGGTCCCTGTGTCAGGAAGATCCCCTGGAGGAGGAAATGGCAACCCACTCCAGTATTTTTTCCTGGAAAATCCATGGACAAGGGCTGTGACGGGCTACAATCCATGGAGTCAAAAAGAATAAGTGACTGAGTACACACCACACACACACACACACACACACACTATACCAGACACTGTTTGGAGATGGAAGTTTTACCTTCATTTTGAAAAAAAAAAAAAAAAGATTGAGGCAGAGAATGAGTAGATAGCATTATTAAGGTTGCATAGCTGGTAGGTGGAAAAGGAAAAGCTGGAAATCTGAATCTCCACACTGGATTTGTATTGAGTGTGGTTTTTAGAACCAGACTACCTGGGTTGAATCCTACTTGGCTGGGAGTTGTGTGACCCATGGTAAGCCATTCAGTAGGTCTGTGCCTCTGGTTCTAATTTATAAAACTTGGATAATTATGCCTGTCTCCCAGGGTTTATGTGAATATTGAAGTGGGACAACGTATGTAAGGCATTTAGAACAATACCAGCTCTAAGTGCTTTAATGGTTACTTGTTATTACCAAGTTAGCTATCAAGACCCAGTTTCCCCCGCAGTCAGTCTCTCCCATCAGGAAGCTTCCACAAGCCCCTTATCCTTCTCCATTGGAGGGCAGACAGACTGAAAATCACAATCACAGAAAATGAACCAATCTAATCACAAGGACCATAACTTTGTCTACCATAATGAAACTATGAACCATGCCATGTAGGGCCACCCAAGACAGATGGGTCATGGTGGAGAGGTCTGACAGAGTGTGGTCCACTGGAGAAGAGAATGGCAAACCACTTCTGTATTCTTGCCTTGAGATCCCCATGAACAGTATGAAAAGGCAAACAGGTAGGACACCGAAAAAGGAACTCCCCAGGTCGGTAGATGCCCAATATGCTACTGTAGATCAGTGGAAAAACAACTCCAGAAAGACTGAAGAGATGGAGTGAAAGCAAAAACAACACCCAGTTTTGAATGTGACTAGTAATGGAAGTAAAGTCCAGTGCTGTAAAAAGCAACATTGCAAAGGAAGCTGGAATGTTAGGTCCATGATTTAAGGCAAATTGGAAGTGGTCAAACAGGAGATGGCAAGAGTGAACATTGACATTTTAGGAATCAGTGAACTAAAATGGACTGGAATGGGTAAATTTAACTCAGATGACCATTATTACATCTGCTACTGTGGGCAAGAACCCCTTAGAAGGAATGGAGTAGCCATCAGAGTCAAGAAAAGAGTCCAAAATGCAGTACTTGGATGCAGTCACAAAAATGACAGAATGATCTCTGTTTCTTTCCAAGGCAAACCATTCAGTATCATAGTAATCCAAGTCTATGCCCCAATCAGTAATGCTGAAGAAGCTGAAGTTGAATGGTTCTATGAAGACCTACAAGATCTTCTAGAACTAACACCCCCAAAAGATGTTCTTTTCATTATAGGGAACTGGAATGTAAAAGTAGGAAGTCAAGAAACACCTGGAGTAACAGGCAGTTTTGGCCTTGGAGTACAAAATGAAGCAGGGCAAAGGCTAACAGAGTTTTTGCTAAGGGAACGAACTGGTCATATCAAACACCCTCTTCCAACAACACAAGAGAAGACTCCACACTTGGACATCACCAGATGGTCAATACCAAAGTCAGATTGATTGTATTCTTTTGTGCCAAAGATGGAGAAGCTCTATACAGTGAGCAAAAACAAGACCAGGAGCTGACTGTGGCTCAGATCATGAACTCATTATTGCCAAATTCAGACTTAACTTGAAGAAAGTAGGGAGAATCACTAGACCATTTAGCTGTAACCTAAATCAAATTCCTTATGATTATACAGTAGAAGTGACAAATAGATTCAAGGGATTAGATCTGATAGTCAGAGAGCCTGAAGAACTACGGATGGAGGTTCGTGACATTGTACAGGAGGCAGTGATCAAGACCATCCCCAAGAAAAATAAATGCAAAAAGACAAAATGGTTGTCTGAGGAGGCCTTACAAATAGCAGTGAAAAGAAGAGAAGAAAAAGGCAAAGGAGAAAAGGAAAGATATAGCTATCTGAATGCAGAGTTCCAAAGAATAGCAAGGAAGGATAAGAAAACCTTCCTCAGTGATCAATGCAAAGAAATAGAGGGAAACAGTAGAATGGGAAAGACCAAGGGAATATTTCATGCAAAGATGAGCTCAATAAAGGGCAGAAATGGTATGGACCGAACAGAAGCAAAAGGTAATAAGAAGAGGTGGCAAAAATACACAGAAGGACTATATAAAAAAGATCTTCATGACCCAGATAATCACGATGGTGTTATCACTCACCTAGAGCCAGACATCCTGGAATNCTGGAGCTGAATGTAGAAGGCCTGTAAGCCCACTTCTCACTAAACATGAAACACTCTCTGTGGTCTGCTGACCAGGGCTGATCTGGACTGCTTAAATAATCTCTGTGATGGAGAGCTTATTACCTGTATGGTTGCAGACTCATATTATCTAGCAACTGTTGTTAGAAAGCTCTTTGCCTGTGTCTCTGTTTGATCCAATAGTAGTATTAAACACTTTGCATGAGCAAGTGCTTTGGGAGATGGAAAGATTAAAAACAACAGCACTGGTATTATGGATTGAACAATCACCTAGAGCAATGTTCTGGCCTAGAAGACAGCTTGAAACATAGTAGTTTTTCAATAAATACTGTTGAATGAATGGAAGAGTAGATTGCCCTCTAAGAAGAATGAGAAAGTACATGCCTAAGGAATCATAATACTAGGTAGAATTTAGATAAAGGAAGGGGAAAATAACTACAGTAGATACCAAGATGAATCTCTTCCCTTTAACTTTAATCATTCCGCGCACTGGCATCTGAATTCATCCATAAAAGTTCACTTCTTCTTCCATGGATCATAGCTGTGTTATTTCAGGATTGATACATCTTCCCTTACCTCTTTTCCAGACTCAAGAGTTGCAGGGCCTATAACCTTTTAAATGATTTCTAAAACACCTATCAGTCTGAATTTCCTCCCCCAACCAAGTCCAATTTCTCAGCTGGGCTCTAAGATGATGTCAGCCTAAAATGGAATAGATCAGCCAGTCCAGATATGATCACACCAGCCTAGCATACACCAAGGCTCTTTTCTCCTATGCATCTCCTGTTGTGCAAACCATTTGGTCCTGGAACCCTTTTCTACCTGGGTCACCTGTTTATATTCTAAGAAAACCCAGTGTTCCAAAGAACACAGTTTGAAAAATAAGAGTGTAACATTATGTGTTGGGCTTCACTTCAGGAAGAGGGGTCAGTACCTATTTTACACCTTTTCAGTAGAATTGTAAAATTGTAGCCCATTAATATGATTTGCCATGAAATTTGATTTCTTTGTCAGAACTTGAACTTTGGTTTTTCTACTTATCCTTCAACTTGAATGTTAGTAAGAGTAGTGTGATTTAGTGGCCAGACCTTGGACTTGGACCCTGGACTCGGGTCACTGATTCACTGCATGTTCTGGGAAAAGCCATTTCCTTTCTCTGAACCACAATTTTGTTATCAGCAAAGTGAAATGGTTGGTCCAAATACTCTCTGATGTTCCTTGTAGAGCTAGCCTTTGATGGTCTTAAACCATAGCTTTCTCTGACTTTCTCCAGGTCATTCTATAAATTTTACTAGTCTCCGGGGAAGACTAAGAGATTAGGTAGCTCTTCTAAAGAGATGCAAAGCAAAGAAGATAAGCAGCAAGTCAACCTTCAGTTCAGTTCAGTCACTCAGTTAAGTCTGACTCTTTATGACACCCTGGACTGCAGCAGGTCAGCCTTCCCTGTCCATCACCAAGGCTCGGAGCTTGCTAAAACTCATGTCCATCAAGTCAGAGATGCCATCCAACTATCTCAACCTGTCATCCCCCTTCTCCTCCTGCCTTCAATCCTTTCCAGCATCAGGGTCTTTTACAATGAGTTAGTTCTTCACATCAGGTGGCCCCAGTATTGGAGTTTCTGCTTCAACATCAGTCCTTCCAGTGAATATTCAGGACTGATTTCCTTCAGGATGGACTGGTTGGATCTCCTTACAGTAGGGGACTCTCAAGAGTCTTTTCCAACACCACACTTCAAAAGCATCAATTCTTCAGTGCTCAGCTTTCTTTGTAGTCCAACACTCACATCCATNGGAAAGATTGATGGCAGGAGGAGAAGGGGATGACAGAGGATGAGATGGTTGGATGGCATCACCGATTCAGTGGACATCAGTTTCAGTAAACTCCTGGTTGGTGATGGACAAGGAGGTCTGGTGTGCTACAGTCCATGAGGTTGCAAAGAGTCAGACACGACTTAGTGACTGAACTGAACTGAATGTTATTACTCTTTATTGCCTCTTCATGATGCCTAAATCTGTCTTTGTTCCCAATATTTTGAGCACTGACACATGTATCTATTAGATACATCTAGTAGATGCCTGGATGTCTGTAGATATCTCAGCTCATTATTATCTCCTCAACTTATTATTCTAATGTTACTTATCTGAGCAAATGTTATCTTCATGTGAAATATAGGAGTCATCCTGGGCTTCTCGTTTTTAATCAGTTAATCCCCAAAATCAACATCCTCCTATTTTGACAGACTTTAAGTTTTTTCATCTTCCCTCCTCTCACTCCTACCTATAGGAGTCTCATTTCTAGTAACAGTGAAATGCTTAATGATAGGGACTTCCCTGGTAGTCCAGCGGGTAAAACTCCATGCTTCCAACGCAGGGGCCATGAGTTTAGTTCCTGTTTAGGGAACTAAAATGCCACATGCCACACGTGTGGGCAAAAAAAGAGAAATACTTAAGGATCAGTTCAGTTCAGTTCAGTCGCTCAGTCGTGTCCGACTCTTTGCGACCCCACGAATCACAGCACACCAGGCCTCCCTGTCCATCACCAAGGAGAGCGCACTATTAAACAAACAAACAGGAATCCTGCTACGTGCCAGGAAGTCAATGACAATCATAAATTGAATAGTATCTAATCTCTTCCCTCAAGGATCTCACAGTCTAATTAGGAAAAGAGAATATTAATAATTTAACACCAAGTGGTGAGTACTCTACAAGAAATGTGTTAGATATTAAAGGAAAGCAGAAATGCGACTATGGAGGGTGTGGTAAAGGAGGCAGTAGCAAAGGTCAGTCCCATTCAACAGCCACTGATACCTGGCTCTGTGCTAGCTATTGGGGGCATTTTTTCTGACCTGCAGAATACCATACTCCATGGAAGAAGCTATAAATATTTATTTCAATGAAAATAGCAAATGTTAAGACAGAGGGAGACATAGTGATTTCTGGAAGCATAATCGAGGTCTGCAGTATAAGAATAAGACATTTTAGAAATGTCAGGATCTTTAATGATTGTTCACAGCACTGCCTCTGCTTTATCTGACACCTCTTGTCTTATCTTACTGAAAAAACTTATTTTTAAGGCTCACTTCAGTTGCTGTCTTTAGTTTGAGGCTGGTCGTGGCTTCCTTCCAAGTGAGTTTGGTCCACAGTGTCCACTTCACCCCACTCTCCTCACTCTACCTCAACCTTTTACCTCTCCTTGACCATTATTCTGTAAGAGCAAATGTAATTTATTTTGTAAATGATTGTTTGCATAGTAATCTTTCTCTCAACTTATTATTAAATGAGGCATCTCAATAGATGGGGAGTTTGCCACCATAAAAACTTCATTTTCTTATAATAATCCATTCGATTATCAAATGCTTTACCCAGCTAATAGCAAACTGTACTTGGTGACTTAAGAAATTTACCACAATTGAAAATGAGAGTTAAGGATAGTTTACATTTATCCAATGTGTTCATTAATACAAATAGTATAAGTGGGTGTAAATATCTTCAAGCTTTAATTTTATCATTATAGAGTCAGATTACACTTAAAATGTGTTTACATTCAGTGGATTTATTTATTTATATAAATATTAGTCACAATGCCATACCTACATACTCCATATAATACTATTAAGAACTCAATCAAGTTTATTGTTGTTAAAGCCTTGTATGCAAATTATCTTTATCGATAGCCAAGATACGGAAACAACCTAAGTATCTACCAACAGATGAATGGATAAAGAAGAGGTTGTGTATAAATATATACAAGGGAATGTTAGCAATAAAAAGGATGAAATTTTGCCATTTGCAACAGTATATACGGACCTGGAGGTATTATGCTTAGTGAAATATATCAAATAGAGAAAGATAAATACTGCATGTTTTCAGTTATAAGTGGCATCTAAAAAATAGAGCAAGCTGGTGAACATCGCAGAACAGAAACAGACTCCAAGGTAAGAGAACAAGCTAGTGGTTACTACTGGGGGAACGGGTGAGGTAGGGGAATGGGATTAAGAGACACAAGCTACAAACTACTACATATAAAATAAATAAGATACAAGGATGCAATGTACAGCATGGGGAATATAACAAATACTTTATAATAACTTTAAATGGAATATAATCTACAAAAATATCAAATCACTATGTTGTACACCTGAAGCTAACATGTCAACTATACTTCAATAAATTAACAAATTATCTTTGTAATATGAGTACTTCTCCAGTGTTGCCTGTGTGCCGAGCACTAGGCAACCTAACAGGGCTGACAGTCACTAATTCATACGGCATTATTGTACAGTTTGAAAAAGACATTCTTACTCAAAACACTTTGTGTCCATTTTAAAAAGCCATCATACTGCCATCTGCAGAAAAATTTTGCAATAAATACTTAAACCTGCAAAGTGTACAATGTGAATGGCTCCTTTAGGGTTGTACAGTGGTCAACCTGCACAGCCATTCACTGTGGTCCAGTTTAGTCTATCCTTGTTCTCAAAAAAGAATTTTATGTTTGATGAGAAAAATAAATGCTTTAGTAATACACTAAATCAGAAGTTTTATATAAGTAGACAATTTATTACAAAACTATTGCAATGAAAGATTATCTTAATATGTAATGAGTTTCACATATGGTTTCAATTTGACAAAATGCTATGCTTACTGTGAAACTGAAATCATACTAAAAACGGTGATAAATTTTTGACTGTGATCATTACTTAGAAAACTGTTTTGTTTTGTTTTTAGTAAAAAGCAGTTGAAAATCTGTCAAATGCACAATTATTGGGTTTAAATTGACATAAATAAGTCCACATGTTTAAAATTCTGTTTCCAGGGGGAAAAAATCCTTAAACCACCTAAAATAAATATCTATCATTTTTTAAACAACTAACAATTCATGTTATGAGAAAACTTCCCTATAGTGCTTAAAATTTAATCTCTTTTCTCATGTTCTCTCGGTATGAGAATAAATGAGACAACAAATGGTTACTACCTAGATATGGTAGGTACTATATAGGTGATAAAATCCTTCTTATTCAGGTTTCCTATACCATGGCAAGTTATAATATTATCTTCCTGTAAGCAAATATAAATGAGTAACAAGCTGGTTGATTATGTTTCTGAAATTTTCTTTACACAGTATGGATTTGGCAGTGTGTGATCTTAGGCTCATATTAGGACATATGCTCACAAGTATAAAATTTAACCAGAAGATGCTAACAGTGTAAACATTATTTCACATTTGAAGAAAATATCTTTTTAAGATTTAGACCAAACACAGGTTTTTAAAAATTGGGAGTGTTCTGGTTTGGTAAATTGAGATAATGTGTAACTAATTAAATAAACAAAACTGAGCGATGCCTTTTCATCACTGTGGAGTCCCTTTACTTGTTCTTTTTTTTCCTATTTCCTCACGGTCTCTAACTTTTCCCAGCACTTCTCAATTCTTTTCCATTCAGCTTCTTACTTCCACATAAAACGATATAGTATGTTCAAATTTCCCACAATTTCTTTTCTTTCTTTCCTTAGATGCTTGAAATCACAGATTACAGTAGACACATTATAATACTTAATATGTTTGGATTACTGCAAGAAGGGCTGCATATGATCCCCAAAGCTATACTGACCTGTTTTCTTCTGTTTTATGCAGCCCAACTAATAGCTTCTTTTGGATTCTTTTGTGTGTAGAATGTTTGTATTTTCTATGGTAGTTTTTCTGCTAATTGTGTTGATGCTTTTCATGTATTTCTAGCCTTTTAATTGTAGAGAAAAAATACCCCAGAGCTGCAGCATGAGAAATAAAAGGGACACTTCTCTCTTGAGCTTCATAATTACAACCTGCAGTCAGAAATGGAAGTCATGGTGGCGCAACCGGAGGGCTGCTTATCAGGGACATAAGATTAAGGAGTCTCAAAGAAGAACGCACCCATTAATTGTGGAGAGAGAAATAAATGGATCATTTTCTTAATTACATGGAAATGTAGTAGGAAGAAAATCTAAGGAAAAAAGACTGAAAATTGTATTTCTGTAACAATTAGTAGAGAAAAGAAAACTTTAATCAATGTATTTTCACACTCTCTATACAAAAAAATTCAAAAAGCATTATCCACACCAAAAAGATGCAGTTAATTTTTTCAATGAATTGAATAACTAATTTTTTTCTGATTGAGTGAACCAAACAATGTTTGATAACTTTTAGTGGTTGTAGACAGTGTATTGATGTCAGTCATGCCAACAAGTTTTGTGATTAAATCCTGAACTGAGACTATCTTTTGAATTTCTCATTAAATGAAAAATTAAATAAATAAATAAATAAAATTATTCCAAACTCTTATACAGTATAAAGTATTAGAAATTGCTCATGAAAAAAATCTTTTTTTTTAAAAGAAAGTTCATATTATTTCCTTCTTGTACTCTTTTATTATTATTTTTTTTTTACTTTATTTTACTTTACAATACTCTATTGGCTTTGCCATACATGGACATGAATCCACCACAGGTGTATACGAGCTCCCAATCCTGAATCCCCCTCCCACCTCCCACCCAACAATGTCTCTCTGGATCATCCCCGTGCACCAGCCCCAAGCATCCTGCATCCTGCATCGAACATAGACCGGCGCCTCTTTCTTACNCCAGCCACAACTCAAGAGGTACCTCGTGTCCCCCAGCTCTGCTCCAAATCAGGCTTCAATTCCCTGCTTTGTCTGGGAATGCTTCCCGATGGTCCAGTCGCATCTCAAGAGGAGGTGCTCTCCACAGGAATGTCCAGAGGAACTCCGGGGGTAGCATCACTTGTTCCACGAGACAACCAGATGTCTCTGTAAATTCCAGAGGAATCTGGTGTCCCTGCGCCACATCGACTGTCACCGCGAAGACTGGATCCCACCATGGTGGCATGTATTTCANAGGAATGTCCAGAGGAACTCCGGGGGTAGCATCACTTGTTCCACGAGACAACCAGATGTCTCTGTAAATTCCAGAGGAATCTGGTGTCCCTGCGCCACATCGACTGTCACCGCGAAGACTGGATCCCACCATGGTGGCATGTGTTTCAGCCCTGTTGGAAAGCCTCGATATGAAGCCACAGACCCCTATGTCACCTCCACGGGAAGCATGACCCTGCAGCTACAGCTTGGAAGGAAAGAAGACGTGCACGTCTACACTCGAGGCGAGACTTGATTCCCCTGGTGAGCCTCCAGAGGAAACCCATGGTCCACGTCAGCAATGGAGAGGAATCCTCAGGCTCCAAATGAGGACTTAGGAGCCAGTTTCAACTGCCAAGGAATCCACAGAGGCCCCTGGCAACTCTCGTGGAGCCTGGCCTTTCAGGCGGGTACAGGGCGTGTCCCTGGATTCCCCATCGTAAATTGATGGTAACCTGACGCAACTCGAGAAAAACCAGGAGGATCTCCACTCGATGCGACATAACGCCCTTGTCCACTGCAGCACTGTGTGGCAAATCACTCTATCCCTCATGAACCTCGACGGGTACCTTAACACCCTTGCAGGACTGAACTATATCCCGACATACACGTTTTCACTCGAGAGGAACACCAAGGGTCCTGCCACAACTCAAGAGGAGCACCGTGTCCCCCTTCTCTGCTCGAGGTCGGGCTTCCTTTCCCTGCTTCATCTGGGTAGGTTTTCTGATGGTCCCGTTGCATCTCAAGAGGAGGCGCTCTGTACAGGAGTGTCCAAAGGAACTCTGGAGGTCGCACCTCCTGTTCAACAATACCTTCAGATGTCTCTGTCCAATCCAGGAAAACTTAGTGTCCCTGCGGGTCCTCAACTGTCATCCCGAGGCTTGGCTCCAACCACAGTGGCACGCGATTCAACCCTGTGGGAAAGCCTCGAGGGGAAGCCCCAGATTCCTGTGTCACCTAGACAGGAAGCCTGACACTGTGGCCACAGCTCGGAAGGAAAGCGGACATGGACATCTCCACTCAAGTCAAGACATGTCTCTGCTGGGAAGAATCCAGAGGTACCCCACGGTCCACGTCACCAGTGGAGAGTTATTCTCAGGCTCCATATGAGGAGTTAGAAGCCAGCCCCGACTGCAAAGGAATCTCCAGATGTCCCTGGGAACTTCCGTGGAGCCTAGCCTTTCCCGAGTGCACAGGCGAGGGTCCCTGGGGTCCCTGTCAAAACTCGAGAGGAACCTGCCGCAACTCGAGAAAAACCAGGAGGATCACCACACTAGGCGAGATGAGGCTTGTGTGCTCTGTGGCAGCTCGTGGGAAGTCACCCCATCCCTCATGAACCTCGACGGGTTCCTTCACACCCTTGCACTGACTCAAGAATATCCCGACATACACGTCTCCAATCGAGAGCAAAACCGAGAGTCCCGCCACAACTCAAGAGGAGGCCCGTGTCCCCCTGCTCCCCTTGAGATCAGTCTTCCTTTCCCTGCTTTGATGGGGAAGGATGTCTGACGGTCCTGTCACATCTCAAGAGGAGGCACTCTCCATAGGAGTGTCCAGCGGAACTCCGGGTGTGGCACTACCTGTTCCACGAGACCCCAGATGTCTTTGCAAACGCCAGAGGAACCTAGTGGTCCTGGGCCACCTCGACTGTCAACCCAAGGATTGGCTCCCACCACGGTAGCACATGTTTCAGTTCTGTGGGAATGCGTCGAGGGGGTCCTCAGAACCCTGTGTCACCTCGATGGGAAGCCTGACCCCGCAGCTACAGCTCGGGGGGAAAGTGGACGTGCACATATCCACTCAAGACGAGACTTAACTCCCCTGTGAAGCATCCAGAGGAATGCCACGGTCCACATCACCAATGGAGCGGAATCCTCAGGCTCCAGATGAAGACTTAGGAGCTGGCCCGGACTGCCAAGGAATCCCCAGAGGGCCCTGACAACACGCGTGGAGCATGGCCTTTTAGAATCACACAAGGGCTGATCCATGGGTTCCCCATTGTAAATTGAGAGTAACCTGTCACAACTCGAGAAAAACCAAGAGGATCTCCCCTCCAGGCGAGATGAGGCCCTTGTCCTCTGCGGCATCTTGCGGAAAGTCACCCCATCCCTCGTGAACCTCGAGGGGTTCCTTCACACCCTTGCAGCGACTCAAGAATATCCCGACATACACGTCTCCACTCGAGAGAAACAGCGAGTTTCATGCCAGAAAACAAGAGGAGACCCGTGTACCCCTGCTCAGCTCCAGATCATGCTTCCTTTCCCTACTTCGTCAGGGAAGGATTCTCAACAGTCCCGTCACATCTCAAGAGGAGGCGATCTCCACAAGAGTAATGAGAGGAACTCCGGGGATTGCACCACGTTTTCCATGAGACCCTCATCTGTCTCTGTCCACATCAGAGGAATCTGGTGGCCCTGTGCTGCCTCGAATGTCACCCTGAGGATTGGCACCCACCAAGGTGGCACGTGTTTCAGCCCTGTGGGAAAGCTTCGAGGGGAAGCCCCAGGCCCCTGTGTCACCTTCACAGGAAGCCTGAGCCTGCGGCTACAGCTCGGGAGGAAAGCAGACGTGTACGTCTCCGCTCAAGACGAGACCTGACTCCCGTGGGGAGCCTCCAGAGGTACCCCACGGTCCACGTCACCAGTGGAGAGTTATTCTCAGGCTCCAGACGAGGAGTTAGGAGCCAGTGTCGATTGCAAAGGAATCTCCAGAGGTCCCTGGGAAATCACGTGGTACCTGGCCTTTCCAGAGGACACAGGGGCGGGTCCCTGGGGTCCCTGTAGTAACTGGAAAGAAACCTGCCCCAACTCGAGAAAAACCAGGAGGATCTCCCCACCAGGCGAGATGAGGCTCGTGTCCCCTGCAGCACAACATGGGAAGTTACCGTATCCCTAATTAACCTTGATGGGTTCCTACACCCCCTGGTAGCGACTCAAGGTTATCCCGACATACACGTGTTCACTCGAGAGGGACACTGAAGGTCCCGCCACAACTCAAGAGGAGCTCCGTGTCCGCCTGCTCTGCTCGAGGTCAGGTTCCTTTCTCTGCTTCATCAGGGAAGGATTCCCGACACTCCCATCACATCTCAAGAGGAGGCGCTCTCCACAGGAGTGTCCAGAGGAACTCCAGGGGTCCCACCACCTGTTCAACAAGACCTCCGGATATTTCTGTCCAATCCAGAAAAGTCTACTGGCCCTGCGCAGCCTCAAATGTCACCAGGAGGATTGGGTCCCACCACGGTGGCACGTGTTTCAACCCTGTAGGAAAGTCTCAAGGGGAAGCCCTGGACCGCTGTGTCACCTCGATGGGAAGGCTGACCCTGCAGTTATAGCTTGGGAGGAAAGCAGACATGCACGTCTTCAGTCGAGGCGAGACCTGGCTCCTCTGGGGAGGATCCAGAGGTACCCCACGGTCCACATCAGTAGTGGAGAGGAATCCTCAGGCTCCAGACGAGGTCTTAGGAGCCGGCCTTGACGGCCAAGTAATCCCTAGATGCCCCTGGCAACCCGTGTGGAGCCTGGCCTTTCAGGGTGGCACAGGGCATGTCCTTTGTTTCCCCAATGTAAATTGACAGTAACGTGCCACAACTGGAAAAAAACCAGGAGGATCTCCCCTCCAGGCGAGATGAGCCCCTTCTCTTCTGCCACATCACGCGGGATGTCATCCTATCCCTCGTGAACCTCTACAGGTTCCTTCACATCCTTGCAGTGACTCAAGAATATCCCGGCATACACGTCTCCCCTCGAGAGGAGCTCCGAGGTTCCCGCCACAACTCAAGAGGAGCCTCGTGTCCCCCTGCTGCGCTTGAGACCAGGTTTCCTTTCCCTGCTTGTTCGAGGCAGGATTCCCGACAGTCCCATCGCATCTCAAGAGGAGGCACTCTCCACAGGTGTGTCCAGAGGAACTCCGGGGGTCGCATCACGTGTTCCATGAGACCTCCATATGACTCTCCACTCCAGAGAAACCTGGTGGCCCTGCGCCACCTGGAATGTCACCCTGAGTATTGGCTTCCACCATGGTGACACGTGTTTCAACCACGTGGGAAAGCCTCGAGGGCATGTCCCAGACCCCTGTGTCACCTCAATGGGAAGCCTGACCCTGAGGCTACAGCTCAGGAGGAAAGCGGACATGCACATCTCCACTCGAGAAGAGACCTGACTCCCCTGGGGAGCCTCCAGAGAGAGCTCATGGTGCACGTCACCAGTGGAGAGGAATCCCCAGGCTCCAGACGAGGACTTAGGAGACGGCACCTACTGCCAAGAAATCCCCAGCGGCCGCTGTTAGCTCGCAGGGAGCCTGGCCTTGCAGGGGGAAAAGGGCGGGTACCTGGGTTCCCCATCCTAAATTGAGAGCAACCTGCCGCAACATGAGACAAACCAGGAGGATCTCCCCACCAGGCGAGATGAGGCTCCTTTCCTTTGCGGCACCTCGCGGGAAGTCACCCCATCCCTCATGAACCTCGAATGGTAACTTCACACCCTTGCAGGACTCAAGTATATCCTGACATACACATTTCCACTCGAGAGGAACACCGAGGGTCCCGCCACAACTCAAGAGGAGCACCGTGTCCCCCTGCTCTGCTCGAGGTCAGGCCTCCTTTCCCTGCTTTGTCTGGGTAGGTTTTCCAACAGTCCGTCGCATCTCAAGAGGAGGCACTCTCCACAGGAGTATCCAAAGGAACTCTGGAGGTCGCACCTCCTGTTCAACGAGACCTCCAGATGTCTCTGTCCAATCCAGAAAAACCAAATATCCCTGCGGCTCCTCAACTGTCACCCCGAGGATTGGCTCCCACCATGGTGGCATGCATTCCAACCCCGTGGGAAAGCCTCGAGGGGAAGCCCCAGACCCCTCTGTCACCTCCACGGGAAGACTGACCCTGTGGCTACAGGTCGGAACGAAAGCAGACGTGGACGTCTCCACTTGAGTTGAGACCTGACATGGCTGGGGAGCCTCCAGAGGTACCCCACGGTCCACGTCACCAGTGGAGATTTATTCTCAGGCTCCATATGAGGAGTTAGAAGCCAGCCCCGACTGCAAAGGAATCTCCAGATGTCCCTGGGAACTCGCGTGGAACCTAGCCTTTCCCGAGTGCACGGGGGCGGGTCCCTGTGGTCCCTGTCGAAACATGAGAGGAACCTGCTGCAACTCGAGAAAAACCAGGAGGATCACCGCACCAGGCGAGATGAAGCCCGTGTCCTCTGCGGCACCTCGCGGGAAGTCAACCTCATGAACCTCGACGGGTTCCATCACACCCTTGCACTGACTCAAGAATATCCCAACATACACGTCTCCACTCGAGAGCAACACCGAGGGTCCCGCCACAACTCATGAGGATCCCCGTGTCCCCCTGCTGTGCTCGAGATCAGGCTTCCTTTCTCTGCTTATTCGAGGCAGGGTTCCCGACACTCCCATTGCATCTCAAGAGGAGGCCCTTTCCACAGGTGTGTCAAGAGGAACTTCGGGGGTGGCACCACTTGTTCCATGAGACCCCCATATGACTCTGTCCACTCCAGAGGAACCTGGTGGCCCTGCACCGCCTAGAATGTCACCCTGAGTATTGGCTCCCACCACAGTGTCACGTGTTTCAACCATGTGAGAAAGCCTCGAGGGGAAGCAACAGACCCCTGTGTCACCCCATGGGAAGCCTTACCCTGCAGCTACAGTTCGGGAGTAAAGCAGACATGACTCCCCTGGGTAGCCTCCAAAGGAACCCCAAAGTCCACGTCACCAGTGGAGAGGAATCCTCAGGCATCAGACGAGGACTTACGAGCCGGCCCAGACTGCCAAGGAATCCCCAGAGGCTCCTGGCAACTTGTGTGGAGCGTGGCCTTTAAGGAGGACACAGGGGCTGGTCCCTGGTTCCCTGTTGTAACTCGAGAGGAACCTGCTGCAACTCGAGAAAACCCAGGAGGATCTCCCCTCGAGGCGATATAACGCCCTTGTCCACTGCAACACCTCGTGGGAAATCATCCTATCCCTCATGAACCTCGACGGGTAATTTCACACCCTTGCAGGACTCAAGTATATCCCGACATACACGTTTCCACACGAGAGGAACAACAAGGGTCCCGCCACAACTCAAGAGGTGCATTGTGTCCCCTGCTCTGTTCGAGGTCAGGATTCCTTTCCCTGCTTCGTCTGGGTAGGTTTTCCAATGGTCCTGTCGCATCTCAAGAGGAGGCGCTCTCCACAGGAGTGTTTAAAGGAACTCCAGAGTTCACATCTCCTTTTCAACGAGACCTCCAGATGTCTCTGTCCAATCCAGAAAAAACTAGTGTCCCTGAGGCTCCTCAACTCTCACCCGGAGGATTGGCTCCCACCACGGTGGCACGTGTTCCAACCCCGTAGGAAAGCCTCGAGGGGAAGCCCCAGACCCCTGTGTCACCTCGACGGGAAGCCTGACCCTGTGGCTACAGCTTGGGAGAAAAGCAGACGTGGACGATTCCACTCAAGACGAGACCTCACTCGGCTGGAGAGCCTCCAGAGGTATACAGTGGTCCACGTCACCAGTGGAGAGTTATTCTCAGGCTCCATACGAGGAGTTAGAAGCCAGCGCCGACTGCAAAGGAATCTCCAGAGTTCCCTGGGAACTCACATGGAGCCTAGCCTTTCCGGAGTGCACAGGCGCCGTTCCCTGGGGTCCCTTTGAAACTCGAGAGGAATCTGCTGCAACTCGAGAAAAACCAAGAGGATCACTGCACCAGGCGAGATGAGGCTCATGTCCTCTGTGGAACCTCGCGGGATGTCACCCCAACCCTCATGAACCTCGACGGGTTCATTCACATCCCTGCAGTGACTTAAGAATATCCCGACATACACGTCTCCATTCGAGAGCAACACCGAGGGTCCCGCCACAACTAAAGGGGAGCCCCGTGTCCCCTGCTCTCCTCGAGATCATTCTTCCTTTCCCTGCTTCGTCCGGGAAGGATGTCTGACGGTCCCGTCACATCTAAAGAGGAGGTGCTCTCTACAGGAGTGTCCAGCGGAACTCCGGGGGTCGCACCACCTGTTCCATGAGACCCCCAGATGTCTTTGCAAACGCCAGTGGAACCTGGTTGCCCTGGGCCGCCTCGACTGTCAACCCTAGAATTGGCTCCCACCACGGTAATAGGGGGAGCCTATTGAGGGGGGTCTCAGACCCTTGTGTCACCTCGATGGGAAGGCTGACCCTGTGGCTACAGCTCGAGAGGAAAGTGGACGTGCACATCTCCAATCTAGACGAGACTTGACTCCCCTGGGAAGCCTCCAGAGGAACCCCACGGTCCATGTCACCAGTGGAGAGGAATCCTCAGGCTCCAGACGAGGACTTAGGAGCTGGCCTGGACTGCCAAGGAATCCCCAGAGGCCCCTGGCAACTCGCGTGGAGCCTGGCCTTTTAGGAGGGCACAGGGGCTGGTCCGCGGGTTCCCCGTTGTAAGTTGAGAGTAAACCTGTCGCAACTCGAGAAAAACCAAGAGGATCTCCCCTCCAGGCGAGATGAGGCCCTTGTCCTCTGCGGCATCTCGTGGAAAGTCACCCCATCCCTCGTGAACCTCGAAAGGTTCCTTCACAGCCTTGCAGTGACTCAATAATCTCCCGACATACACGTCTCCACTCGAGAGGAACAACGAGTTTCCTGCCACAACTCAAGGTGAGCCCCGTGTACCCCTGCTCAGATCCAGTCAGGCTTCCTTTCCCTGCTTTGTCAAGGAAGGATTCCCGACTGTCCTGTCACATCTCAAGAGGAAGCACTCTCCACAGGAGTATCAAGAGCAACTCCAGGGGTCGCACCACATGTTCCATGAGACCCCTGTATATCTCTGTCCTCTCCAGAGGAATCTGGTGGCCCTGCACCGCCTCAAATGTCACCCTGAGGATTGGCTCCCACCACAGTGGCACGTGTTTCAACCCTGTGGAAAAGCCTCGAGGGGAAAACCAACACCCCTGTGTCACCTCCATGGGAAGCCTGACCCTCTGGCTACAGCTCGGGAGGAAAGCGGACTTGCACGTCTCCACTTGAGATGAGACCTGACTCCCCTGCGAAGCCTCCAGAGGTACCCCACGGTCCACGTCACCAGTGGAGAGTTATTCTCAGGCTCCAGATGAGGAGTTAGCAGCCAGCCCAGACTGGGAAGAAATCTGCAGAGGTCCCTGGGAAATCACGTGGTACCTGGCCTTTCCAGAGGACACAGGGGAGGGTCCCTGTGGTCCCCATAGTAACTGGAAAGAAACGTGCAGCAACTCGAGAAAAACCAGGAGGATCTCCCCACCAGGCGAGATGAGGCTCGTGTCCTCTGGGCACAATGCGGGAAGTCACCCTATCCCTAATTAACCTCGACGGGTTCCTACACCCCCTGGTAGTGACTCAAGATTATCCCGACATACACGTGTCCACTCGAGAGCAACACTGAAGGTCCTGCCACAATTCAAGAGGAGCCCCGTGTCCGCCTGCCCCGCTTGAGATCTGTCTACCTTTCTCTGCTTCATCAGGGAAGGATTCCCGACACTCCCATCACATCTCAAGAGGAGGCGCTCTCCACAGGAGTGTCCGGAGGAACTCTGGGGGTCGCACCACCTGTTCAACGAGACCTCCAGATGTTTCTGTCCAATCAAGAGAAATCTAGTGGTCCTGCGCAGCCTCAACTGTCACCAGGAGGATTGGGTCCCACCACGGTGGCACGTGTTTCAACCCTGTAGGAAAGTCTCAAGGGGAAGCCCAAGACCCATGTGTCACCTCGATGGGAAGGCTGACCCTGCAGTTACAGCTTGGGAGGAAAGCGGACGTGCACATCTCCATTCGAGGCAAGACCTGACTCCCCTGGGGAGCCTCCAGAGGAACCCCACGGTCCACGTCAGTAGTGGAGAGGAATCCTCAGGCTCCAGACGAGGTCTTAGGAACCAGGCTCAACGGCCAAGTAATCCCTAGATGCCCCTGGCATCCCACGTGGAGCCTGGCCTTTCAGGGTGGTACAGGGCGTGTCCCTTATTTCCCCGACATAAATTGACAGTAACCTACCGCAATTCGAGAAAAACCAGGAGGAACTCCCCTCCAGGCGAGATGAGCCCCTTCTCTTCTGCCTCATCTCGTGGGTTGTCACCCCATCCCTCGTGAACCTCGATTGGTTTCTTCACACCCTTGCAGCGACTCAAGAATATCCCGACATACACGTTTCCCCTCCAGAGGAACTCCGAGGTTCCCGCCACAACTCAAGAGGAGCCCCATGTCCCCCTGCTGTGCTCGAGATCAGGCTTCCTTTCCCTGCTTCTTCGAGGCAGGATTCCCGACAGTCCCATCGCATCTCAAGAGGAGGCGCTCTCCACAAGTGTGTCCAGAGGAGCTCCCAGGCTGGCACCACCTGTTCCATGAGACCCCCAGATGTCTTTGCAAATNGGTTCCCAAAGTGTGTTCCCAACACAGCAGCACCTGAGAACTTGTTGGACATGTCCATTTCTGGGCCCCACCACAGACCTAAGGCTCAGAAACAGAGGGTGGGGCCCAGGAGCCTACATTTTAGTCACGTCCCAGGAGATTCTGACATACACTATGGGGCTGGAGAACCACTGGCCTACATGGTCCACTCCAGCCCCACTGGCCCCAGGGCCTTTGCACTGGCTCTTTCCACCACCTGGAAGCTCTCTCCCCAGGTCACCTGCACAGCTCTCTGTTCCCCCCATTCTTTGCACAACTGGATCTTTTCATTTGCACCTCCCCTGATCAACCTGTTTAGTAAAACGATCACCCCACTGGCCACCCCCCTTCCTCTCCCCCTTTTGTTTCCCTCCACAGCATGGATCCAACTGACATCTATGGCATTTCACTGATTACGTTTAATAATCAATGCAAGCAACCTGAGGGCAGGTGGCTTGCAGTTTGGGTCACAGCCGTGTGTCTGGTGGTGTTCCTGGCACAGTCAGTAAATACCCATGGAACGCAAAGCCCCAGCTTCTCCCGGCCCCCAGACTCTCCCTCCAGTCCATCCATATGGCCCCCAAGGATCTTTCTACACCCTGAGCTGACCCTGTCCTTCCCCTGCTCACAGCCTTGTTTCTTCGGGACAGTCTTAAATCTCCCTGACTCCCAGTTGTACCCTGGACGTCCCCCAGGCCCCTCGCAGTCACTGCAGCCTCACCCAGCTGGCTATCTACCCCTTCTCCAGCTCCTCCTCCCAGAGATGACCACTGCCCACTCAGACACGGAGCCAGACCCGGCACACGGTCCCTAACCCTCCTCTTCCCCTCTCCCTGAACAGCTCATCAGACACAGGCCTGGTCCGCTCTTCTCCACCTTCACAGATTCCCCGCCGCAGGTCTGGCCCCCTTCACCACAGCCTCCACCCCGGGCCTCCCAGCCTCCACTCCCTCCCCTGCTCCAGTTGGTCCCACACACTGCCCTCAAGGGTCTTCTGCACCCAGAGCAGGACTTGTTTCTGCTCTTTTCGAAAACTTCTGATGTAGGGAAGAAGGGCATCTCCCGGAATTCTCCCCGCGCCTGCCCCCAGCTCTGAGTTCCTCAGCTCTCCCTTTGTGGGTGGGGGAATCTGTAGCTGAAGTCTTCTCCATGCTGCACCTCCCCCCTGCACTGGGAGCCCCCCGGATGGATGGGAAGCTCCTCATGTTTGGGGATCATGTTTTTCAAAAAGCTCAGAGGCAAGAGTAGGAAGCAAAAGAAGTAATAGAACTGAGATGTAGAAGTAAGTGCGGACCCCCAGACCATGGACAATGCCATGAACGCTCCCCCACCCATGGTTCCAGTCTCCAGCATGCAGGGGCAGGGGTTGGGGGGAGTCCTGTGTCACGTGACCACTGTGGCCTGGTGTGATCACTGTTCGCACTGCCCCTCAGCCACGAGGGTCACCCCAGCCCTGTGATCCCTTCACACTGTCACACACATGTGATCGTGTCTCACTCCCTCGAGGTTGTCACACGCGCCTGTCTCCCCAGTGATGCTCTCCCTCCCTGCTCCCACCTGTCTTCCGGGCCCCTTAATAGCCTCCACAGGTCAAAGATGTGGAATCACTTTGCCAACTGTAGGGAATACATTTTATCCTAGAGGAAGCTCTCCTCCCTGAAATCTGTCTCCATTGCTGGAGCCCCCTCTGTCTCACTGAGTTCCCACACCTTGCCAGAAAGCAAAGCACTTGTCCCCTTTCTCAGATGGGTAAGTTGAGGCCCGAAGTTGGGGACGGGGGCAGTGATGCATCCAGAATCTCACAGCCAGGGGGAGGGCAAGCCACACAGGGAGGGCAGGGTTTCACCTCCCTGAGCCCAACTGGCCTCAGACTCTCAAGTTCCTTTTCCCTGAACCCACCAGGCCCTGCCTGTCTCTGTTCCCCGACAAGGTCACCCAACTCCCTCGGCATCCTACCATCAAGATCACTGTCACGTTCTGGGCTTTCTCCCCCCTGCCCTCCGCCCCACAAAGGCTCAGACATCCATATCCCAGTGCCATGGACCCTGCCCCACTCACCCTGGGCAGCGGCCATCTCCTGGAGGGAGTGGGTCATCTGGGTGAAGGCATCGTGCAGCTGGCCCCTCTCCTCGTAGTCTGGCAGTGGGAAGCAGGGGCTGAGGGGAAACCGCTTCCCCCAGCACCATGTCCCCGAGGTGGTCATCCCTCTGTCTCCGATCTCTGCTCCCCACATCTCCATTCTCCCATTTGTGTGTCTCATCCCTCTCAGTCTCTCCAGGCCTCTCGGGTCCCTCCCTCCGCCTACCCCCGGGCCCCGCCCCCCCATCCAGGGAGGATGCTGGAGGGGGGGGGGCAATCTCCTCACTGATCTCAGTGTCCAGCAGNTATATATATACATATAAAATTTAAAAATCTGTGGGTTGTTTAAAATATTCAAATGCTTTTTTGTTTTGAAAAAAATAAGCTCCTTTATAGAAGTAATTAATAATTTATTTTAAAATCAACATTATAGTGGAATGGGAGGAAGGCTTTTTTTAAACCAGTCATCTGAAATAGTTATTGAACTTGAATTACTGTAACTGTGAAATAGATAATTATGAAAATTTGAAAAACATTCAAAATGTGAATATATATTTCAGAGTTTTTCAAAGTATATCTACATGAGGCAGCAGATGTTGGTTATATGTATTCACATTCTTTGTAAATGGTGCAAACAGCATTATTTAACATGTATATGCCACCTGACAGAGCAGCCAAGCATCACAAAGACATTTATTTGTTAATCATGAAAGGAAATAGGTGTCAAGAATAATTTAGAGTATATTATTTATGTCTCCAACAGGCTAATTTTATAAACTTACAACCAGAAGTGGAAGGGGAAAAGCTACAAAGAAAAGCAGTTTTCTGATTTTCATAGGTTTAGGAAAATTGGATTGCTACGTAGAGCATGTAAGAATTTTCTCCCCTATGTGATCTTGGGGAGATCCATGTATAATAGAAACTTGAGGGAAAGAGATAAAGGCCCTAAACACACCCATTATGTTACTTTACATGCTGAGGATGAATTGGCTGTGAGGATATGAGATAGCAATCAGGTTTAACACTTGTGCCCTCATTGTTTTCATGAGTGACAACTGCAGATATGCACACAGGCACAAGTAGAGAAGTAGAGTGTATCAGACCTATGACACTTCCATGTAAAATATTTAGATATGAAACAAGTGATTACCAGGAGACTTAAAACTTAGAGAACAATTTATGGGAAGGATGAGGGGAAAGACAGGGATGACTTTGGGATGGACATATACACACTGTTATATAATTAAAATGGATAACCAACAAGGACTTACTGTTTAGCACATGGAATTTTGGTCAGTGTTTTGTGGCAGCCTGGATGGGAGGGGAATTTGAGGGAGAATGGATACATGTATATGTAAGGCTGAGTCCCTTCATTGTTCACCTGAAACTATGACATTGTTAATCTGCTATACCCCAATACAAAATAAAAATTTAAACAAACAAACAAACAGTGGTTTTCAGTTTTTCAACCTAAGCTAGATTCCATAAATTAAAAAAAGTATACTACTTCATAGTTGTAGCTTATAAATTTATTTTTCATTTCATCAGTGCAATAATATCTCAGCATAAAAATAATAATTTTACTACATCCAATCTATGTATGCCTTTTTCATTCACAGCTGAGACTTAGCTCTCCAGGTGAAAAGGATGATTTAATATTTAAATAAGTGATTTCATCCATTTGAACGTAGAGCAAGTAAGAATTAAACACCTATATATTCACGATTGCCAATATTTTGATTAATTTTCATGATTTCAACTGACACTGATACTTGAAACAGGTTTTTCTGATTTTCAAAATGAGTTATTCATACAGGCTAAGGCATTATCAATACTTCTCCTACAAAGAAAGGCTAAATGTGAAGAGTAAAATACCTTAGAAATGTATTTATCAGTTTATAAACAAAAGTAACATTAATTTTCACTGAACTGATAAAATGATTTACATTAATCAAGAATTCTTGGCCTATTAATTTTTACCAAAGCCTTCAGGGAAAAGACAGCTATATCAAAAGTCATTTGAAGCAACTAAATCTTGATGTTAGCTATCAGAGAACCTTTTTAAATGTTGTGAGGTTTCTTCATTTCTTGAAATAAGAAGTACCAGAATGTTTTAGGTAGATTATTCTAAGAGAAACAGCAAAGCATGGTAATAAATTTCAGAAAGGGCTCTTCAGTTGGATTGTTTTTTTTTAAAGCCCTTTTCTGACATTGCTAATGTTTTCTCTTGGACAAATGGCTTAACCTCTCTGTGCCCGTTTTCTATCCATAAGATGGAAAAATAATGCCTATCTCACAGGGTGGCTGTGAGAACTAAATAAAAGAATTCATTTCAACTAAGCACTGTGCCTGACACATAGAAAATGCCCCATACCTTTTCAGTATTATAGCAATGCTGTTAAAATTGAGGTAGTCTCAGTTTAAAAATAAATTGGTCGGTAAATTTTAAGACTCGAGTTTGACATTTTTACTTACAATTTGTTTGTGGAGTGTTGGTTTTAAGAAATGTGGACAATGTTAAGGACAGAACATGTTTTGGACTTCCCTGCAAACTTAATATGGAATTTCAGTTGTTTGCCTTGCACTTGAACAACCACTTATATACGTTTCTAAGATACTATTTCTAAAATTATGTCTAGAAGTCTCTTCTGTTTCCTGTAGCTTGCATTCTACACCAGTGTAGAGGAGACAGGAGACAGATATAGCATTGCATGCTATAATATTCTGCAAAAGTCAGCATGGATTTAAACAGTTGCATTGATTCAATTATCATCGGAGTTTTCTCTATCTATGTATCATTTATGTTACTATATATTCCAAGCAGGGGCTTCTCAGTTAGCACTAGTGGTAAAGAGTCCACTTCCCAACACAGGAGATGCAAAAGATGTGGGTTCCATCCCTGGGTCAGGAAGATCCCCTGGAGTGGGTAATGAAAATCCACTCCAGTATTCTTGCCTGCAAAATTCCATGGACAGAGGAGTCTGGCAGGCTACAGTCCATAGCATGGCAAAAAGTCAGACGCAACTAAGTACCACCACCACCACCAAGCAGCTTCATAACAAAATGCTGAGTAGCTAACATAGATAAGGAAAAATCAAAACCTGCCCTAATATTTTTTCTTTATGTATACATTTACTCTGTACTTCTGTTGTTTTGGCTGAGCTTTCCAATATTTGTACTGGGTGCACAATTAGTAAACTTGGCATTGACACGTTTCTGATGTCTAAACTATGCAAGAATATAATACCTTGCTTTGTCTGAAATTGGCTAGGACTTTTTGTGATAATGGCAAATAAATCATCTGCTATATTTTTCACATACATACACGCATACTCACAAAATCTCTCTATAGATTTCTATGAGATTAAAGTTTTTCTCAATGATAGAAGCAGGTGTATGCGACCTAATATTATAATTTAAATATTATAAATGTTATGTCTTTAAAATTTTTTTTAGGTTTCTCTATTCTACGGAAATTTTAAAAAGCAACTGTGACCTCAGTATAAAATTGTGGGATTTACACCATAAAGAAATACTAGATAATACTTGGAGTGTGTTTGCATTTTTATTAACTTTGACCTGAAAAAAGAACAAATGCAGTTGAAATCAATTCAATGTATTTCAACATATTCTATAGACTATGTTTATTCTATTATCTCATTCACTTTATGAGGATATGGGACATTGTTATAGTTATAATATCCCAAAGTAAATTATTTTAGATAACAGAGAACTTAGTAAAATTTAAGTGTGACTTCCTATCAGTTAACATAGTAGCTTTTAGTATCCTAATTTATCTTCTTTCATTTTCTCTAAAGAAATAGGTGTTCCTCGGATCTCTCTTTCCATGTCCATATGGATTTGGAAAAGTGGTGAAATTATTCACTATTTGCTGTGTACCAACTTGTACTGTTTAGTTGGAACACCATTTGGTATGGTTCTCTTCCCATTTTCCTCATTTTGATCACTTCCTTAGTCTGGAATACAGTAGCTCAATCATTCAGCAGGTCTTCAAATGGCTGCTGGATCAGTTGTGTAAAGTACACATCAACAGTATTTGATGAGCTATTTAAAGTTTATCCAAGATGTTTATAAGTTAATTTTTTGATTATAAACTATAAGTTTTATCTGGAGAAATATCATAATTTTAGATTTTAGGAATGCAATCTTATGAATTATTTTAAAGAAAGAAACAGGAAAACACATATCTTTGTGAGAAACAGATGGCTACTCTTACTGTTGGTTATCCAAAATCGTTTCTATTTTTACCCTTCTATACTGGCTAAGATGACATTTTAGTGGAAACAGCATCCTTACATATATCCCATCTTTATTCCTTGAAGGACAACTACTAAAATAAGAAAGCATATGAGACTAAGTTTCTGTACAACACTGAGGCAGACCCACAGAACTACAAGGATCAATCAACAGAAATGGAATCAGATCATAAAGATACCATGATGTGATATGAAGCAAGAGTGTAAATATGTGTGGAAATTATATGTATAGCCTCATGTGAATACAAATGTGCCTAAAGGACATCCTGGTTTGTAAACCTCCTTTTCTGTCTCCCTACCAAAACATTCAAAATCTTTGAGGCATTTTGAAACATCAAAAAATTATAGTTTCTTAATTTATTCTTCAACATTTTCCATTTCTCCATAGTTTTGTAAACAGGACTGAGATAAAAAGATTGTTTTTACCTCTCTCTAACCAACTTCTATTTTATGCTTAGCTGATTTTTTTTAATAAACCTTAAATTTTTTCCCCAAATTTATTTTGTAACCGTTTCTTTAAAAATTCATTTATTTTTAACTGTTATTTTTGGTTTTTCTAGGTCTCATTGATGGCTCTTGGGATCTTCACTGCAGCACACAGGATTCTCACTAGTTGTAGTAGCTGTGGTGCTTGGACTCTCTAGTTGTGGTGTGGCATGTGAGATCTTTGGCATTGTCTTTCTCTGGGACCTGAATGAAAATGGACCTTTTACAGTCATGTAGCTACTGCTGAGTTTTTCAAATTTGCTGGCATACTGAGTGCAGCATTTTCACAGCATCAACTTTTAGGATTTGAAATCGCACAATTGGAATTCCATCACTTCCACAAACTTTATCTGTAGTGATGCTTCCGTAAGGCCCACTTGACTTCACATTCCAGGATGTCTGGCTCTAGGTGAGTGATCACACCATTGTGGTTATCTGGGTCATGAAAATCTTTTTTGTAGAGTTCTTCCGTTTATTGTTGCCACCTCTTCCTAAATACATTTTGCTTCTGTTAGGTCCATATCATTTCTTTCCTTTATTGTGCCCATATTTGCATGCAATGTTCCCTTGGTAACTCTCTTTCTTGAAGAGATCTCGAGTCTTTCCCATTCTACTGTTTTCGTCTATTTCTTTGCACTGATACCTGAGGAAGGTTTTCTTATCTCTCTTTGCTATTCTTCGGAACTCCGCATTCAAATAAGTATATCTTTCCTTTTCTTCTTTGCCTTTAGCTACTCACATGCTAGCAAAGTAATGCTCAAAATTCTCCAAGCCAGGCTTCAACAGTACATGAACCATGAACTTCCAGATGTTGAAGTGGATTTAGAAAAGGCAGAGGAACCAAAGATTAAATTGCCAACATCCACTGGATCAATGAAAAAGCAAGAGAGTTCTGGAAAAATATCCACTTCTGCTTTATCACCTCAGATATGCAGATGACAGAAAGTGAAGAAGAACTATAGAGCCTCTTGATGAAAGTGAAAGAGGAGAGTGAAAATGTTGTCTTAAAACTCAACATTCAGAAAACTAAGATCATAGCATCCGGTCCCATCACTTCGTGGCAAATACGTGGGGAAACAGTGGAAATAGTGAGAGATTTTATCTCTTTGGGTTCTAAAATCACTGCAGATGGTTACTGTAGCCATGAAATTAAAAGATGGTTGCTCCTTGAAAGAAAAGCTATGACCAACCTAGACTGCGTATTAAAAAGTAGAGACATTATTTTGCCAACAAAGGTTCATCTAGTCAAGGCTATGGTTTTCCCAGTGGTGATGTATCAGTGTGAGAGTTGGACTGTGAAGGAGGCTGAGCACTAAAGACTTGATGCTTTTGAACTGTGGTGATGGAGAAGACTCATGAGAGTCCCCTGGACTGCAAGGAGATCCAACCAGTCCATCCTAAAGGAGATCACTCCTGAATATTCATTGGAAGGACTGATGCTGAAGCTGAAACTCCAATATGTTGGCAACCTGATGTGAAGAATTGACTTACTGGAAAAGATCCTGATGCTGGGAAAGATTGATGGCAGAAGGAGAAGGGGAGGACAGAGGATGAGATGGTTGGATGGCATCACCGACTAGTTCGAGTGAACTCCGGAAGTTGATGACGGACAGGGAAGCCTGGCATGCTGCAGTCCATGGGGTTGCAGAGTCGGACACAACTGAGCAACTGAACTGATGTGGGATTTTAGTTCCCTGACCAGGGATCAAACCCACGTCCCCTGCATTGGAAGGCAGATTCTTAACCACTGGACCACCAGGGAAGTCCCTTAGCTGATTTTAATTTCATCTTGGTTACATTTATCATTCTATCATCTCATTCATTCATTTATCCTTTCCTTTTACATTTACTGAATACCTACTGAAGATTCAGGAAAGATAACAGATGATTTAGAGAAAACCACTCAGAGAGTTCTTAGTGAGGAGGGAAAAAATGGTATGTGAACCAATAATTACAATAAAGAATGATAAGTACCAGAAGGTGAAATGTGAAACCACAGAAATCCCCTTAATTGTTATTATAGTTGGATTCCAGATTAACATATCTTCATGTTTTCCTGAATCACTATCTAGTGCATAAGTATTTGCTTTATTTTATCTTTCACACAATATTTACTGAAGCATGTTCAATGATATCATTTGTTGTATGAATGGAAGTAATTGCAGTGGGCTTAAAACCTTAACAAGCAAACTGCAATTGAAACTGAAACATACTTTCCAGTGTACCTGCCTCATGTCTGTAATACATGTGCAAAATAATTCTGAATTAATCATTCTCTCTTTCTTTTCCATGTTCATGTGTGTGTTTTTTTCCATGTTCATGTGCCTGGTGTCTGCTCATTCTTCTGGTAAAGTTTTATATTATAATGGGACAAGAATTTAACTTCGACTTTCAAGCTTTTGCCTCTAGTTAAGATTGTCACATCATATTTTATGAGTTTTTCTGAGAAATTTTTGGTATTTTTGACTTTCACAAAAGGCTTGATCTAGAATTTACCTTCTTCAAACCTGGATTCTGTTCTTTAATATCAAAAAAGATGTGTTAGTCCCTACTAAGTTTTAATTTTAAAATTGGTTGAATAATAAAATTTAACTGATATCTATGTTTTACAATTAATTTAAATGAGAATTATCAGAAAATATCTGAAGATTGAATGATGCTTACTTCAATTACTAGGTTAAAGATTTACATACCAGTTTTAATATATTTTAAATAAATGGCATTATCATTTGATAGAGAAATGTAAAATTAGTGAACTAATTCAATTTTCTATTTAATTACTGTCACTTTGTACTAGTGAATTAAGAACACTTGGATCTACACAAATTTCAGAATGATCACGAAAAAGGGAAGTCCTTATACTTTGTACACAAAACCAGTTTAATTGATTTTTCTGCTACTTTGTATCAAATTGTCTTGGCATTGAGTAGATATTATCATCATGAATGTGTGTGTAAAATTGATTAAAATTCATTTTCATAAAAACATCTATACTTATTTTATTGAAGGGTAATTAATTAATGTTTTGGTGGTACCGTGTATTTCAAAATAAAGTAAAACACTCTCTAGCACCCGTGTATGTGTATAATATAATGACAGGATAGTGTAGTAAACCAATCTTTGAGATAGTTCATGTATTTTTCTGAAACAACGAGTACACGTGAAAATATTTTTAAATGTTTTTCACAAAAACCTTTTGTTTTTTCTGTCTTCCCCAAATATGGTGTGTATTTGGGACTCAAATATATTCATTGTAAATAAGAAGAAACAAATAAGAACAGCTACTCCTCTAAGGCCAGAAAATCATCAGAATAAGTTTCATGTTTTACAAAAGCACATTAATCTATCTTACTGTCGTTGTTTAGTCGCTAACTTGTATCTGACTCTTCTGTGACCGCATGAGCTGTAGCTCACCAGGATCCTCTGTCCATGGAATTTTCCAGGCAAGAAAACTGGAGTGTATTGTCATTTTCTACTCCAGGGATTCTCTTAACTCAGGAATCGAAACTGTGTCCCTTGAACTTCCTGGATGCGGGTGGATTCTTTTAACGTCACATCACCTAGAAAGCCCCAAATCTATCATATAGATTATTGTTAGCAGAAAGTTCAAGCAGAGATCATTGCTCTAGGATATGTTTCTTAAAGCTATAACATCTAATATGTAATAATATTTTAGGTATTCAGTACTTTATCCACCCACTTAAAGCTGTTTTTTAGGAGTAATTTCATTTTTCTAAATTACTACAACTTTTAAAAAACATCTCCCTTTAGCAAATCTTTCTGCAGAGAGCTGGAATTTTCCTGAGAATCATAGTAATTAATGAAAGTGAAGGACAAAGCAGAAAATGTATTCCTAAAATATTTTGATAGGTCTTAGTGCCTTTGCACTTGATCCTGCTTTAGCTTAGAACACTCTTCATCAAGCATTGGTTTCATTCCTGGCTTTCATGATCTCAGAAATTCACCTTATCTCAGTTGACTTCCTACAGTTAATCTCTGTCTCCTCAAGGTTTTAATTTCCTCAGTGGAAGTTTTCACAATTTGTAATTACTTTTCTCTCTATTGGTTTATGGGCTCAATAAAGGACAGAAATGGTATGGACCTAACAGAAGCAGAAGATATTAAGAAGAGGTGGCAAGAATACACAGAAGAACTGTATAAAAAAGACCTTCATGACCCAGATAATCATGATGGTGTGATCACTCATCTAGAGCCAGACATCCTGGAATGTGAAGTCAAGTGAGTCTTAGGAAGCATCACTATGAACAAAGCTAGTGGAGCTGATGGAATTCCAGTTGAGCTATTCCAAATCCTAAAAGATGATGCTGTGAAAGTGCTGCACTCAATATCCCAGGAAATTTGGAAAGCTTGGCAGTGGCTACAGGACAGGAAAAGGTCAGTTTTCATTCCAATCCCAAAGAAAGGCAATACCAAAAAATACTCAAACTACCACAAATTGTACTCATCTCACACGCTAGTAAAGTGATGCTCAAAATTCTCCAAGCCAGGCTTCAGCAATATGTGAACCATGAAATTCCAGATGTTCAAGCTGGTTTTAGAAAAGGCAGAGGAACCATAGATCAAATAGTCAACATCCGGTGGATCATCGAAAAAGCAAGAGAGTTTCATAAAAACATGTATTTCTGCTTTATTGACTATGCCAAAGCCTTTGACTGTGTGGATCATGATAAACTGAGGAAAATTCTTCAAGAGATG
Source organism: Neotragus pygmaeus (assembly GCA_006410875.1). Classification (NCBI taxonomy): domain Eukaryota; kingdom Metazoa; phylum Chordata; class Mammalia; order Artiodactyla; family Bovidae; genus Neotragus; species Neotragus pygmaeus. The sequence goes on from SJYV01036727.1 coordinate 930,982, forward strand.
GGAATACCAGACCACCTGACCTGCCTCTTGAGAAATCTGTATGCAGGTCAGGAAGCAACAGTTAGAACTGGACATGGAACAACAGACTGGTTCCAAATAGGAAAGGAGTACATCAAGGCTGTATATTGTCACCATGCTTTTTAACTTCTATGCAGAGTACATCATGAGAAACGCTGGGCTGGATGAAACACAAGCTGGAATCAAGATTTCCGGGAGAAATATCAATATCCTCAGATATGCAGATGACACCAACCTTGTGGCAGAAAGCAAAAAACTAAAGAGTCTTTTGATGAAAGTGAAAGAGGAGAGTGTAAAAGTTGGCTTAAAGCTCAACATTCAGAAAACGAAGATCATGGCATCTGGTCCCACCACTTCATGGCAAATAATTGGGGAAAAAGTGGAAACAGTGGCTAAATTTACTTTTTTGGGCTTGAAAGTCACTGCAGATGGTGATTGCAGCCATGAAATTAAAAGACAGTTACTCCTTGGAAGGAAAGTTATGACCAAGCTAGACAGCATATTAAAAAGCAGAGGCATTACTTTGTCAACAAAGGTCCGTCTAGTCAAGGTTATGTTTTTTCCAGTAGTCATGTATGGATGTGAGAGTTGGACTATAAAGAAAGCTGAGCACCAAAGAATTGATGCTTTTGAACTGTGGTGTTAGAGAAGACTTTTGAGAGTCCCTTGGATTGCAAGGAGATCCAACCAGTCCATCCTACAGATCAGTCCTGGGTGTTCATTGGAAGGACTGATGTTGAAGCTGAAGCTCCAATACTTTGGCCACCTGATGCGAAGAGCTGGCTCATTGGAAAAGACCCTGATGCTGGGAAAGATTCAGGGCAAGAGGAGAAGGGGATGACAGAGGATGAGATGGTTGGGTGTCATCACTGACTCAATGGACATGAGTTTGGGTAAACTCCAGGAATTGATGATGGACAGGGAGGCCTGGCACGTTGCAGTTCATGGCGTTGCAAGAAGTCAGACATGACTGAGAGACTGAACCGAACTATTGGTTTAATTACTTATTGGTCTCTCTTATCGTATTGGGAGATTTGGGTAAGCATCAACTTTGTGTTTTTAACAAAAAACCTCCTACCACCAGTGCCTGACACATAGTAGGAGTTCAAATAAATACATGTTAAATAAATAAATGAGTAAAACCAACTTAACCACACTTTTTGTTTGGTCAAAATATCTACTAACTCAAAATAGCCTAAAGTGACATATTTTTGTGCGTGTGAAAATCATATATTTCAAGAAGTTGTTTTAGTTGCTTACAAATTCTTGTAACAATCATTTGTTACAAACAATTATTTGTTCCAAATTCTTGTAATAAATTCTTGGAACAATAACTGTTATTTGTAATACAAAATTGTGGCATTCTCTCTATATTTACAGAATACCAATATGAGGGCACAGAGTAATAACCGCTGAAAGAAATGATAATTCTTTTCACTTTGCCATCATTTACATTTTTATCAACTTCAGAAAAGCATAAAATGGTGAGAAAAATCTGTAAAGAGTTTACATACAAAAGAATATTTCAATGAAGGAAAATATGTCAGCTAACTATACCATATTTTGTTCTTTCAAAATATTACAAAATTGACATGGGACATAATGATGTTTGATGTTCTTAGAAAAATAAAATATGTTTAGGTAATTGTATGTGTGATATGGATGCATCATTGTGAGAAATACATAAGGAACTGTTAACATTTCAAGAGCACAGATTTTCAAAGTGGTATGTATATGTGTCTGAAATTGCTGATGTGCTATAGTTAATTTTTATTCACTTATCTTTGAAAAACAATTTCTGTAGCTTATCATGAATCCCTAGAGGTGCTATGATTAAGTCAATATATGTACTTAAATAGTATGTAAATGTATTTAAGTATAGTGTTCTTGATATAGCCTAAGGTATTTCACATGAATATATCCAACATTTTGCTTTTGGAGGGAGATAAATGTATTTTTATGCTTCATCACACATACTGTAAATATCCTTTATGCTTGTGTTAAATTCCCACCTTGCTTCATATCATCCATTCAATTTTTTATATATGCTGCATAATAAGTGCATGAAGCTAAATTCAAACTTTGTAAGAGTCTAACCCTTGATAAGTTGATTCCATGTCTTCCTCTGTGCTTCACTGATCTGGTCAGAACATGGACTTTTTATATGAAAAGGACTGTTCTGTGATTGAAGCCATGAAGTCAGATGAGAAACTGGAATTACCAGAGAAATATTGTTCAATGACATTACTATTGTGAATGATTTTTTCTCCAATTTTCTTTCTCAAAACAAACAAACAAATAAAATTTCTCTGAGATTACTTAAAATCACAGAAGGCTAAAGCTAGTTCTATCACTTAATTCTACAAATGAAGGAAATGAGAAAGTGCTGGTTTAAGGTCACCTTTCAGCTAGTGGCTGAAGCAGGAACAGAGCTCAGTTCTACTAATTTCCAAATTGATGCTCTTCTCAGGCATCATTTATCTTCACTGGTTGTTTTAAGAAAACATGGAAATGGTAGTGAAGCATCAATATAAAATAGCCTTAGGCTCTTGAACTCATTAGCTCTGTGGCTTTGGGTATGTGACAATCCCTATGAAACTCAACTTTCCTGTTTATAAAGTGTCAATAATACCTGCCATATTTTCAGCAGTAAATGAAACGAGATAATAGGTACTTTATATGATGCCTGCCATGTGGTAGGCATTCAAATAAATTGTACTATTATGATTATTTGCAATTAGCATTATTTTAAAAGTGAAGCATTACTATAAGCATGAGTAATCTTCGAACATTCAGTATGAAACAATCACTGGGTGGGCAGAACTCTCCTGATATTGGAAGCATCCAGCATTGCTTTGGCAGACCGTGGCTGCACCCAGTTTAGAAGTAATTAGTCCTACTCAACCAAGGTAATCGGGAAATTGGCTCTCAGACCATATTTGCAATTTTATGTGGAGAGAAATGATTCAATATTCAGTAATGGTTAGGTACTTTCAATGTTCAACCTTGAGGTCCTTGTGTAAATAGGATTGTTGTTGAAATGGAATTGAAGTTTTGACAGTAGGAACAGCCCCTTAATCAGATTTACACAGAAAAGGAGGAGATGTTCCATCATGGGAATGCCAATGAGAAGATGTGCTGAATGTGAAAATCAGTTATTTTTAATGTTAATGTAAATATTGAGAGTAATAACCAAACATCGATTGTCTTTCTAGTCTCTATGTTTCATTAAGAGAAAAGAATCCCATGTTCATTTGTCATGATATGTTTGAAACAGTATTTTCACTTCAAATAAAGGCATAGAAATAGCTTATAAACTAAATAAGTTTCAGAAAATTGTTCAGTGATTGAATAAAGAATGCAACAATTAGGATAAACTATGTGAGGAAGCAGTTTTTTGTAACAATAGAGATGATCATAGAAACATTGGCAGGTTTGATTGGGTTTGGTGTTTTGCGCAGTGCTCAGAGGTGAAACCAGAAGCTGACACTTAAACACTTCAATTAGCTTTAGCAGGGGAGAAATGGAGAAACCATAGAACATTAAGAATGAATTTAGGAAGACCCAAGACCATGGAGAACTTGCCTGCTCTCTACACTATTTTCCAAGGAGAGGCTGCTACGGTCACAGACTATGGAGCCTTTATCCAAATCCCAGGCTGGCGGAAGCAAGGTCTAGTCCATCAAACTAGACTTACCCTGTCACGTGGATAAGCCCTCTGAGATAGTAGATTTTGGAGCCAAAGTGTGGGTGAAGCTTATTGGCCAAAAGATGGAAAATGTTAGGATTAAAGTATCCCTCTCCCTGAAAGTTGTCAACCAAGGGACTGGGAAGGACCTTGATCCCAACAAGGTTATTACTGAGCAAGAAGAGAGGCAGAGGCTGTCCTTCCAGGATCACACTGGACAGATCACCCTTGAGTCTGTCCTGAACACTACCTGCAAGGAGTGTGGCTGTAAAGGCCACTTTGCAAAGCATTGTTTCTTGCCACCAGGTGGGACCAATGAGGAAGAGGAGGAGGAAGAGGCAAAATCAGCAGAGTTTGAAAAGCCCACAAGAAATTCTTCTAGAAAAGGAAAGAAGTAAAAGAAACATAGAGACAGGAAGTCATCTGATCCTGACAGCTCAGACTCTGAGAACGATACAGGCGAGAGGAGAAGGCACATCTCAAAGGACAGCAAGGCGGCAAAGAAGAAGAAAAAGAAGCCACACAAGAACCACAAGGAGTGAGCGTGGAGAGTAGAAAGAGTGGTTGAGAGAAGGAACCAGGAGCCTGTGCCTTGAAGCCCTGGCTCCTAGAAAGGCTCAGTATTAAGAATAAGGCCTCCCGCCCTCTGCTCTCCCATGGGAGATGACATCCCTCATGCCACAGGCAAGTTTGGGAGCCAGGTATTAGAAGCATAAGTCTGAACTGAGTTTCGTTATCACTCTTGGTTCCTTTGCAAGTGACCCCTGCAGCTCGCCCATTCATTCACTCAGCTTCATTCAGCAGAAGGTCCTATTACCCTCTCCAGCTGCCACTGCCAGATTCTCGTACGGGAGTCCAGGCTAGAGCCACAGGAACTGCTGTGGGGGTGAATCCGGCTGGAGTTGAAGGTAGCGATTGGTCCCTCCCTGTTGGCCTACCCACCCTGGTCTGATTGGCAGATGGTCTCTCCTACATCCAGCACAGGGGCAGAGGGAGCCTGGCAGTATGAGGGAGAACGTGGTAAGAAGTGGTGCTCACTTCTTCCATTCGCCCAAGACGATTCTGCCATGTTAGGAGTAACAGCCAGTGGTCACAGCCAGAAAACCATTGTTTTCAGCGTCTTAGCTAGAGAACCCCAGGGATGGGAGAGCCTGGTGGGCTGCCGTCTATGGGTCGCACAGAGTCAGATACGACTGAAGCGACTTAGCAGCAGCAGCAGCAGCTTGTTTGTGACATTCTGTCAGACCACTGAACCAGACAGCTCAAGCTGAAATCATTGCTTTACTTTGTATTTATTTCACTGTGAGTCAATTGGTTCCATTTCAGGTTTCTGATTAAATTCCTGATACTAAAAAAAATTATATATAGGCAGATTTGACCCCACAGACTGTAGCATGCCAGATTTGACCCCACAGACTGTAGCATGCCAGGCTTCCCTGTCCAGGGAATTCTCCAGGCAAAACTATTGGAATGGGTAACCATTTCTCTTCTCCAGGGGATATTCTCAACCCAGAGATCAGACGTAAGTCCCCAGCATTGCGGGCAGACTCTTTACCGTCTGAGCCACCAGGGATCAGAGTCCAGGTTAAACCACATATGTGTTGATTAGACTTGATTCATGACTTTGGAGTTGTTACTATCGGCAGGACTTTTCTTGGAGAAAACAGTATTAAAATGGGAAGTTGTAATTTCTCTAAAGCTCATTTTCTCATCTTTAAAATGAGTGATTGTACAATATGACCATTTAAGTCTCTTTCAGCTCTAAACAGTGAAATTAATTCAAAGATAGAGTCTTTCATCCTGTACATGTACCCAGAATCCATCAGGACTGAGGCTTGAGGGGAGATGTTCCACCCTGTGAGGTTCCCCTTATCAATCAAATCAATGACCAAGATTATCAGAGGATTTAGGACTGAGCCCAGAGATACTGCTTCCATAATTACAACCTAGTTTGTTCCTGACCCTTCAGGACAACATAAACCTAGTTTTCACTTCAGCAGGAAATCCCAGTTTCAAGGCCAGAAGCAGAACTGCACAGTTCTCCAGAACTGGGGAGTAAGTTGCAGCGTACTAACCCATTCCCTCAGTGGCTGTGATTTAAGTGAAATCACAAAATCAGCTCCCTACTTTATCCTCACATATTTTGACACTTATAGCTTGTTACATCTTGTCTGGTACATCTTGTCCATGTTGTTTGGAGCATGGCTGAAAGTATTCAGTGGTCTTCAAGCCTCAGGATTCCAATTCTACAAAATTTTAAAAGAGACATCCATTCCAAACTTACTTTGTTTAACGTACTCTAGAAATTGAAGTGCCTTTAAGTATAAATGACAGGATAATAGAACTCTAAGTCTTCTTTGCAGTGAATATTATACTTTCACTTTGCACCACAGAGCTCAAAATGCCTCACTTAATGCTGACGGCGGGCCTTTTATTAGAGTTTTTCGTTCTCCTTCAGTTAAAGCATGTGACAAAGTGGTCACTTGAAGAAAGAGATGAAGGAGATAACAGAGCATGAAATTCACAAAAATTAAGACCACATTAAACACGAAGTAGATGTACTTCCATCTACCTCTATTTGTAGTTTAAATTTTAAATTTGCTATACCAAGAAATTCACAATGACAAAGCACTTTTCTGGTTAAAATTAGATATCTTAGGGGAAAATAAAATAATACAGTAAAGACAAATTGGAAACACAGTAATCTTCAAAAATTAATGTAAATCAAATATATAGATATGTATGTATAACATTTAATTATTCATAGTTATTAAAAATATGCTACTAAAGGAACTTAAAACATTAGAATTTAAAGTGTTTTTTTTTCAAAATAATTAATTTCTGTAGCCATATGGATCTACTACAGGAAGGAAATAATGTATATTGCAAAATGAAAAAAAATAAAGGAAATGCCTTTCCTGAATATAAAACACCAAACCCATATAAATATCCATCCTACTAAAAATTGGAGAGAAATTGCATGAAGCTAATTCTTTTGAAAAAATTTTTTGTAAATGTATTTTTACTGTAAGTGTCCTTTCTGCTGATAAACAACATGTAAAGTTACAGAGAGGAAGATAAAAACAGTAATCACCATTCTCCAAATATCATTTTGGGAAATCATTTCAGAATTTTTTAAGTCAAATTTGATTTTTATCTCTTGATTGAAAATAAGTAGTATCTTCCTCAACACAACAGCCTAGTTTTTTCAAATAAATGAATATGACTAACAAGTGAGGATTATTAAAATATTATTTTACATTTTTAAATGTATCTACATAATTTAACTAATGAATATGACATATCTGTGAGATATATAGGGCTCCTTACTAAAGACTAAGAAACCAAGATTAATTAGGATAAAAATTAATAAATCAGAATATAATTTCATATTTGATATAAAGATTTTTTAAGAAAAATAAAGCACAATTTTAAAAGGATATAAATGATAACTTTATAGATTACAATTGTTTCTACATTAGACTAAGATACTGAATCATATTAAAGACTGGACATTTTATAAGTGGTTTTGTTTTTCAAAGAGATGTAAAAGCAATTTTATCATGTGATGGTCTTTTATAATGGCCTAGCTTTGATTAGCAATAATTCTTATTAATTTAGCCACCAAAATATTTTGGCCAGTATTTATAGATTTTTAAGAAGCATTATATATAGTGATAGAAAGGAATTTAAATTATTTGAATACTTTGCTTTATCATCATCTAGAAGTACTTTGCAATTAGTTTTCCTGCTTTATTAGAATTCTGTGGCAATCTTTGCACTAAAATGTCAGCCTTGTAGTTTCATGAATCATTACAAAAACATCATCGAGTATGATTTATAATGCACAACAATTCATTTTGATCCAAGAAAATAGACCATGTTGCAGTAAGTCATTCTTGGACTCTATCTTCAAGTAATTTGAGGGAAAAGCTAAAATTGTGATCTGGTTGGCTTCTTGTGAGTGATCCAGTCATGGCATTAAAATCAGTATATATCAAAAAGAAAGAACAGAAAGCCTGGGTAATAGAAATAGTTCAATTTAATACACATATTGTACCTAGTAGTTCCTATTTTAATATGTCAATTTTAATACCTGTACTTAATACATGTCCAAAGTGTACTTTCATTTTTATTTCCTTAGTATCTTTTCCTGTATGTCTAAAAACATCACATTATCTTCTTTAAAGGAAAATCTTTGTTACATAAACATTTGAGTATTTTAGGAGAAAAAACATAATTCATGTCAGAAAGACTGTGAATTCTTATTCCAGAAACCAGTGTCTAAAAATTAAAATTAGTTTTAAGACAGTCTTAATAATTACTTTATAAGTGTATAGTTACCACATAATTTTAATTGCAATAGTTTCCTGTTATAAATAAAAATCCTAGTAACAGTTCTTAATGGAATTCATGATTCACTTTTGAATGGTAACATATTAAATATTTAGTTTCTTATAAATGTAAAATTTTATTTACTACAAACTTTAAAACATACATTATTTAAAAATTAGAGTTCAAAAACTAAACATATTTTCAGGTAGATAATTGTTTAAATTTTTCTGCAGAGACCTACTTTTGTAAGCATATTGAAAAACTTTCTAAGTAGCATCAGAAAGCAGATTCATTTGCAATGAAATGGTCAAGAGATATGACTAAGTCAGTTTTGCAGAAGGATTCAAGCATTTTCAAATAGAGATGTTAAGCTGCTAGTTTCCAGCTATCAGTGTATTAATTTATACTAAGAATAAATCCACAGTGGTAAGATTACCAGTGGCGTAGGCCCACAATAAATTATATGAGATGTAGGCTAAAAAATAAATCTGTATACTCATTTGAGAAAGATTGTAATGGGCTTTATAATTTTAACAAAATTTTCAAACTGATTTTTCCTTTCAAATGTTTAGATTTGCTACCTAAAAAAATGAATGAGTGAAACATCAATGATATAATAATTGAATATCTATGACTATATCCCATAACTTAAGAACTAGAACCAACAATAAGCTGAAACATTTAATAAAAATACAAGAGAAAAAATAAACTGTTTTTTGACATTTCTNAGTCCATGGTGTTGCAAAGAGTCGGACACGACTGAGTAACTTTCACTTTCACTTTTCAAATCCTATTCTGCTGTATGATTAGTGAAATTTACACACACACACACAAACTTTTATCAAGTAGGTTCTAAAAGCTAGTCTAATCTTTGTTCATTTGGGTTATAAATTACCCATAAATTTTATTAATGTAGCTTTTACTCTCAGAGCCCCTGCAAACAGACCCTGTTTGGATATTTAAATCTCTGACAACCTTTCTCCACAACAACCCTGTGGCTATGAACTAAGAAAACTACATTTAAATTATCATTTTCGTACTGAAGATTGAATTCTTGGTGGTATTAAGGTTGACATTTCCTTCTGTTTGTACTACGCGAAGGGTTAATAAGGTTTGCATAACTTTATTCTTTGACTGGTTTACATCAGAGTATTACCGGATTGTGCCAAAACAGATTTTAACCCTTTTAATCATACTGCTAATAACCACATTTTGCAGAGCATAGCCTATGCTGTGCATAAGGCAATGTAGCTCTGAAAACAATTTTGACCTGATATCCAATCAAGGAAATGTTCCTAGAGATACTTGCCATTTTGGTTGCTATGGTGAGTTTCATATTTTGTGGAAACCACCGCTAGATGTCTTAAAATAGACCTTTGCCAAGAAAAACATTGGTCCAGTGGCATATGCTGGCAGAGCATTTGCAAGGTTGCTCAAATTCCCTTCCTTTGTTTTTCCCTCTCCCCCCTGGGGCAACTGCTCCAAGCATCAGCCCACTAGTCTGGCAGGCTGAGAATCCAGAAACTTGCTGCTAATTACAATGTTGACAATTCCCAACCTGTTTACTGGCGCCAGCAATCAAACTGCATCCTCTCGAGTGAACCAAAAAGCACTTGCTGGCTTTAGCTTCCTTAGGTTCCAAGCTGGCTATATTAATTACTGTTAACTTAAAACTGTATGTTGTACAGAGGAAGCTTAATTAGCTACTTTGAGGATTAAAATCTATCCTTTACAAATTTTAAAGCCTTCTGTTCTTGACCAAATTATGTGAATATAAGACATCTTTCCTTGGACAAAATGCTGATTATTTTAGGTGTTGTTTCTCAGAGTCAATTTTGCCACTCTATTTATTACCTTGAATTATGTACCAAAATAGATCAGAAGAAAATCTCGCTCTCTTTTTCTCTCTTTCTCCTCCTCCCTCTTCTCCCTTCCTCTCCTCCTTCCTTCCTTCCGCTCTCCCTCTTTAATTTTCCTTCTTCCACGTTTCAACTCTTTATTTTCTTAGAGTTATTTCTACATTTTGTTTTTAAAAATTGAGGAAAATAATGAGCACAATTATTTACAGTTACTGTTTATGGTTAATGAAAAAGGAAAACCTTTTGATGAGGACATAATGGTCAACAGATATGTTTCTATTTTGGTAAATTTTAAGACCGCAATAGTTACTTATACCATTTTTCAAGTGAACTCTCAGTGCTGTGTGTGAGGTCTGATTTGGGAGCAGTCATCCTTCAAGTGTAAGAAGTGTATTTCCTTGATTGATAAGCTGGGTGACTACACAGGCTAGTATTACACGCAATTTTCATAAAAAGCATAACAGCAGTGGACAAGGGTTTAGTAAACTTGAGACTTTTACTTTGACTCTATTCTAATTCAAGAGTCATTCTGTCTTTCTTTATTCAAGATAGCTTTGAATACTTAAAAGCTGAAATAAAAGAAAGTAAATACAATTCTAATTTGTATTAAATATATTAAAAATTTGATTTCTGTTCTTTGGTGTGTGAAAATCACTCACTCAGTAATACTTACTAATCTTATTTAAAATTTTCCATTGAATGTACTATGTGACAAATATTTGTCATTCCAATCTTTTAGCCAATATTTTCATCTGGGAGCTTATTAAATTGACCTGACTTAATTGAGATTAAATTTTTCCTTGTTTTACTGAAACTTTGCAACTTGGGTAAAAGCTCAAGCTATTCCTTTAATTATAATTTATGTTTGTCTCTGCATTAACATTAATTTGGTCTATAAAATCTTTCTAATTTTTTAGAAAAATCTATGTATAAGTACACTATAGACCTTTAGGATCTATTTTCACATTCACATCTATATTTACAATACTTGAGCTTGAAAAAGTTTAAATCAGATGAATCATTGAATTCATCTGATAAGAATAATATAAGTATTGTCAGATCCAGGAAGAGTAAAATTATAAGAAAAATTGAAATACTGAAGTTTTACTGGATGTATTAGAAAGAAAATATCCTGAGGATTTAGAAAATGGGTTCTAAATATTATCTGGGTGTCTGTGGGGAATTTACTTAGATTCTCTGTGTTGTAAGGATTTTACGTATAAAATGTGGAATTATGACCATACACCAAATAATGGATCTGAAATAGAAGATTATCATGACACCTATCTATCGTAAGAATTTACTGTAAGCTTATCCAAGACTCACAACATTTTGTATTCTGTATGGATATGGACTAAAAAATAATTACAACAAGAGAAAACCAACAGGAACGTCTTTGGACACTAAGAGCCAAGCCAGATAATAACAAGTGTGTCAATCTTCTATAACTTTACCGTCATTAATTAACAAACAGTCCTCCTCCCTAATATCTAAACTGCAGTAAAGAGGAAAAGCCAGACTCTTAGACACCAGTGTCTGTATTTTATATTGACAAACACTGCTAATACAGTCTTAAACAAATCCCCTTAGGTAACTTTATTTCTAAAGTAGGAATTCAAATATAATATGTCTTTTCCAGTAGAAAAGTGGATTAAAAAGGCATTTTAAAGGCATGTTCCCCTTAGGCTTAATTGTCCACAAGTCTGTCTTTTCAGAGTGATGCTCTTTCTTTTGACCTCTGAAACATCCAGATTTCATGCCTTTCTCAGTTTTCTACCTATAAATTTGGGCCATTCTTCTCAGACACTATTTCTATTTTAATTGATTCTATACCAGTTTCAAACTAGATCATGATTTTTCTATTGAAATAAAAGCAAGAACTTTTGAGTACTAGGAAAGAACTCCTATAATATAGTTCACGACATAAAATCACCATTGTCAACTTCCCATATATTGGGGAAAAGACACTATATAAACAAGATTTCTTGTAAAGTTTCTTAAAAATTGGTATTTGTTCAACGTGTATTGGTACTAGCTATTAGATCTGCCAATAAGTCAGCCACAAATAAGTTTGTTATTGTTTCTTTAACACATCACCCAGAACAGCACAATCTTCTCCACAGTCCACATTCTTAATATGGTTACTTACTATCACTGTTCCTTGTCTCTTGTCAAATCCAATTGCTATCTGTACAAATCACTGGATCTAAATGTTAAACTGTCTAAAAAATTTAACATCAACATAGATTCCTAATGTAGCAGCCACAACTAATGAAAATCTGTTTGTTTGGGGTATCTTCATATTTTGACTCTGTTCTAATATACAATATTAAACAATCATCACAGAGCTACTTTGGACAACCACATCCAGCAAAAGAGAGGAATATGAGAAATTTTAATTAAAGTGTAAAATATATGGCTTCTGAACTTCACACTCTTATCATCAGAAATCATTGCTTTTGAAAGCTTTATAGAACTTTTATTAAACCTATTCTCAAAGTTTTAAATGGACATGATGTGTCATACCCATCATTAAACTCTGAATGAAACGTTATGTAAGTTATCTAGTTAAAACAATAGCTGACAAGTCATATTATTTTAATTTTAAGAGGATGGGTGTATCCTTTTGTGATTTTATATTTATTATACGTGGAATATCCAGGAGAGTCACACCATTCAAATAAAAGTATAAATTAAGTTTGCTAGTGGTCTAAATTTTCTTTGCTAGTAAATAATGAAAAAAATACATCACACAGATCCTGACCTTAAGTAAACATATCTATCACAATAATTATTATATTGAATAAACTGAGTTCTCATATATTATTTGTTTAAATTTTTAAGATTTTTTAAGGTATTTATAGATCTAATATTAAATAAAATATATTAGCATTTTCTGCATCAAAATTCACATGGACTTAAATGGGTCTAGATTAAATAGTTATTTGCAGTTCTAAAAAGAATACCAAGTTAAATGTTCTCAAAGATTTTTTAATTACTTAGGAGTTACACCTGAGAATCAGAGAAAATGAATTTTTATCTTTGCAAAGAATAAAAGAGCACTATTAACACAATGTTGTAAATCAACTCTACTTGAATTTAAACAATTTAAAACAGAATAAATTACCATTAAACAAATTTGAGAAGTAGAGTTTACATTAACAGTAAATTAAATTTAAATACATGCAGTTCAACAGCTAGTTTTGAAAATGACATTAATTACAGAAAAATGTAAAATTCTGCCTTAATATGTCCTGAAAGAATATAGCTGCTTTCACTAAATTAATAAATATTTTTAAGCACCTATCACGTGCCAGGCACTGGACTAGGTATTTTAAAAGGCTATACTTTTGCTATGCTATTTTAGGATTAAATATCCAGACAAGTATTAGTTCTTTTCTTTTTCACAGAATGAAAAATAGTAATTTCCCCTTTCCTTTAAAAATTGTAATTAAATTTAATAGCATAAACATTTACACACAGGATAAACATTTTAAAAGGTCCAGTGTTTATTCTTCACGCATTATTATCATATACACTGACTTTGAAAAGAGTTGTCTGTGACTTGTTCTTAAGTTGAAATATTTCTAAGATGTGTCCAGGGTTTGAGAGCCTCACGTATATTATACATATAGAGACATACACATGCATGCATTCCCACAAAAACACATTAAGATGAATTGGTAAGTCATTTTGGTGGTACTTTTTTTTTCCTACTAAAACTTAAAATAAAAATCAAAGGGTAAAGAAGTGACAAAAATGTTTCCATGTGCTTGTTTTAAGAATGTAAAAGCTTAAAGACCAATTCTTGTTTGATATCAAGGTAAAACACATTGGTGAATACCTTTGGAAGACTCAAAAGCTGCTTTCTTAGTTGTGGTATCAATTTTCTCACGATCTACACATTAAAATGAAGAGTAGAATTCAGGCCAAAACAAAAAGGTTATTTTGGAAATGGAATTCCTAAGAAGTAGGAAGGCCTTGAGAGAATGTAAATCCAGGCTTCCTTGTTGTAAATGAGACACTGAGTGCCAGCCAAGCCCTGTGGCTGGTCACAATTCACAACAGAACCTGTACTCAAAAGAAAATTTTCTAGCCTTTATTGCAAAGTTTTTTCTACTATATGAGGTACTCTCTTCCATTAAGTATCATGTAATTGAGGAAAGCAGGTGATTCAGAATTTTTCCTTATAACTGCCTCAATTCTAATTTGCTTTGTCCTTGTAAACAGTGAAAACATATTTAAAAAAATGTTTATCAAAACAAACTGTGCATGAAACTCGACCCATAAAATAACCATTCTTAAGTTTAATTCCCTAGCATTTATGCATAAAATTAACTAGAATATTTGTTGTTTTACCCTAAAATGTTGCCTTTATGAAAGATATTTTTGCATGTATGCTTCTGATAGAATAGGCATGACACTCACTCATTCATTCATTCTTCTAGAGGTCCAAAATGTGAATGGAATATTTGTCAGGTATGTAGAAACAATCTTAGATAACTAACTATAGTTTATCTTGGGCCTTTTTGAAGCAATTCTTAAAATTGGCCACATTTGCTCACTGAGATAAAAATAGACTTCAAACAATTTGTACTTGTGTATTGGATATAAATTTCTTTAAATTGCAATAAATATCAGTTTTCCAGTTAAATTATATCAATGTTACAAACAGAGGTTTTTAGAAACAGTGTCTCTTAAGACATTTGAAGTTTAAAAAACAGTCACTAATTTCAAAGTATGCAATTATGCTACTATTGTAATACAACTGTCAACTTGAAAAAAGTGTGCTGTGTGCTGTGCTAAGTCGCTTTAGTAGTGTCTGCAACCCCATGGACCATAGCATGCCAGGCTCCTCTGTCCAAGGAATTTTCCAGGCAAGAATATTAGAGTGGGTAGCCATTCCCTTCTCCAGGGGATCTTCCTGACTCAGGGATCAAACCCAGGTCTCCTGCTCTGCAGGCAGATTCTTTACTGTCTGAGTCACCAGGTAAACAAGTCTACTATGATATAAACTGTAATTTAACCAGAAACATAGTATGAGTAAATAGACTACAGCAATATAAACTTTTTTTTAGTTTGAAATTAATTGAGATCCACTATTGTTTTGAAGCTAATAAAATGTATAAGAAAACATTTAAAATCATTTCAAAATTCATAGTTTATTCTTAGCTTTTGAAACTTTTAGTTCCAGCTATAGGTAACATGTGTATAAATTTTCAGATACTGTGGATTGTTACTAAACCTCAAAGTGCATCTCCACAAACACAGCAAATGAAAATGTGTTTACACTTGTATACATGGTATAATACTTTTCATTAATTTTTAGAGATCCCATTGTCTTATTTAGCTCTCATTATTAACCAGACTGTAACAGAATTCAGAATGCAAAAGATTTAGGTGGTCACATATTTGTAATCTGGGACAACAATGCAAATATTAGGGACACACTGGTTCTACCATCAAGCTGTACTCAGCAAACTCAACCGTACTAAACATATTTCAAGAAACTTAAAATGTCATCACATCTCTTTGGCTTACATTTTTGGATGAACTGTAATGTCTTCTCAAATATAAAGCTTATAATAAATATTCACAGGAAATATTTTGTAAATTTAAATTTAAACATTCTATATCATGATTTAAAGTACAGGTGCCAGAGGAAAAAATTCTCAAAACATTTGAAAAACAAGTTGTACTACAAAACTCATTTAAAACATATTGAGCATTTATGTTTATGGGTGTATAACTACCAATAACTAAATGTAATAACTAAATATAATAATAAAAGTCTTTGAGTGTTCTGTCATTAATATGTTTTGTTTCTATTGAGAATATTTATCATCAAATAAATTTACTTTCAAATAGTAAGTCTAAAATGCAGATTACACTACTGTCTAAGAGCAAGAACGTCATCCTGTCATTTCTGTGATTCAGTGACAGCTGACACTGTACAGTATTGAAAAGTTGGTGAATAATCGTGATCATCTTATGTTGCCTTCTGTGTTCTTAGTCCTTCTCTGTCTTACATAAAAGCACAAAATACTCCCAAATATGCCCAAAATCTGCACCCTGACAAAAAATTGTCTATTTCTATACTTGAAAATTTACCAGTACTTTTGTGGAATCTAATTAAAAATGATAATATGACTTATGGAATTTTCTACCCATCAAAATGCTACTTCATTGCCTGGACATTCGTTGACAATTCTAGTTCTAGACTGGCAGGCACTGCTGTGACACCAAGAACCACATCATTCTAGGGCTAACAGTGGATGTGGAGCGAGATAGTGGCTCCAGGACATGATTATTAATTTAAAAATGTACTTGGTCAGAATCATCTATACAATAATATTTTTTATATTTATATAAAGGTTTACATGATACTCAATGGATGTTTAACCATGAAAACTGCCATTCCCTATAGTTCTAGTCGAGCAAACATATCAGAATGTGATTCATAAACAAAAAATAAAATCAGAAAATTCTTTGTAAAATTCAGTTTCTGTCAATCTCCTTACCTGAGACTCAGTAGTAAACCATCAATCAAGATGATATTTCTTACACCTATTAATGAATATCACATTATAATATAAATTTGAGTGTTCGTAGACATATAAATTTCAGTGAGAAAACAAAAATTCTCTATAAAAGCCATAAATTGTGTTCATAAAATTTTGAATACTTAGGCAGACTTAACTAAGGTAAAAATAGCAGACAAAGGCAATTTTCACAAGTTTTCTCCTTTCTCTTCCATTGTGCCTCAAGTATTACTATCAAATATCCATATGCTTTTCTCAAGAAAAAAATTCTGTCACTTTTGTAAAGCAAACCAAATTTTAGAAAAAGGATGCATATGCTTCTAATATTTGGATGTCAATTGAAAAACAATCCAAGTATTATTATTACTTATAATCATTTGTATCTAGCATGAAAAAAAAACCACAATCACTTCCTACTTCTTTAATCTTGTGTATATGGATGATACCAACATGGCAAAAGTGAGAACTTCTGAAATAGGCAAAAGCTAGTTCTGATGTAATTTAAAATTCTGTTTTCTGAGGGGGAAAAAAAAGCTGCCTTATAACAGTAACAAATAACTACAATAATTTCAATTTAATAATTTGGGAATTTTTCTCCTTATCTAAAAAGATATAGTATTATAAAACCTATAATTTTTTTTATTTTGTTTTCTAAATTTAAATAGGAGCCAGCTCAGTCAGACTGACACCTAATGGAAACTTTTATAAGAGATAATTCTGCAAAGGAAAGAAAGCAATGAGATAAGTATGTAAGTCACTCGAACCAAGAACGTCAAATACTTTTGCTGGCCATGAGATGAGTAGAGGTTTCCTCTAGATTTCAACGCTAGCATTTAAAGTTATTCCACTCTAAAAATTATTATTCACTTATGAAGCGATCATAATGATAAGCTAAAGTACCAGTGGTAAAGAACTAAATGAAATAGCTTATTTTTCAGAAGTTTCCCTCATTCTCTCAACAAATGCCAGAGTATTAAATCCTTCATTTCTTGCAAACTCTCACTGGGTTCTCAGTTGCTTTTCTGCCTTTAAAATCTCATACACTTATCTAGCCAAACAGCATGAGTCCAACTTTTCAAAGCTCACCAAATTACTAGATTATGTAGCTTCTCCCTACTTTGCCAATTTCCAGATGAAACCAGGGAACCAGCAGACATATTGAATTTTGTTAAATACATTAATAAAGGCAATCTGTAAAGGCCCTTAATCACCAAATAGTGACTACCTAGAGAAAAGGAAACAATGAAGGAAAGAACAGTGGTTCAAAATTCTTTTGCTAGTGATAGAATTCCTAGTGCAAAGACAGCATCTGTGTTTCCTTTTCTACTTAGACTAATTCTTAAAACGGGTTTGTCAGCCCTGGGAGCTTCTGAGAAGGGCCCCCACTCACTTGCCTTGCAAAGCACCTTCCCTGAGCTCAAAAGCCGTGACTAGATAGCCTGAAAGTAACTGTGGGATCAGATGCGGCGTGGTAGGAATAGGGGCAGGTATAGGAGTGGCACAGTGTACCCATCACTAGGAATCCAAAGTACTGGAAGAAAGGCGAGATTCTACACTGGAACTGTGAGGATGTGCCTGCCTCCTACGGGGCACTTTGCTCTCAACGTCTTTAGGGCTCAGAGCTGCTCTCCTGGGCAAGAAGTCAACGGGGTACATGCACCGTAGTCGCGCCCAGGAAAGGCCCATCCTCTAAAGGGAAAAGGTGTCTGGGGCGTCGCTCGGCTTAGAGCCGGTTTGGAAGCGCTGCGAGGTTGATGTTTTGTAGGCTTCTTACTCCCCCCATTCCCCTACCCTCGCAGCTTGGACTTCTCAGGAATGTAGTCTTCGCAGCCGGTGCACAATCAACAGCCACCATGCAGGGAGGAAACTTGGTCGTAGGGTCCCAGGAGGTTCTTGGCGAGCCTCGTGGAACCTTCTGGGTGCCTGGTAAGTTCCAGTCCCCAGCATTTTCTCCTTCCACCTTTGGAGCGCCGCCACTGGGCGGGTCCTGGCGCTTCCCTAGAGGGAAAGCAGAGTTGCAGAGCCGCGTTTTAAGCCCACAAGAGGTGAGAGCTGGAGCCTCCTTGCCCCGCGCCTCCTCCGCTGGATCATCTTTTCCAGCATCATCTTGGGCATCTCAATTCCTGACACACCCGGTTGTCCTCGGGATGCCTGGTGTGCTGGAGGGGGTCGGTGAGTGATGGAATGCTCTTCGCCAGGATCCCTTCTATCCTAGACAAATCCGTAGGGCTTTATCTTCCATTAATATTTGAAGCAAACAACCAACAACTGGAAGTGGAAGGAGGGAAAGGCTCGCTCTTCTTTAGTCCCATCGCGGCAGACCTGAGAGAGGGAACGTGCCTTGGGTTTGTTGATGTTTGATACTCGTCCTAACGGCAGAGACAGGGAGGACAGCGCTGAAGAGATGTCCCAAAGAAACTGGAAGACTGAACAGTCCCTGCCTGCCCCATCACTTTCAGGAAGGTTCCAGTTCTGTGCCACACGGCAACCAATCCAGTTCCCATCCTGATTCTCCACCCCTTCGTGGAGAATCCGAAAAGAAAACAGAGGGCCCTAAGAGACCCGCCACACTTCCAGTCTAGAAGTTCCGGGGGACCCAGGCCCGGGCCTCACGCCCGCTCCACACCCGGCAGCCGGGTCTGGCAGCCGAGTGGTACGGCTGGGGGTGGGGCTCCGGCACCGCCCCAGCCCGGGATTCGCGAAGTCACAAGCTTCCGCAGCTTGCTTGCGGGGGCACCTTCGCCCACGGACACGCCCTTTCTGCGCAGGCAGCCCCCAGCGACCCTCTGCTGAGCGCCAGTTCCTCACTAGCAGCGCTGCCAAACTGCTCAAGGCCTTTCAATCACTCCCAACTTTCGAGATTTCGCCCAGTCCGTGTCGTTCCCTGCAGCCGGAGCCCACGGGGGAAAGGAGACGAGAAGACTAGAAGGCCAGGGACCCCGAAACTCCCCGCAGGCTTCTTGGAACAGAACCCCATCCTTTCCCCGCCCCTCCCCTCCGCCTCGATTGCAGCCCTCCGACACGCACCCATTCTACAGCCCGGGTCACCAGAGGCGCGGCGCGCACTGCCTTTCTGGTGGGATGTGTCTTGTAATCACCTAACACGCGACCCGGAGCGAAAACACCGAGGAAAGGAAAAGATCAAAAAAGTGCTACCTTGGCAACCACAGGCGTTTACAGGCCAGCTGGTGGGCTGGGAGGGGCGGCCGCTGCCCGCCTGCCGCTGGTACTNGTGGGATGTGTCTTGTAATCACCTAACACGCGACCCGGAGCGAAAACACCGAGGAAAGGAAAAGATCAAAAAAGTGCTACCTTGGCAACCACAGGCGTTTACAGGCCAGCTGGTGGGCTGGGAGGGGCGGCCGCTGCCCGCCTGCCGCTGGTACTCTCCTCGACTACGCGTATTCTTAAGCAATAACAACGTAATCCGTATTATCCACCCAAGAATACCCGTCACCGAAGAGAGTCAGAGGACCAAGCTGCTGCTGCCGCTGCTACCGCTGCCGCCGCTACTGCCGCCACCGCCGCCACCAGAACTCTTGCTGCTGAGCCCGCCCCTGGCTGGGGCTGGGCTGAGCTTGACCGGGACCATAAATCCNGTCAGAGGACCAAGCTGCTGCTGCCGCTGCTACCGCTGCCGCCGCTACTGCCGCCGCCGCCGCCACCAGAACTCTTGCTGCTGAGCCCGCCCCTGGCTGGGGCTGGGCTGAGCTTGACCGGGACCATAAATCCATAACTCGATTTCCCTAAAGAAGGATCCAAAGCTGTGCACGGCTGCTTCCTGCCCAAATCCAAATGGCTGCTCTATTTCCAGTTCTGAAAGACAAATCACAAAACCAAGCACTTAACACAGAAGAGTGCTCTCTTCCCAGTAAGGAAGGAGGATGTGGGAAGGCTCTTAGGGCACAGGGTGGGCGTGACAAGTAACCTTTAGCCTACCTGGTGTTCTCCCAGTGCGTTTCTCTGTCCTTGCTCTGCTTGGTACCCCCTCTGGTATTGGCCAGCCCACTCTAGGTGCTTTGATTGAGTGTCATGGCAGCGAGAGAGCCCTGTAAGAGACATGCATAGTTAAGCACACAAATATTACAAATGTATTTGCCTAGACGGCTTTAAGAAGAAGTCAGGCTCAAATAAAGATAGGGTCATGCATGGGTGAAATTTTCAGCAGTGTGTTTTGGAAATGCATTTTCTGAAGCCCAAGATCACAGAAAATAAACACTCTTTCAATTTACTACTTGAAATCAAATACTTATAGATCTACAAAAATAGGCACCTCTCCTTTGAAGGCCTTAGAGCTATATAACATAATGATTTTTAAAGGAAAAAAAAAAGCTTCAAAGCACAAAATAATTAAACTCATTTTCCACAGTATCAGAACTCACTGAGTTGACAAGCTGGTAGAGTTTCTATGATTTAGGCATCATTTTGTAGTACCACAATGTGTAATTCCATAGCCCACCTTTCAAATATACAGTATAGATGCATTGTTGTGCAGTTGTTCTGAACACTTGTACAGAAATACCTTTGAAGCTCTGTCTTCATAAAAATTATTTTAAGAAAAAAAAACAATAAAAACTCATTTGCAAAGTGACTGTAATTTTGGCTTCCAGAAAGAGAACCTCTGTGATTCTTTGATGATCAATATGGCTCTTATTGGAAAAGCTTTGTCTTAAGATCCTGCAGTGAAAATTCTGATAATAGGGGTTTATTGTTCACTAAATAAAATGAACAAGTGCAACGTCACTACCCAAGACATTTTGTAGCTCCATTAGAAAGTTCTCAATTTTCTTTCCCTGTTACTCTCAAATACATGGAAGTACATCCATGTGAGTGGAAATAGGGAGGGGATATGGAAACATGGCAATAGACATTATGATTCCTCAAATTATGTAAGTGCAAATAGCTCTTCATCAAGCGGTAATTATATAACAGAATCTCTCCCACTACCACAACTCATCTCTAAGTGACCTGGTTGCAATTTAAGGCATTTAGGTCATGCTTTCTCCTATTACTAATATTTTTTAAAAATATATTATTTCTTCAGACACACCAACTCATCATTTTCTTGACATGTTACTTACAAATAGAAAAATCAACATGAATTCTAGGTTTTAGGAACAACTGTTTAATATATAATGTCTGATGCCTAAAATAACTCAAAAGAAAAGCAGCATTGCCCAATTAATAGCCTATTTTACAGTATTTTCAGATGACTTTTAAGTGTACCTTTCACAAAAAGACAGATGCCAATTAACAAATTAATAAGTGCTATTTTCTGCCATTACCTAACATAGCTATAGAGTGAAGCTTTTCTCTGGGGGTGCTACAACCAAGTACACACACACACACACACACACACACAGGAAGCTGACAGGTTCTCTTCAGCTTGAACTCCTAGAAACAAAAGCCCTTAGGGAAAGTAATGCAATAGTCTATGAGCAAAGTGTACATTTGTTCCTGAACTCTTCCATTTAAAATCAACTAACATTAAAAGGAAAATAAGAAACACGGTATACAGACAGATTTTGATTTAGTAAATAGAGCATTCTTTTTGAATTAAAAGGATTTTCAAGGCATATACATAACACACACAAACACACACATACATATATACATATACATACATACACACGTACATACACAACAACACCTGGCATATCAGAATCACAGCATAAATACCTACACAGCTTTTCAGTGCTTTCCTAGTAATCTTAGTTTTGCTTCCTCACAATTGAAATAAAACATACATACACACACTGACCCACAGACTCACACGCTTTAAGAAACTAGAACAACGCAGTCAATATGCTTTCTTTTTATCCAAGTAGCCAGTGCCAGCCCTTTCCTACCTACCCAAATGTTCTGCCAGTTTCAGCACCTGGACGAGTGGACAGCTCAGCCCGGGCCGATTGCCGGCAGCACTCGTAGCAGAGCTGACTCTGAGCTCTAACCAAAGCTCTCTCGTGCTTCAGCGGGGCAGCCTGACTTACGAGAACACCATTTCCTACGAGACCACTGCCGCTGGGTGCATATTCAATTCAAACCTCCTTAAGCTGTCGGATTTCCCCCACCCATCCACCTTCTCCCCCTCCTCCACCCTCTACACAAAAACGGAAAAGGGGAGAGAGAGAGAGAGAGAGAGAAAAAAAAAAAAAAGCCCAATACCACCAGGGCGTTTGTTGATCAACTTACACTTTGCTTTTGAATATTTAGATACTGCTAGCGGAGCAATATCAACGGAGGCTTAGGTCTGCATTAAGTACCTTTGTTCATCGACTCCTGCAAGCCATATTTATTAGAATCTACATTTCCCTAGCTCCCCAATAACTAGAGGTGTGTTTTGAGGGCAAAGGCTTTCAACACCTTTTGATCTCTCAAGGCCACCGCGACTGATTGCCAGTCCCTACTACTTTCCCACCCTATCCCCCACACTCCAACACCCATCCCAGGCAAACGCTTGGTAATTTGCAACCAAATATACATAAAGAAACGCGACAAAGCAATCGGTTTGAGGAAATAAGCCAATTAAGCTAAAGCAGAAATGCTTCTCTCTCCCCTCCTCCCCCTTGCCTCCCTCCCTCTCCCTCTCTCTTTCCTTCTGAAGTAGAAAGGGGGAAACGAGGAGGAGAGGGAAAAAATCGGGAGGAGTGTGATCATCGACTCTTAGAATCAATGGAAAAACACTATACACATCTTTACTGAATAATACTCTCGTTCTCAGACAAAAAGAAACACATTTATCGATGTAAACATAGTCTCCCTGTTCCACACACCCTACATCCTTTACCGTTTGCTGAGATTTGTCTTGCGGTATAGCAAAGTAACTGTCACAAATCCATCTCGATTGAAGTGCTTACCCTCTAAATCCAGGTTTCAAGCGGAACTCCAACTGTGTGTAGAAGCCAGAGTCATCTGATGAGCAGTGAGGTAGCTCTGGGCAGTGGGAGCTGCTTCCCTCGGACTGCCGGGTTACAGTGTTAACAAGCCCTGGGAAGGGACCTCGGTGCCTTGCGCTGGCTGTGCCCCAGTGCCTTCGCGTGGTGGCGGCTTGCTCACGCTTCCGAGGAGTCCCAGGCGGTAGCCTTCAGCTGATGCGAGCTTCCAGAAAGGAGTGGGGAAGGGGAAAAAAAAAATCATCTAATGCAATCAAATCGATCTGATCTACACCATCTGTCGCCTGCCACTATACACAAACGTTAAAATAGGAAAACGGAAAACACTGACAACCCGAGAGGGTTGGTCTGCAAAGAGTTCATTTTTAGCAGAGCATAATTGGGTATGGTCGGCGTACAGTTACAAAAGCTGCTGTTAGCCATCCAGTAGTGGATCCCAAACATGCTAATGGTGGATTAATTGAGGAAGATCTGACGTGCAAGCTTCATAGTCTCTTATTCATGACTTCCCAATGGGAAAGGACCAATGCCTTGTGGGACTATGGTAACATACAGTCAAAAAAGCTGCTAAGAAAATGGCTGTGTGTTCACAGCACCTCTCTCTGATAACAAACATATGTCGACTAAAACGGTTTAGTAAAATGGGGGGGGTGGGTGGGTGTTGGAGAATAAAATTTTCTTTCTCAGTATAAGTAACCTGATCTTTCCTTAAAGAAATGCAAAAATAGATACCATATCTTTGCCACAGTGGGAGAAAAAGGATGTTTTAAAAGATTTTTATCAAGAGTAAATTCTGCCTTATAAAAGAAATGGAACACTTCTGTGCAGCAATTCTAAAAAAAAATCTATTATCATATTTTTTTCCTTACTGCGATTAGAGTAGATCCATAGCATGTGCAGTATATAGAAACTCAGCCCAGTTAATCCAACCAGGATTGACTGGATGTTGTTTAATGCCACGTACCCTTTTGACTTCCTGAAAGCAGGATGCCTCTCGGGCAAGACATTTTGCATCATTGAAAATTGACATAATGAACGTTAAGTGTGATTGCAGTGAGGAGATATAGAGAGTTTTCTTTTTTAATTCTACAATTATTCCCTCTGGCTGAAACTCCTTTTGGTCGGTTTCCAGTCTTTCCTGATCAGCTGATGGGGGAGGTATAGGGAAGGGGAGGGAGTAGAGATATGGGTTCAGGGTGTGGAAAGGGAGGAGGAAGACTGTGGATTATCAATAACCAGTAAATTCAGTTTTATCTGTAATAAAAAACTATGGCAATAAAAGAGGTCACGTACTAATTGCTTATCATGATATTTAAATATAAACCAGTTTTCAAAATTAATGTCTTATGTGTGGAAAGAAAATAGTGCAAACAGTAGTGATTGTCCTTTATCCATCTATATTTTAAAATTAAAAAAGAATCTAGAGTTTATTATCAATGTATGTGACATTTTTCTATTATCTATATCCAAATAATCTATGTTTCCTTTAATTTTGTCATCATTTGAATGTTGAAAGCTGTGTTTATTTTGATTTGGCTGCCTTTGAGAACATAAATTACATATATTCATAGTAAACAATTAGTGTTTAGGATAATTCTTAAGATAGCTGAATGTCTTCTGAAACTTTGATAATCTCTTTAAGGAAAAAAAAAGAAACCCTAACAGTTACGAATTAGATTAGTCTAAAAATATAGCTTGAAGACAAATCAAACAATTTACCTGATCTTTTGTTTCAATATACATTAATTAAGCACTCTTTCCAACCTACACAACATTCCAGGGTCACAGTCAGAAATCCAAGTCTAATAGCTTAGCAGCCTTTGTTCTTATTCGTGTCAAGCTATTGCCCCCTGCAGGTTAGGCTGAAAGTGCAGGCAGAATTTGGCCAAGTCTGGTAAATTTATGGTAGTCATGTTACTTATTCTCTCCCATTGCTTAAGTAGAGTCCACTTATTAACTTTAATTTTGTTGACACCATAAACTGTTTAGAAATAGCTAGTAAACTGAGAAAAACTGAAATGATATTTTTAGACAGATGATTTGGGTTTTCTTTCTGAGAAGTGCTGGATGGAGCAGATTACCTATTTTGTTGTCACACAGGAAGGAAGTACCCTGATGCACTCAATACAGTTTCTTTTTCTTTCCTTATCCTTTTCCCACAGGCTCGAGCAAAACTTAAAAACAAATGTAACAGAATTAGAATTATGATTTCTCAACCATGAAGAAATGATCCTGGGTAGTTTACTACTTGATATCAGTGTGCTCTTGGTACACTCAATGAAGTGCCTTTGAATCAAACCCTTTCAGAGACTTCCTACTACTGAGGTGATGGGGCAATTACACTGTTTTTCTTGGATATAAAATGGAAAGTTATTTCAGTGTTCATGCTCCTGCCACCTTATCCTGCTTTTCTACAATCAACTTTTTCTAAACAAGGCACTTCTCCAAGATGAAATAAACTTAATGTCAGCAGAATAGAAATTAAATTAAATCAACTTTTCCATAGTGTTAGAAAGTGGAGCGGGTTTATGAGAGTGATTTCAGAAGGTTTATGGGAAGATTCTTTTATGTTTTCGAAGTCATGATATAGCTGCTTACACTGAGTTGTAAAGAACCCTGCAATGGTATTTTCCTATTATTTAAATACATGTCTTATTGAACAATGACATATCATTATGCAAAATATCATTAATTTTAATGCCAAATTAGCAACAATTAGAATTACACCTAGTCAAATGTTAGAAGTATTATTTCCACATTTTGTCAAAGTAGTTAGAAATATGAAATGCATTCTGCTATCTTAGAGCTATTCTGAAATTCACACAAAATATTTAGATGAGGATAGTGGCAAGACTCAGGGCTTTTTTTGAGAATTTTTACCCTACTCACTGGTACTTTTTTCAGACTCTATGGAATAAAAACATGGGATAGGAACTGGTGATGACTATGTTATATCTTAAACAAATCTAAAAGCAAAGCCAACTAATCAAGCAAGCAACCAATCAATCAACCAAAAACAAACAAACAAAAAAAACCCCCAAACCTGAAAACGTATCCATGTTTTATCACATTTTTAAAGCTTGTTAAATTTCAAAAGGACACTACATCTTTAATTAAGGTCTTTCCCTCTATATTTATTAATACTCTTGAAGCAAAGAGAGGATTGACTATAATTGCATAACTTATAGTCAAAATAGTGACTGTTGCCTACAGCTGACATATCTAGCTGTCTTTGAGTGGATATTTGTAAAGAAAATTCACCTTTCTTTAAAAATTACATTTCATATATTTGATATGATTATACATGATTTTATATGTAGAAGCACATTGCTATTGAGTCGAACAATTTTTAACTATTTTGAGTCAAATGTCTATCAAACTCCTATGGATGGAGTTGCTTTTAATTATCCTCCAGTGAAGAGAGATGGTGCCATTCGACCTGTGGGTCTGAATCAAGGGCAATAATTTTTAGTTCTTCCCATACAAGATGCAACAGAAGGCCTGCAAGTGTCCTGAAAAAACACAACTCTTTTCCTCTTCCTTTCACCACTATTATTCTAATTGTTTCTAAAGGATCCGAACAGGGTTCTAGAAACCTTGTTATGTTCTGTTATTGCCGGAATCTTGGGTTATTGGTCATTCTTTTCCACAGAANAGCATCAATATTAAACAAGATACAACACATGCACACACATACAGACACACACACACACACACACATACAGACACACACACACACCCTTGACCAAACCCACACTTACCAGTCCGGAAGAGGGCTACTGATGTGCATGTTTCTGGAAACATTTCATTAGCTGTTGGAGGAAACGTTTACTTATTCTTTAGGTTGTAGGCAACACCAGTAATTCTATAGATTGGAAAGAGGAGGGAAGAGGAAGAAAGATTCCCCTTAGTTTAATCCTACCTGGACGTGAGTACTATTCTCAGTCCCAAGTCCTCGCATGGGCAGAAAAGTTTTTATCCTTCTACTGAGGAGGAAGAGAGAGATTCAGCCATTTCTAGGGGGGTGGTTTCCTGTGTCCTGCTCCCATTCCTCACCAGAGAACCGGGGGAGTGTTTGTTTTGTGTATCTAGACAATTCATGACTTAGTTCTGTATGGTGTTTTGAAATTAGTTTAACCTTGAAATAGGCTCTATGCTTTGAGTGGCAGATTTTTCTGTGCTTAGGTACAGGTTATTAGAAATAACAATGTTTCTTTCTATTCAGGCAGCCTTGACTTGGAGATGGGCATAATGTCTTATTCTATGACTTTCAGTAATGTCTGTTGCCTCCAGATGTCTAGTGTCTTTGGAGAAGGAGCAGAGTTTAAAAAATTTGTTATATCAGTTTAAGCAAATAATAGTTATAAATCCAGTAAAAGATCAGTTCGCTTCTTTCTTCACACACTCTTTGGAGGAGAGAATTAAGGATTTTGACTGTCTCAGGAGACTAGTAGGCAAGATCTAGGAAAGTATCTTTTGAAATGGTACATGTTTTTTAGTTTTCGTATTTTCAGATGGGTGACAGAATGTTTGATCTGCTAATAGGAAAGGGAATAAGGCAGATTTGAACTGGGATCTGGTACCTCTTTTATAGCCAACAATACAGATGATCTCAGCAGGTCATAGCGGACTAGAATTCTGGAAGATAACAATGACAATTAAAAGAATAACTAACATGTGTTGAGTGTTTACTTACTACCAGGTGCTAAGTTGCAGCCTTTACCTTCATTATCTCATTTAATTCTCACTACAGCCTTATGGATAAGGTCCAGTTACAGTTTCTCATTTTATAGAACAGGAAAGTAAAGCTTGTAAAGTTTTATTTATTTGACTAAGGAGACAAGTGGTCATCAGAAGAACAGGGATCTGAAAAGTAGGCAGTAGGAGAGAGAGCTTGAGAAATGATGCTTGTTGTGTTGAGTTCAAGCTGGTAATATACTCATATTTTAAGTCTACATTTTAGTCTTTCATTAAAAAAGATAATCTTTTCTGGAAAGAAAACATTAGATAAAATGGGAGTACTTGTTGAAAAAAAAATTCTGGTCATCAATCCCCTATCCCTATCTCAGATGAGAAAACTGAGAGAATGAATCAACTTAGTTACCCTGGCAAGGTGCACAGCCAGGCCTGGCAACCAGATTCTCTGATTCCAGCCCCTCAGTTTCTTCTACTTAACCACACTGTCCAAACACTGAAAGAGCCTTGTTTTTTCTCAAAACGCTAAACAGTAAATCATAGACAGCTCAGAGTCCATATATCGTAGTGAGTAAGCTTTCTTGTACTTTAATTGTGAATACCTTTTTAGACTTGAAAGGATGCAAGTGTAGAAATTGTGCTATTCTCAGTGGTGAATTAAATGAGATAAAAACTACATCAGCTTTACTTGAAAAGCAGTTAAAATGATATCGGAAAGACCTGAGTACAATTTTAGTCTTCTCCACCCCCCAAGACATATCTTACTATCCCAGTTAAGTCATTCCACGTTACATTTCTGCTAGCTTCTGTTCATGAAGGAATTTAACACGCACAAGGTTTTGGTGCTTTTCATCTCCATTCATATATTTTTTCTTTGTTCTGTGAATGGTTACAGTAAAAATATCAAAACAAATCTCTAGGGTGGCCACTTTAATGACAAACATATATAAAATTAATTCACAAGAGATTTTAGATTGGCATCAACATTTTAAGGCACACTTACAATGCACTGAAGTATATTGTGTAGAACTGATTTACTCTGTGTTGTAAAGTTAACTCAAGTACCGAATGCGCTTCATAAAATGGTCTTAGGGTTCCTTCATTTTCAATAGGGCTCAGAGTATCAGAAGAAGCCAGATGAACTGCCTTAAGTCACTGACTGGACTGCAGCCCATATGTCTCATCTTTCTCAGTCATTTGTGTGCAAATTATTTGGCTGTGTGGCCTCCTGTCAAATCGGGGATCTGTGATTTTTTTCCAAAGGTTTAATTTAGTTGAATATGATTGTTAATGTCAAGTTGGGAATTTTTTCTCTCCCACCTCTCATTAAAACCATTACTATCAATATCAGTTTGGAACTATTACGTTATATAATAAAACTTGCTTGTCTGTGTGAATTTGTACCATAAACAAATTTTAGATTTTTAGACTTGAAAGGCTTTTTGAAATTATCTAGTCTAATCATTTTANACCATTACTATCAATATCAGTTTGGAACTATTATGTTATATAATAAAACTTGCTTGTCTGTGTGAATTTGTACCATAAACAAATTTTAGATTTTTAGACTTGAAAGGCTTTTTGAAATTATCTAGTCTAATCATTTTATTTTACTGATGGATAAATTGATGTCCTGAGAGACAATTCAGAATTTGCTAGGTCAACTCTCTAGTTAAGGGAAGAATGAGAAATGGAACCCAGGTTTTCTGCATTCAGCCTCTAAGGCAAGTGCATTCCCACTCTGCCATGTTCCTTCTTTATTTGATTGTCAGAGATTCAGTCACTCATTCAACAACTAGTTATTGCCATGAATTTGGCAGCTTTCCTAGGCATTAGAAATTCAACAAGAGAAAAAATAAAACAATCCAGAAAAAAGGCTTAAATTTGTTGAAGTTTATATTTTAATGGTGGGTAGAATCAAATGCCAATCTTAATGGAAAGACATTTTTCTTAAAGGTACCTTTAGTGTGTTATAATGTGTATGGCAGCAAAAGTATGCTGATATTCTTACACATTTCCTGTATAAGAAATTTGGGGGTGCCCTTTGTGCCAAATAATTAATGGACTAGATATTGGCGAGTGGACAAAGCACACTGTAACCAAGTAGGCATTGCCCTTTCAGGTGATCCATTCACGGGTAAAGTGTAATACTTTTCCAGAGTCTTCTTGTGATTTGGGATTCCTTGCCTGTGAGATAGCATGGACTTGTGCTCCTGCTGCTGGTGACAAGTCGCTTCAGTTGTGTCCGACTCTGTGCGACCCCATGGACGGCAGCCCACCAGGCTCCGTCATCCCTGGGATTCTCCAGGCAAGAACACTGGAGTGGGCTGCCATTTCCTTCTCCAGTGGACTTGTGCAGGAGCTGGGATAAAGAAATAATAAAGAGATTAAAGAGAAAATTATTCAGAAGATGTGTTTTAAAATGACACATTTTTGGATGTATATTAGATGCCCTAACAGATAAACCAAAGGGCCAGGAAGGTGCTAGCTGGAGAGTTTAAGGCAGAAGCCTTAGGTTGGTTTTTGTGATAAACTCAACTTTCCTCTTTAGAATATGATATATAGTAGCCCCTTCAACCCTACGATGGAAGAATTGGAGAGAGAAAGGTATAAAAAGTTCAACCCTGTAAAATTCTGGATCTCATTGTGAGATTCATCAAAAATATTTTTCAGAAAATAGAACAGACACAAACAAACATACATACACTGGATGTTGAAATGAAAATTTACTGACTGATGAGGATACAGCAGTTTCCTAAAATCCCTTCCCTGCTGCTTCTCCTGAAAGAATTTTGCTTGTCAGAGTTTAAACATTGAGGACCGATGGCCAATTGTCTCATGTCCACATTCATTTACCACTAGTGAGGGGAAGATTCCCCCCACCCACGGGGTTTTACTGTATTTTGCTTAGTAATGAAATGAAGGTTTTTTGGGGGTTTTTTTGACAGGTATTCAGAGCTGAGCTTTCAGTAATTGGAGGGAGTGAAGATGGGGTAGGGAAAGAGAGGTTTTTTGTCTGATAAAACAAGGAGCAAAAGTACATTTATTCACTGAAATTCTTTTGTGCCCTTCCCTGCCAATTTAATTTGTATTTGTTCTCAGTTCCAATAAAGCAATAATATAACACATTAGTTGTAATGTAGTTAATAATATAGTGTAATACATTAGTAATAGGGTAATTTGGCTATTTAACATTTCAGCAATCTATGTGTTAGTCATGTGATAGGCAAGACTGGCTAAAATGAACTGTTGGATGACTATTTCATAGTTAGGGTTGTGCATGCATGGCCTGCCCGGCTCCTCTGTCCATGGGATTTTCCAGGCATGAATATTGGAGTGGGTTGCCATGCCCTCCTCAGGAGATCTTCCCAGTTCAGGGATTGAACTTGGCATCTCTCACGTCTCTGGCATTGGCAGGCAGTTCTTTACTACCAGCGCCACCTGGGAATCCCTATAGTTAGGGTCACCCAAATCGAATTCAGTGTATTGTGAACTGTCGAGGAACTCTTGGAGAATTTCTCTTTCTTGTTGCCTGGATGCCACGTGTTGGTATCAACCAAGGAAATGATTACATTATATCCTCCAGAGAGTCACGGATCTATTTCCTGCCTCCAAGTGTAACCAAGATTACACTACAACTACATGAGATGTTGTGTTGGAGATAAACGGTTGAATTTTTATCTCTACTACCTCTATCACCGAGATTAGAAGTTAGAACTAAAGAGCTCTGAATCTCTGACTTTTTCTGCCCACAGACCTGAAGAAGCGATAGCATCCTCCTCTTCTAGGATCACTGAAAAAGTAGCAGATCTTAAATAAAGGAAAATATGAGACCTCAGACCTTTTTAATCTGCTTTGAGATCTGAGTAAGCTTATGGAACAGTTATGTTGGCACTCCCAAGTGATGTGACTGAGGTTATCTTTCTGGAGGGGTGAAAAGGTCTTTGTGAAACACTCAACTTTTGGAGCCTCCTCTCTGTAGAAAGAAAGACAGGAAGGAAGGAAAGTGGAGAGGGGAGAGAAGAAGGAAGGAAGTAATGGAGAGATGAAGGGAAAAGAGAAGGTAAAGGGAGGAAAAAGAAAAAGGGAGGGAGGGGGAAAATGCTTTGACTTGGAGTTGAGTGACAAGAGAAACTTTCAGACTTCAGGTTTATTNACAGGAAGGAAGGAAAGTGGAGAGGGGAGAGAAGAAGGAAGGAAGTAATGGAGAGATGAAGGGAAAAGAGAAGGTAAAGGGAGGAAAAAGAAAAAGGGAGGGAGGGGGAAAATGCTTTGACTTGGAGTTGAGTGACAAGAGAAACTTTCAGACTTCAGGTTTATTTTCTCTGCACTAGGTATATAATGATATAGTTTTTACATCTTTTAATCCATACTTAGCTAGGCATTAAACACTAGGAATAATCTGTTTATAGAAAATAAAGCCATTTCTATTTGAAAACAAATTGAAAAAATAATTATTTTTCCCCAAATATGTACCCTTTAAATTGATCAGATGCATCCAAGAAATTCTGCCGGCAATTTGAACACTCTGTAGGTGTTGTTGCTGGTCTAGATTTGTCTGCAAGAGGAATTGTAAATGGTATTTACCTTTTAATTAAACAAAGCATCTTGCAAATTAAACACATGTTCTTGCACATCAAAATTTAGTTAACATCCTTTTCATTGTTCATCCTGCTGACACTCTGACAGCATCATGAGTCCACACACAATATAGAATCACTCTGCTCCCCCCTCCCCTGCACTTCACATTCCTCAGAGTAGATGATATCACATGCTAGAGTACACTCTGTAGCTGACTTCTAATAACTGAGCAGCTTTCTTATTTAATGTACTTAATATTTTGTAAAATATGGGACTGCATTGGTGTGTCCAGAACCTGGAAAGCTTTGGACATTGATCTGACGTATGTCTTATAATCTTACACTGGAAATATGACAGTGAATGACAGAACACCTTAGAGGAATATAAGAAGCTGATAAAGGCAGAAGCACAGCACGTGGATGCAGAGTCTGGTTTCTAATAGCTACATACTTTTTTACATGCACACCAGTAATTTGACATTTGTAATTCACTGTGGAGCTGAATTTCT
Source organism: Neotragus pygmaeus (assembly GCA_006410875.1). NCBI lineage: Eukaryota > Metazoa > Chordata > Mammalia > Artiodactyla > Bovidae > Neotragus > Neotragus pygmaeus. The sequence continues at coordinate 964,101 of SJYV01036727.1, forward strand.
GTCATTTTCTTACTGTCAAGTCTTCCACATTTTGAAATAAATGTCCCTTCTAATTACTATATGAATTTGAACTCCAACATTCAATTTTTTCCCCTGTCCCTTATAATGGAGTACTACATTTAGCTGAAGTCTGATGTGTAAGACCATTTGGGAAATGTGATCATTTCACATGTATTCCCACAGAACTGTACATGGGAACCCCTTTCTTGATTGTACTCTGCCTTACTTGTGAGAGTATGATTTAAAACTCTTCCATCAGTACTGTTTCCAAGAAAATAAAGTTATTAATGGCAGAATGAAACTGAGATAATTAGAATAGAGCCTTAATGGAGCAAAAGTCAGAGTTTTTTCAGTAAAGCAAAACTGTAGTTAACGACTGTCACTCAGTTGTCCTGGTGCTCATCAATCTCTTTTATCTCTGTTTACTTATGGTTTATATAACTGAAATAAAGTCATTTCCTTAGTATATTGCCAAAGGAGAAGTGCTTTCTACTGTGAAAAGCATCATCTCAGAATAAAGTTAAATAAAATCCAGGGTGAGATGAGGTCTTCCCTTATCGTTATGACACTGTGAAGGTTTTGTTTTTTAAACGTTGAGAGATTATTTTTACTATCAGTGTTTAGTTTTAAGGTTTAGGTAAAGAGTGTGTTAAAGAGATGCTACTCATGTAAGAAATCGCTTTGAGGCACAGCAATGATTGGTATGGATAGGGTGGAGGAAAGGGTGAGCAGCCCTTGGTGTCATGAAAAGCTTCAGCTTAAAGGAATCAGCTACACACAAACTTGCTCTGCCATAACCAAGCTTTAAAAAGTAGAAGTAAATAAACGTACATTGTGCAAATACAGAATTTTATGTTTTAAATTAATACTTATAAAAATATTGGTAGTGTGATGCATGTTTGTTGATTAAAATGTCTTCACACATAAGGATAAAATATCCTTACTTGATTCTAGGAAATGAATAGAATGTGACTACTGAATGCATGCAGATAGTACTTACAATAACCAAATTCATTTCCCTAAATTCAGGTAAGAACAAAGATAATGAACCTTGGCTAGTGACAGTTTTAAAATGTTATTATTTGCTTTTATACCAGTGCAACTTCTGTCCCCTTGTTTAAACATTTCACAATTTTCCAACTATAAAGAAAATCTATGCTAGCCAACAAGTTTCAGGAATATTGATTGGAACCTTCACTGATGTGTAAAATGTGCCTGAACTATAGTCGTAGATTTTCCGTCTGAAAAAAATTTTTTTTTAAGTTTCATATTGATCCTTGTGCCATTTGGTTTTCACTAGGCTTATGAAAGATAAAGCCTTGATTTAACTCTTCATAGAGCCATCCAGTGCGTTAATAACTTTGAAAGTGGTGTATAAATAATTTTTAAAGTGGTGTATAAGGCTTCCTTCTTTTAGAATAATTTTATAGCATATTTAATAATGTGCTATTATTTTATATATCAATTTACAAAAAGATAAATGAGAATTAGAAAAAGAAAGCAGCGTCTTTATGAATCCTGACAAGAGGGCCACTGCTTCTTTGGTTTTTGCTAACTACCAGGCACGGTCTGGAAACGTGACATATCCCATTGCGTCTTAGAGCAGCCCCATGTGGAGGTACTCTGAGGGGACTGAGACAAGACTGAAGCCCACCCATCTGTAAAAAGTGAGAATTGGTTTCAAACCAAGTTCTGCCATGGGAGGCAAGGCTCTTATGTACATTGCTGTGTGTATACTCACAGTCTCATTTACCACGTGCCAGACACTGTCCTTAGTAATTTACAGGACGTGAAATGCATCTTCTTTAGCACCAAACCTAAATCATAGATCAAAGACAAGAATTTTGACTCAAAAGGTACTTCTGCGTTTAGGCTGAGTGGGGAAGTATGTAGGTAGGGTCACCTAAAGCAAATATGCTACTAATAAGTGGGCCAAGTGTGTTTTCAGTGGCTTTTCATTCCTACTTTCATCCCTCCCCCAAGTATGTTTCCCGTTTCCATAGAACAAATTATCAGAAGTTATTCCTGCCAAAAATGTGAATTTAAGTAGAGAAGTCTAGAAAATGGAATGGAAGTCAAACTCTGAGGAAATAGACTCCTTAGAGTTGTGCATTCATTCACCCATTCATTCATTTGTTTTAAAGTATGAAAGGGATGTGAGGACCAGAAAATGTCCTAGAGATCATATTGTTCAAGGGTAGGAAACAAGAGTCTCTCCAAATAGGGCCCACAGTGTGGGTTTTCCCCATTACATTTTATTTTGAAAAGTGGAGTTTGAATGCCTATAGGTGGGGCATAGATTGCCTAGAACACCCTCACCACCAATTCCTCCATTCTTTCATCCTTTTTCCATACATTCCCTACTTAGCTCCTCAGATCATTTTAAGATTATCACTTAGATAGTCACACACAGAAAAATTTTAACTGGCTCCGAATAAGTTAGGTTCTTTCCCCAAAGTCAATGCCACACCATCTTATTCTATTCAACACCTAGGACAGTGTTTTGTACATAGGAAGCTCAATAAATATTTACTGAATGAATGAGTGAATGAATTAAAATGACAGACTTAAGATTGCAACCCAAGTGTCCCTGATCCAATCCAGTGTTTGTTGCACCTTGTCACTTAATCCTTAGGAAGAACAGGGTAACAGCTCTACTTCTGTGCACAGAAAATTTGGCTCTATGTTTCTGTACATGATTTTTCTTTTACTGCCTAAATCAAATGAGGCCTAAACTAAAAGCAGTTCAGCTCGAGAAGATTCATTCAAAGGTTGGTTTCAAATTGAAATCATGTAAACACAGCCACTAAATATATAGTACTTTTCAGAAGACCCAGAAATCACGTTTACTTCCAATAAAGTCATGATTATTGACGTAGTACACTATCTTCATTCCTAAGAATGAAAGGGACAAAGAAATATGAGACAAAGTGAGTGTCTTTGCCAGGCTTATCCAGAATGTTTTAGCAGCCTGGAGAAACTTTTGGCCCTGAGCACATTCTAAAGCCAAACATACAGAAAAAAAAAAAGAATAACTGAGCCATTTATCTATCACTGTCATTAATCTACTCTATACTAACAGATGGCTATTTAGAAGACAGTTGATTCCTTTATTAGCATTCATTTGTATATTTTAATAGCTTTTATCTGATTGGAATGTCCTTTAGGGATAATTGTATAAAGTAAGAAAAGTTATGACTTTGATTGAAGTTGAGTGTTTAAGGCAGTAGCCATGTTGCCACAGGTGTGAGAGATATTCTAGCTGGGCATCTCAAGTATACAAAGTCAAGGCAGGTTTGACATTTTATGTTGAATTGAGACCAGGTCCTCATCTGCCATGTAACCTCTGCATGACCATCACATTACCATTACAAGCTGTGTCAAAGCCTTCAATAGTCCTAATTTTCTAAGGACAAGTTTCAGAGTCCCGAGCATGTCAATCAATACTCACCATGTGGGATTCTCAATAAATGTTTTTTCAATAACTTTATGGATATTTGCTGCCGAGTATGTGTCTTGTATCCACCCACTAATTCTCAAAGACCTCTGACCCTTGTTTTTTTTTACTTTTTTGACTTTTTCTGTAATTCCCTGGGAAAGCCCTTCTCTCACCTCAGGTTTGTCTCCAGCCTTACCTCATTTATGAAACTATTTCTGTCACTGTTCTTGAGCCCACTGAGAAGTTTAAAGCAATCACTCTCTCCCCTTTATTATATTGCACAGTGCTTTCTTGGTTGCTATTATGCATATATCACATTTTACCTGTTTTATAACTGTTACGTACATGCCTGTATTGCCTGCATTATAGATGTTAGGTACATGCCTATGTTACCTGCATTACATTATATATATTTTATATATGTATACATATATATATATATACTTGTCTCCTAAAACATGTAAGCTGAGAGGAAGTAGTGATATCATTTGAGATATATCCATAATTCTATCATTTTTTTTGCTTCTTTGTGATTATAAAGTGATGTTTTCTCTTTCCTAACTTTTTTGTTCTTTTCTTAAACATTTAAAAAACTATGAAATTTGCCCAGCAAATATAATTTTATCTCTCAAGATGATCATATTTATCTTGTTCATGCTGACATCATTAAAACACTTTTTAGGATCATCTCCTCTGGAATTGTTTTAAAAGTCATTCTCATTACTTTCTGCTAGTCTTTACTTTTCAATCTGTTTTTAGTTTGTTAAAAAGTTTTAACTGATATTCAAAATTTGACGATTTGCAGCAATTGAAAAAAATCCTAAATGCCAAACAAGGGTTATTGGTTTATAAAAAGCAGTGTAATAATCCTTAGCCATTAAATAATGATATTATGTAGCAAATTACGAAATTACTTGTATAAAAACTATTCATTGTCTTTTTTCTGTTACTAGTGATAGTTTCTCTTTCTCTTTTTTTAAGCTAAACCTAAAGAGAATTTGAAAGAATAATTCAGTGGACACTCATATATTTTTGTTCTTGGTTCATTGATTATTAACATTTTGTAAACATTTTCTTGTTTTTAATATTTATTTATTTATTTGGCTGCGTCAGATCTTAGTTGCAGCGTGTGGGATCTAGTTCCCTGAGCAGGGATTGAACTCAAGCCCCCTGCGTTGGGAGTGCAAAGTCTTAGCCAATGGATCACCAGGGATGTTCCATGTAATGTTTTGTTTGTTTACTTTTCTGTTTCTATTTAGATTGATGGAGAGATAGTTGTGGGGGGGCGGTGGGGAGGGGATTGGGTAGGTGAGTGGGTATTATATGTGTGTGTTTCTTAGGTCCAGAGGAGTTTTCTTCACCTTTAGAGTATAAAGTCTAAAAAATACTAGTTTTATTAGAGTTTATCTGGGTCAGTTTTCCCAGTTACAATGGGTCCTTTTAATATGAGAGTCAGGTCTTTTTTCATTACCAGAATTTCTTCCTTTGATTGTCACTTTATATATTTATTTTTTTAAAATGCTCTGGATATCAGATTATTTCTATGTTAAATATTCTATATTTTATATATCATTACATTTTCTCCATTTTTTTCTGATTTCTTTTGTTTTCATTGATGTGGCTTTATGTTTGCATTTCTTTAATATCATTTATGATTATTATTATTGTTTTGTCCATTCTCCCTATGAACCTTGTAATTTATTTTTTATTTATAAGATGATTTTTGTAATTTTGAAAGTATCATTTCTTTGAGTTTGTCAGTTTTTACTTCATACTTCCTACTTTTTTTGTCTGTTTAAAGTTTATAAACTATGATTTAAATTTTTAAAAAATTTGTGAATTTGTTTAAGGTTATTTAATTCAGTTTCTTTCTGCTTTATTATAGTTTCATTAAGGAGAATGTAAATTGAATTACTTTGATTTGAACTTTCCATTTTCCTTGTGCCATACAGTAGTTTGGTATGAATGTTTTTGCACATCTTTAAATGTGTTTGATTTTCTTAGACCAGAGGTAAGTTTTATGCAGACAAAGGAGATAGGTAACCTGTTAGTTCAAGAGTACTTCCTTCTCCTGATATGGTAACATTAATTTTCTTTCATTGGTTTCTTTTTTTTTTTTCTCTTGAAGAGGTGGATAATCTGTCTTCTGATTTTGCAACTTTGTTCAGGCCCTTTAACTTCCATCTCTTGCTTGCTTCTTTTGCAACACCCTCAAGCTCCAGGGGGATCTCTTTACTTCCAGAAGTGGTGCTTTCCCAAGACTACTGTTACTGGTCTTATGCACTTTATTTCTTTCCTTTTGATTTTGTGTGTCTGGATGAAGCAGGTCCTGTTTGAGCAATAAAGGGTGTACATCACAACCATTTGCAATAAACAGTGACCTTCTTCTTTTTCTAAGCATTTTCGATCAAAGAAAAGGAAATGTTTATGGAAGAAAGGAAGTAAAATTCATTGAAGGTAGATAACTTTATATTGCAAAATATTTGCACAACAATGACTACAAACACGTTTAGAATGTTTGGATAATTACTCCAAATGTGTCACAAGAATTATGACATTGTTCTCCCTCAAAAGAGCATGATGAAAGTAAATTGAAAGTAAATAAGAAAGGGGATATCCTCCAGGTGCTATCAGTCTTGATTTGCTGGTGTTTTAAGAGTTCTGAGCTTTTTTAGAGTTCTAGAGAATTAAGGTGAAATAAAATTAGCGAATTCACAATTAAATTAAACTGCTGACCATTAGAAAATTTGATAATGTAAGACTGTAAATTTATATTATTGAGAATTTTTGTTCATCTCATTTCAGAGCTACATATTTCTCTTTAAATGGAAGAGCCTAATGTTTTATCCTTAAGTATGAGCTTTCTGATAACATGATCAAAATCAATCTTTTCCCACCCTTTTTCTCTCTGTTATTCAGACTTACCAATGCTGTGTCCCAAGCATCTCTTACTCTGCTTGGGCACACGGAGTAGTTGTGACCATGGTATCTATGTTGGTCAAGGAAACGTGGGCAAAAGTGCTGTGTGTCCTTCTCCATGGAAATATTCAGAGCCAGAGTGCCATGCACCCCACTTTTTGCCTGAGAAACTTCTCTCTTCACCTAGGTCCTGGAGTGAGGGAGATGAAGAGCAAGGCCCTCAGCTCCCTGCATTACCATCTCTCACACATATACTTGACAGGTAGAGTGAGAAGTTAACTGTGAGATTTTGTTTGTAACTATAGTAACCTATCCTGTAAGCCTATAGGCAAGGAAAGTTACATTCTTCATGCAAGTTTAGCATTTTGGAGTTGGTGGAAATTTTGCACCAAAGGTCAAACATTTCATATTATATGATGTATATTATGTATACATATATAGCCATATAGGGGCTTTCCTGGTGGCCCAGTCTTAAAGAATCCACCTGCTAGTGCAGGAGACACAGGAGACACAAGTTCGGTCCTTTGATTGGAAAGATTCCCAGGAGTAGAAAATGGCAACCCACTCCAGTATTCTTGCCTGAGAAATTCCATGGATGGCAGAGCCTGGAGGGCTACAGTTGTGGGGTCCCAAAAGAGTTGAACATGATTGAGCACAGCAACAACAACAATAACCATACCTGTTTTTATAATTTAATAACATAGGATTTTATTTCTTCAAACCCTTCAAGCTAACTCATTCTTGAGAATCCATAAGGTCAATTCCCTTTGCAGGATTTCCTCCCATATTTGTATTGTTGGCTCCTACCCATCCTTCAGGTCTTCGTTAGGCTAATGTCTCATCTCCCCAGAGGCTCTTTCTGGGTCGTCCTGTCTAAGTAAATCCTGACCTGTTAGCTTTTATCACAGCATCATGTCTGCATTTTCTGAGTTTGCAAGTAGATACTTATTCACTTCTTATATGTTCATCATCTCACCATCTAGCCTGTCAGCTCCATGAATCTGAATCTGTCTTCTTCACCACTGTATAACCTGTACAGGAAAAAGTGATAGGTTCAAAATAAACAATCAATGCATATTCAGTGATTAAACAAATGACAGTTATTCTAATAAATGTACATAGAATAGTTGTAACTCTAGTTATACAATATTTTACATAATCATGAATTATAACAGTTCCCCCCTAAAACATCAGTTCTTTTAAGCTGGTGATAGAATTAAGGGAACAGAAATAGTTCAGAAGTTTTGTTTCTTATTCAAAAGAAATTGATCATCATCATCATCATCATCATCATTATTTACTCTTTGGGGCACCTGTCAATTTTTAACAGGAAAATACCAATTCAAGTATATTATTAGCATGATGTAAGTGTTAATTAAGAAGTCTGCCTATAATTGTGCTAGGATAGCCAGTACATTTCCCACTCCAGTACTCTTGCCTGGAAACTCCCATGGATGGGGGAGCCTGGTAGGCTGCAGTCCATGGGGTCGCTGAGTCAGACATGACTGAGCGACTTCACTTTCACTTTTCACTTTCATGCATTGGAAAAGGAAATGGCAACCCACTCCACTGTTCTTGCCTGGAGAATCCCAGGGATGACGAAGCCCAGTGGGCTGCCGTCTGTGGGGTCGCACAGAGTCGGACACCACTGAAGCGACTTAGCAGCAGCAGCAGCAGCAGCCAGTACATTTTCAATTTAGATTGACAGTGTAAATGACCTAGGCACTACAAATGTCTGTTTAATAAGAATAAATTTTATTATAAAACCATGCACAAATAATATCTAAACATATAATTGGAAAAGTTTCTGGATGATTGTTATTAAAATTATCATTTTAATAAAAAAATAAAATTATTTATAGAGTGTTCAGTTTATTTGACTTCACTGGATCAATGCCAGACCCAGTCTTTGGAGTTTACAGTTAGTGTTAATGCTTTTTGTTAAGGACTTTCAAAGTGTAAAGCATATAGCTACATGTTTTTTGGAGTGTAGTTAATGTTGTGAATATAAATATTTTATGTTACAACATTTTCTGTGAAGTTAGACTTTCAGTAATTCCATATTATCAAAATAGTGGTATAAGACTACAATATGGTTAAAGAATAATTTCAGAAACAATAAAGACATTAAATTTTTAGTTAACATACCTAGAATGAGCCTTTTGTATGTAATCAAAATAATGATAAATGCCAAGGGTTTATGGATTAGGCTAAAAATCTGTTTTAAGAAATCCTTAATCCAAGAATTCATAAATAATTCTACCAACACACACACACACACTCGTGCCATTTTAGCTAGTTTAAGCAGGAAATACTTTACTAGAGAACATAGGAAGATCTTCCTGGTGGAGAATCTGCCGCAACACACAAGACATGAGTTCAATCCCTGGATCCGGAAGATGCCCTGGAGGTGAAAATGACAACCCACTCCATTATTCTTGCCTGAAGAATCCTGTGGACAGAGGAGCCTGACAGGCTACAGTCCATGGGGTGACAAAGAGTCAGACACACGTTCACATTTTGTATAGGAGGATCACACAATTTTTGGAAGGCTAAAAAAAAGCCTCTAGTCTAAGCTTTCAGAAGTGACTTGAAATCAGAGGCGAACCAAGAGAACTGCTGTATGTGTCAAATTCAGGGAACTGCACACTGAGGAAGCTTTCCTCTTGGCTGCTGGCTCTCCCATCTCCCTGCTATTACCTTGATGCACACCTGCAGCCAGAATGGGTGCCTCACACCCTACCTCTCCCTCTGACTTCATAGCTCCCATTCAAGTGAAGGAGAGACCAAGCTACAAGAAGATACAGAGTAGGTCACTCTATCACTGAAGGGAGTGGGTACTGATAAAGCCTATTCAACCCTTATTAATATCAAACAAAATTAGAATTACACTATATAGACAACTTTGTATTTTTTTGAGTCTTGTATTTTTTTGAGTTTAAATTTTATCACATTCATTTCTCACTCGGAAAAGGCAATGGCATCCCACTCCAGTACTCTTGCCTGGAAACTCCCATGGATGGAGGAGCCTGGTAGGCTGCAGTCCATGGGATCGCTGAATCAGACACGACTGAGCGACTTCACTGTCACTTTTCACTTTCATGCACTGGAGAAGGAAATGGCAACGCACTCCAGTGTTCTTGCCTGGAGAATCCCAGGGATGACGGAGCCCAATGGGCTGCCGTCTGTGGGGTCGCACAGAGTCGGACATGACTGAAGCGACTTAGCAGCAGCAGCAGCAGCAGCAGCATTTCTCACTTCTTAAGTATGCTATAAAATCACATTTTTGGATGACATTCAATTGAAATATTTTTATCATCTTGATTAATAAATATAATCTTGCAAATTATTAGAAAAATATAGTACAGAGCACATATGAAGTACTCAATATATATTTGTTGAATGAATGAATATCATTTGAGGATCCAGGCTGTTAACAACGATACCATCTTAAATGCATGATATCTGAGGTCATTGTCATTTCTACCCATAGGATGGAGGGAAGAATTTAGAGGGCTGGTTTAGGGAACTTCAAGGATGAAGCTTGGAAGTAACATGTCTTATTCACAACAATAACTTTTGCTGACATTCTATGGAGGAGAAAAAGACACAGTCACATTTAAAGGCAAGGGAGAGGAAGGATAAAATGAAGTTACTAGGGTAGAAATTTTTGAGGACAGCCTTCAACACAGCATGAGAGGGAATTAAAACTAATTTTTCTACTTTATCTATAAGGCCCTTCATACTCTGATTTTTCATTTGTTAACTTTATTTTGAAACCATTGATTGTTTATAATTTATATTATTGCTATCTAATTTAAACTTAACCAACACGTTTTCTTTCTAAAGGGAGGGAATAAACATTAAATGGAGACATGATGTATTTGAAATATTGTTTTTTATCAGAACAGTTGACTATACAGTATAACCAAATATAATTCTTTTCAACCATCATGAAAATGGTTTGTAGCCAATGCCTAACTCTGTTGAGACTGAACTGAGTTGTCTGAATTGAAATAGTTCTGTAAGCATCCAGACATTTCCCATTCCCTTTGCTGTATCTATACCTATCTATCTATCTATCTATATAGAGAGAACAACTTTATTTTCTAAATTTTTTATAAGGAGTCTACTAAAATACAACCAGTTGGTTTCTGGTCCTGTTGTTTTACTGACCTTACAATCGGATCTCAACTGTATCACCAACTGCTAAGAGTGCATCCTGCCACAGGACCACTTTTCCAGTTCTTTATGAGATATAGACAATGCTCCTTCCCCCTTTTATTCACAGCCTGCATCTTCTGTCATTAAGAAGATCATAAGTCCTGTTTAGTACATCACTAACTACATTATTGCTCCGCAAATTACTTCTATTTCTATGCCTCTGAAATATACACAGAAAATAAGACAAGGTAGGTCAGCTTGACAAATGTTGACTTTGACTAGAGAGAATTTATGTCTACTGCATTGGCTGAGATAAATTAGACTTAATCACACTTACCATCATCATTAATTTTCTCCCTAAATTTCTAAATGATAACAAATCAGTTAAAATGTATATCTACTCTAGAGTAAGCAACTCAGCTTTGAAGTTATTATACAACAAAAGGGATAAACTTCAAATTATTTATTTTTGTGAATAAAAAACACATTATAAAGAGATAAAATGTATATGGTATACAAACAAATAGCAAATATGACATTCATCTTAGCAAGTTATCATCCTATTTGGATAATCAGGTATAATTTTTTGATTTAACAAAGTAAATTGATCAGATAATCTAATGGATTAATTTGTTGTCAATCTGCTATGGACTATAGTCTTTTCAAAGATTAGGCTATTATTTATGTTAGAATCTTTTGTTAGTGATTTATCTAACCAAAATTAGTTTCTCTGTCATAAAAAGGATAAGGTAGATCTTTATTATTTCCAATATCTTTAGCTTTAGGAAGACTATTTTTAGGCATTTTGAGAAGAAAAAAAGAATAAGTATAGTAGTGGGCTTCCCAGGTGGTGCTTGTGGTAAAGAACCTGCCTGCCAATGTAGGAGACACAAGGGACCTGGGTTCAGTCCCTGGGTCAGGAAGATCCCTTGGAGAAGGACATGGCAACCCACTCCAGTATTCTTGCCTGGTGAATCCCATGGACAGAAGAACCTGGAAGGCTACAGTCCATAGTGTCATAAAGAATCAGACAGGACTGAAGCGACTTAGCACACACACAAGTATAGTAGTCATGACAAATCTTTATTCTGTGGCTTGACTGTGCTGACAGGGTGCCAAACATCATGCTCAACAATCATTCAGCAGATATTTTCTGAGGGTCTGACAGGCTCTGAGCACACAGTAGTGAAGAAAGAACTGCAAGTCTCTGGAGTTTACATCTCAGAGGCTGGACGTGGACACTGAGTATGATTTTAGAGCATGTGTCAGTTTGGTAAGTCCTATGAAGAAAACAAGAAAGTAAGGGGAAACAGGATCATTAGATAGGGGATGAAATTTTTAAATTGAATAGTCATGATGACGTTGAACGTGGAGGTGAGGTAAGATGAGGGGCAATTACAGATGTCCAGACTCTCTCTGTGCTGGGTTCTCCTTTCCCTTGCTAGCCAGAGTTCTAAGTCACTGACCTGAGTTTACAGTTTGCTCTTACCTCTTACCTTCTAGTTTGACTCTGAGTCCTGTACCCTGTCTCAGGGGTGAGCAGGACCTTCTGGGCAACAGTGTTACTTTTTCAGCTCAGATTGTAGACATTCTCAAAGCCAACTAAGTCCTAGATCCACCAGGGTCTGTGGAGAGAAATTCCCTTCCAGATTTTTTCTAGAAAGGCTCAGCTCTTAGTTTCTCTTTAACACTCTAAATTTTCTCAAGTCTATACAATTTTAAAAGGAAATGTGGATTAAGAAAACAACCTTCATTGACATATTATGTCATAAATTATGATGGCCACTTTATGTTATATTTATGCATGTAAAAATACAAGGGAATAGATATTACTCTTCCATATATAGTTGAGGGAAATGAGGCTTGGTGAGGTTTGACTTGGGGCTCAAACCCATGCCAGAAATTTTTTAAAAAGGAAAGAGTTGCTTTTACACAATCCCTATACCCAGTCCCACCAACCCAACTCTTCAGAGATCAGTTATATGTTTGCTACTTTTTGAGAAAATGCAGAAATCCAATGTTTGTAGGGTTTGTGTTATTTGAAACTGTTCATTTCAGGATTAGATTTGATTTTTATAACAAAATACACCTGAATATGAAATTGTAATTTCAAAAGAACAGCAGAGAATGTTCATCATGCTGGCATTTTCAGATTTTACCTTCTTAAGAATCCAATAATGTTTGTATTGTTATTGTTTCCATTTTATAGGGAAGCAAAATGAGGTTTGAAATGGTCACATAATAGGCCCAAGGTGACATTTCTAGAAGTGTTAGTACTTAGATGATAAAAACGAATAATAATTCAGTTAATTACTTTTAACAAAAATGTTAACTAAAACACCTCCCCAAATTGACTAGAGAGAAAAATGTTACTGCTTACATTTTGAAAAGATAATTGTTAAGATTGAATAAAAGTGTTAGTCGCTCAGTTGTGTCCAACTCCATGGCCCCATGGGCCAGGCTCCTCTGTCCATGGAATTCTCCAGGCCAGAATACTGGAGTGGGTTGCTGTTCCCTTCTCCAGGGGATCTTCCCAACCCAGAGATTGAACCCAGGACTCCTGCACTGTGGGCAGATTCTTTACCATCTGAGCCACCAGGGAATCCCAAGAATACTGGAGTGGATAGCCTATCCCTTCTCTAGCAGATCTTCCTGACCCAGGATTCGAAGCGAGGTCTCCTGCATTGCAGGCCGATTCTTTACAAGCTCAGTTACCAGGGAAGCCTGAAGGGTGGTATGGTCATGTCAGAGGTTGGTAGGTGGCAGGGGCAGAGGAAGAAGAAAGGTGTGACCGAGAATCAAACCCAGGCCGCAGAGATGAGAGCGCTGAATCCTAAACACTAGACCACCAGGTACTGGTGAAAATTTAAATAAAAATCAAATAGGAAATCCACATATGAGGTTTAAAAATTTGGAACGCTGTTATGCTTTTACTGTTTCAAATGAAGTGGAATTTTTAAAAGTTAGTGATCTTATAATAACCTGTGTTAACATGCCCCTGATATTCCATGTTTTTCCCTTTACACTTAAAAGGTATTATTGGTGTTCACACAAANAAGATAATTGTTAAGATTGAATAAAAGTGTTAGTCGCTCAGTTGTGTCCAACTCCATGGCCCCATGGGCCAGGCTCCTCTGTCCATGGAATTCTCCAGGCCAGAATACTGGAGTGGGTTGCTGTTCCCTTCTCCAGGGGATCTTCCCAACCCAGAGATTGAACCCAGGACTCCTGCACTGTGGGCAGATTCTTTACCATCTGAGCCACCAGGGAATCCCAAGAATACTGGAGTGGATAGCCTATCCCTTCTCTAGCAGATCTTCCCGACCCAGGATTCGAAGCGAGGTCTCCTGCATTGCAGGCCGATTCTTTATAAGCTCAGTTACCAGGGAAGCCTGAAGGGTGGTATGGTCATGTCAGAGGTTGGTAGGTGGCAGGGGCAGAGGAAGAAGAAAGGTGTGACCGAGAATCAAACCCAGGCCGCAGAGATGAGAGCGCTGAATCCTAAACACTAGACCACCAGGTACTGGTGAAAATTTAAATAAAAATCAAATAGGAAATCCACATATGAGGTTTAAAAATTTGGAACGCTGTTATGCTTTTACTGTTTCAAATGAAGTGGAATTTTTAAAAGTTAGTGATCTTATAATAACCTGTGTTAACATGCCCCTGATATTCCATGTTTTTCCCTTTACACTTAAAAGGTATTATTGGTGTTCACACAAAAACACACACACACACAACAAAAAAGAAACAGCTTTTAATTTAAAATAAAAATGTGTTGTTATATAATGAAAAATGAAGTGATATTTTAAAATCTGTTCTTTTAAAATTTTAAAATGTGGAGCTTGAGCATGAATGTTGCTTTAAGTAAGGTAGTCATATTATTACAAAAATAGAACTTATGCTTGTGATGTTGCAGTTGCCATGGTTACTACAAATTTGTTACTTAATAGCAGAGCAAATAGATTCATAAACATGCTAATTATATCAGATACATTTTTCAGACTGTTTTGTATGAATATGCATATAGCTTGCATAAAAATGAATGCCCCATCCAATAATTTTGCAAGTTTGGGAGGATTTTGCTGTATTCTCTGTGATGTAGTGTGTGACCATCTCAACAGAGGAGAAAAGAGAAAAGAAAATTTTCAAGCAAATGATTTTATAATTCACAGAGTAAACAACTGCTGTGTTAAATAATATAAAAATACTAAATTCTAAAGAATGTAGTAAACTATACAGTTGGTTCTTAGAAAGGTTAAAGTTGATATTTATAATAAATCTCTTCTTATTCTGCCATTTCAGTTAAAGAAATATTAAGAAGCTGGTATGACTAATGAATAAATATAGTATTGAGTTTTGACACGAATCAGCATGCTACAAAATTTACATATGAAGATGAACAAAGATTTTACAAATGTGGTGTTTTCCTTTCTGTAGCTTAAGTATTTGATAACACTGAATGCACACTGAGCGTTGCAAAAACTCAAGGACCCTGTGTTATCTTTTTCTAAAAAAGCAAAGCCACCAACATAATGAGAAGGGAGGAACAGTCTTCTACAGTTACGAAACCACAAGGAAGGGGAAAAGTTGGCCCAGATTACCCATTGCGTGAGCACATGATATAACTCAAAATAGATGCAGGAAAGAGGCTGTGACCCTTCCTGAGAAAGAGGATTTACTTGGGAGATTTGTGACTTCAGCCAGGGCCTGTATAGCTCTCTGATGAAACAGTGGGAATATATGTGTCTCCAGAGAGTTACACCAGGAGGAGTCTTTGCCCTAATCTTGTGATTGAAGATGTTACCACTCTTACATCTCCATTTAAAACAATGCTCCACTTTCTCTTATTGACACTGACTTTTCTCTCCTTTGATGACATTCTAGGTAAAAATACCAGTTAAGTGCTCAGAAACCAAGTGATATTGAGCAACATATATGGTATTTACAATCAGGCACTTGTTTGTTTATGCTCCATTTTTCGCTTTCACAACCAAAGCACATGGAAGTTGGTTGCTGTATTTTAGGTGTTTGAGCATGTCAGGGATATTGACTGAAAACTCTGCTCTGCGGCTCACTGTCACCTAGTGATTGATATCAGCTGTAACAAGATAAAATGTTATGGCATCATAATTCTGTTTGATGCAAGGTAATCTTTGATCTTTTACTATCAACAGAAGATTATAATATATACTTAGTGTGATAAATAATACCCTTTCACTGATGTCAGAGAAAGAGCAAGTTAAATTGATATGGTTCCAACAGCTAGTTTTATTTGCAATTTTTTGAAAGATTAAACACCTTATAAACAGAAAGACTAGATTCCTAGAATGTATTATTATTTAATTATGACTTCTGTTTGTTAATAATTAATCATCACTTATTTTGAGCCTTCTTTGGCATTGCNAGAATGAAATCCAAGGTGTGTATTTTTTTCACATGACATCTCTGAATCAGAAGTTGTCTTACAACTAGTAAGAAAGCATTTTATCATGTTTTAACTGTTTGATGGTCCTTGACTCAAAATGATAAAGATGAAAAGAAGCTCAAGCGGGCGGCTCAGGGTTTTTCTCTTTTATGGGTGATGTAACTGAAACACAGAAGTTTAACTAGCTTTTCCAGTGCCACCAAGGTAGACCCAGAATTTCAGCCAAGAAAGTGTGAGCAGCAAGAATGTCTGGGATTAGCAAATCAAGCCTGACTGTTGAGTGTAGAATGTAGGAAGTGTAGAAATTTGGAGAATGGAAAACTCATTATGTTCGATATGTTATTGAAGAAAAATTTCCGTACCTATTCTTTATTCTAACCTTTATCTTTACAATTAATTCACTCAGTGACATCACTGGCCCTCTCCTTTCTTGCTTTCTACTAATCCTGATTTTCACTGTACACCCTCCTCCATTCAGCTTACTTTCCCTAGAAAAAACTTCAGCCAATCTCTAATCAAATTCTATACTCCATTTCCCTGTTCCTTTTTTTCTGACTAGCAAAGACAGCAATGGAAACCTTATCTATACACTTTCTCAAATACAGTGAAAACCACACAACTAGGCAGATTCATGGTCACCAACTTGAAATGGACCCTCAATGTTTTTGAGAAATATACTCTTTTGCTTTTGAACACCCTCTCCCTTTGTTCACATCAGTGCTTTCAAATACCCTCTACTTCCTTTATGTCTTTATTCTCATTTTTTCTCTACCTACATTTACTCTAAAATTTCTAATTTTGTCTTAAGTTATAATCACACAAAATGTTATAACCTTACTGTAATAACAATGTTAAAAGATATAATATATATTTATTTTAATAGAATCAAGAATAAAAGTTGGAGGCAATATATATAACATAGCAAATCGCAGAGGAGCCAGGCTTACAGCAAAACTTTCCTTGTTGTCAAAAGTTATTTCCATTTCCTTACTATCTCAAATACACATACACAGACACATGTACAAATATGTACAAGCACATATATATTTGATATTTTGTTATTTTATGTGAATAGATGATACATTGACATAGTTTCCAGTAAAAATCATAACTCCTTCCTCATCTGTCCCGTTCCCTCCTACTCACTCTAGGTAGACATTCTTCCAGGGTTTCTTTATGCAGTAATATGTGAATAAAAGCAAATATTTTGTCCCCTTTTCTTATACAAAGAATTAACATTATATATATCTGTATATATCTATGTTTGTGTATATATATATATATATATATATATATGTACATGCATATATATGTTTGCATATACCTATATGTAATATTTTTGGAGAGAAAGAGGATTCTCCTGGAAGATACATATGCATATACATATGTTTGTTCTGCATATTGAGTTTTTACTCAAAATATGTTTCGGCTTTCTCTTCATGTCTCTACAGAAATTGTCATCCTTTTGGTTTGCTTATTTGCTTTTTCAGTAGTTGCTTAGCATGCTGTTGAATGTATGTACCATAGTTTATGTTAACAGTTCTTTACTGAAGGACTTTTGTCTGAATCCACCTTTATGTTACTACAAGCAATGCTGCAATGATCTCTTAGTGTGCTGCCCATTTTGTTCACGTGAAAGGGTATCTGAGTCAGTTCCATAAGTGGGTTAAAGAGTAAAGCATTAGTAATTTTGATGGGTATTGTTAAATTACCCTCCAGAGGCATGTACCACTTTATATTCCTATCAGCAGTTTATGAGAGTTATGCCTGTCTTCCTGTAGCTTTTGACAACAGAGTATATCATCATACTTCAGCATTTTTGTTAACATGATAGGTAGGAAATGATAGGTAAGAAAATTTAATATGCTTAATAACTGTTTCTGTTCCTGTTACTGAGGTCTGTCTTGTCACACCATTTGCCTAATTTTTATAGTGTTACTGGTGTTTTTCTTCTCTGTGTCTTAAAGCCATTTACTTATTAAGGGATTAGTTGTTTGTTTCCAATGTCAGTTGACACTTTTGTTTCCATTTTATCCTTTTTTGTGTCTGTTTATTTATGGTGCCTTTTAAAAAATGAAATATAGCATATTAATTTTTTCTTGGTTTCTGGATTTTTTGAGTCAGAATTGTAGAGAATTTACTCCTCCAAGCTTATAAAGAAATTTGTTCATATTTTCTTCTAATAATTTTATGATCTTACTTTTACATTTACGTCTTTAATCAATTTAGAGATTATCTGGTAGGGGTCTAAGTTGTCTTTTGATACCGATTCATTTGTTTTAGTATCACTTGTTAGAAATTTCCTTCTACCTCACTGATTTGCGATAACTGTTAATAGTATGGCAATGTGACATTTCTTCTTTGGGTCTATATTTGTGCTTTTTGTGGTTGTTTTTATTTCATCTGTCTGTTTATTCATGTGCCAATACTTTAATGTTTTACTTTTTCCTTGGAGCTGTGCTATCCAATAGGATAGCAACTAACCACATGTGGCTATGGAGCAGTCAAAATTGGGTTAGTATAAAATGAGTTGTGCTATAATTGATGAATGGTGAGGGAAAGGGAGGCCTGGCATGCTACAGTCCATGGGGTTGCAAAGAGTAGGACGCGGCTGGGTGACTAAGCAACAACAACAACAAAATAATTGAGGAATACACACTGGATTTTAAAAAGTTAGTTTGAACAAGGAATTTAAAATATCCCTTCATAATTTTACACTGATTATACTTTGAAATAATATTTTGAATATATTGGTTTAAGTAAAATATACTTTCAAGTTAATTTTACATGATTTTTTTTGCTTTTTAAATTGTGGATACTAAATGTTTTAAAGTTTTATATGTGATTGTCATTATGGTTCTGTTAGACAGCACTGCTTTTGAGTATGTTTAGGCTTGTTGAGTTTAATGTGGTGAAAAGACAGCTAAGTGGAATCTTAGGGAAAATTGAAAAGGTTTAAGTTTGTGTAAGAAATCTGCTTTGCTTATGGAGAATTAAGAATTTTCTTATCTGTGTGTTGCTTCTGCACTCTGAAATGCCCTTACATTATTTATTATATGCTAGATATATATTTGTGTGCATGTATGTGTACCTTTAAACATTTGACTATTTGTTACTGACTTATGACTCAGGTATCCCAGTATCTCCTCTGCTAGACTCACTGTCCTACCTGTGCCTGTTTTTTTTTTTTTTTGTCTTTTCCTCAACTCAGTTCTAAGTTCCTTGAGGACAAGAATATTGCCTTAGACATACTTGTGAACCCACTGCCTAGAACACCACATGAATAGAGTAAACACTCTAGTGTTCATAGAATGAATTGGTAGTGAGAATCTTTGAGACTGGATGAGTTCTCCACAAAAGAAAATGCTTAGGGGAAAAGAGTGATAAATTTTAGGAGGCATCTGCCCATAGATAAAGCTGGGAAAAGAGTAATGAAAGGTAATCTTGAACTAGAACCCCCCCCCCCCAAAAAAAAGGGAAGACAGCCCGGAGAGCATTCTTTTTATAAAAGAAAGTGAAGTGTATTAAAGAGATGTGTGTGTACGTGGGCCTGCTAAGTCACTTCAGTCATGTCTGACTCTGCAGCTCCACAGACTATAGCCTGCCACACTCCTCTGTCCGTGGGATTCTCCAGGCAAGAATACTAGACTGGTTCACATTCTTTCCTCCAGGGGATCTTCCTGACCCAGGGATGGAACCCACATCTCTTGTGTCTCCTGCATTGACAGGTGGATTATTTACCAGTAGCACCACCTGGGAAGCCCATTGAAGAGATGAGGCATGAACAAACAATTTTTAGTTAGAATGGAAACTTAGAGATAAGAGGCCTTAAGAACTGATGCATTGTTTAAAGAAGCCAGTAAGGAAGGGGAGGTGTTGTAGGCTACTGCACTCCTTTAATGAATATAAAAATTGCAATATCTTGCCCAGTGTTAAATATATTAATTAAAAGACGCAATGTTGCTTAATCTCGCCATTGTTTTTCATTCAGAATAGAATGCAAGTGATTCATGTGAAAATTTGTGGAAGGGTTTATTAATAGTTTAAAAGAGTTAAAAAGGTTAAGTGAAATGATTTTTGTTTTCCAAATGAGAAAGATGCATGCACATTTGGAAACACAGAGAAGGAGCCCATAGAGAAGGAAAGGGCCAAGATGCAAGATAAAGAGAAGAGGTACATTCTTCAAGATCTCTCAGGACGTGAGGGGAGAGTACTGTGAGCCTAGATAATGGGATTGCTTTTAAGATGTAGAAAAACATCAGTTTCTTTAGGACCTCATTTACACTGGGTGTTTCATGAAGCAATGATGCTCAGATAGTCTTTAGTTATTAAGCTCTTTCTATGTTCTATTACCATACTCTTTTCCATTATTATTTGAGACACAAAATAAGGAAGAGAAGTCTGGTGATATTTGGCCAGAGTCAATTTTTGTCTAAGTTTTTGTGTTTGTTGCCTTTATCTGTCATTCAAAAGCCAAGTTCTGGAAAAGTAGCATTCCTCAGTTTTACTGAATTCATTTTGGAACATATAAACATACTGATTTCAAACTTGTTTAAATATTTGAATTTTTTGATTCTCTACTGGAGATTAATAACTCTAAAAACATTTGCTGATTGGATTAAAATCTCTGTAGTTTATTCCTCTATTTCATAAAATATAGTGTGAGATAGCACATTTGTCTGACAAATATATAATATCAGTTTTGTTATCACCATCTGCACTCTGCTATATTTTAACAACAATATGAACAGAGATATACATATAAAATTGTGGATTTACAACAGATATCATCACTAATTTCTAAATAACTGAATGTTTTTTGCTAGTTTAGAAAACTTCAGAGTTTTAAGTTAAATAACAACTGAAGCTCTATTTTATGTTCTTGGAAATATAACACTTTATGGAGAATTCTATTAAAGGATGAAGAAAATGATGCCAAATTAAAGCTCGTTTAAATGAAACCATGAAGGCAAAAAATCTGTTTTTGATAGCAAAGGAAATTATTACATAACACTGTGATTATTCATTAAAAATTTTTATAGGATGTTACCTACAATTTAAGGTTGTTAATTATCAGGTAACTCTAGGCCAATATCTGCTAAACGTTTATTGTGACAATATATGCAATGACATGTTTTGTTTATATTTTGATTTCAACCTTTATTCTTTCCTTCAAAATTAAAGATTTTTACAAGACTATAATTATTCAGAAGACTATCTTATCTTAATATGGATATATTTATATCAGATTTAAAGATTTTGCTATTTTCTTAATATATGTCTAGAAGCATCACTTTATAATCACTGAAATCCAATATAAAGGAGAAATTCACTGTTAATCTTTCTCACCAAAAAAATACTATTTTAATTACATAATCATTCATAATCATAATATAGATACAAAATTTAACAATATATCAGAATTGTCCATGTTGCCATATAGACTTATGATGCTCATTTCAATGAATCCATTAGTTAGTCAAGTTCATATTTGCTTATTTAAACATTTCCTCATGTTAGATGTTAACAGTTTTGCTCATCATAGATATTGTTGAAATACCTTTCTTTGTAAGTATCACTTTTTCCACTTATTTTTTTTTTTTTAGCTTTGGATTCATCAGGCAGGCCTAGGTTCATACTCAGACACTCTCATTTACAGTGGATTTTTGCAAATTATTTAGCTTTACTAAGGTTTAGCATCTTCATCTATAGAATGGTGTCACTCTTCATTACTTTGCAAGGTTTCTTGGGGATCGAATTCTAAAAATACTATACTCATTCCACACATATTTAATGGGCACACATTTTATGGTAGGAACTGTTCTAGATTTTTATATACACTGTATTGGAGAAAATAAAATCCCCTGCTATTCTACTATATTGCTTACATAGGGAAAACATACAATATTATGTGTATAGTAATGATAGATACTAAGGATGAAAATGAAGTAATATAAAGGGTAGAATGTGCTGAGGGTGGGAGTAACTATTTCTATTGAGTGGTGTCTCAGTGTGTCAGATAAGATAACACTTGGGCAGAGAATTGTGGGAAGTAATGGAACAAGTGATCTGACCATTTGGGTGGGTAGAGATGGGAGTGAAGGAGAATATTGAAAACAGAGAAAACAGCAAGTTAAAAGGTCCTGAAATTGCATTTGTGAAAATAGAACTGCCTTATGACCCAGCAATCGCATACTGGGCATACATACTGAGGAAACCAGAATTGAAAGAGACACGTGTACCCCAATGTTCATCACAGCACTATTTATAATAGCCAGGACATGAAAGCACCCTAGATGTCCATCAGCAGATGAATGGATAAGAAAGCTGTGTTACATATACACAATGGAGTATTACTCAGCCATTAAAAAGAATACATTTGAATCAGTTCTAATGAGGTGGATGAAACTGGAGCCTATTATACAAAGTGAAGTAAATCAGAAAGAAAAACACCAATACAGTATGCTAACGCATATATATGGAATTTAGAAAGATGGTAACGATAACCCTGTATGCGAGATAGCAAAAGAGACACAGATGTATAGAACAGTCTTTTGGACTCTGTGGGAGAGGGAGAGGGTGGGATGATTTGGGAGAATGGCATTGAAANTGCTAAAGCTGAAACTCCAGTACTTTGGCCACTTCATGAGAAGAGTTGACTCATTGGAAAAGACTCTGAAGCTGGGAGGGATTGGGGGTAGGAGGAGAAGGGGACGACCGAGGATGAGACGGCTGGATGGCATCACTGACTCAATGGACGTTGAGTCTGGGTGAATTCCAGGAGTTGGTGATGGACAGGGAGGCCTAGCGTGCTGGGATTCATCGGGTTGCAAAGAGTTGGACACAACTAAGCGACTGAACTGAACTGAACTAATATATGGAATTTAGAAAGATGGTAACGATAACCCTGTATGCGAGATAGCAAAAGAGACACAGATGTATAGAACAGTCTTTTGGACTCTGTGGGAGAGGGAGAGGGTGGGATGATTTGGGAGAATGGCACTGAAACATGTATAATATCATATATGAAACGAATCGCCAGTCCAGTTTTGATGCTTGGGGCTAGTGCACTGAGATGACCCAGAGGGATGGTACAGGGATGGAGGAGGGAGGGGGTTTCAGGATGGGGAACACGTGTATACCTGTGGCGGATTCATGTTCATGTATGGCAAAACCAATACAATATTGTAAAGTAATTAACCTCCAATTAAAATAGATTTATANAGGGAGAGGGTGGGATGATTTGGGAGAATGGCACTGAAACATGTATAATATCATATATGAAACGAATCGTCAGTCCAGTTTTGATGCTTGGGGCTAGTGCACTGAGATGACCCAGAGGGATGGTACAGGGATGGAGGAGGGAGGGGGTTTCAGGATGGGGAACACGTGTATACCTGTGGCGGATTCATGTTCATGTATGGCAAAACCAATACAATATTGTAAAGTAATTAACCTCCAGTTAAAATAAATAAATTTATTTTAAAAATAAATTAAAAAAATAATAATAAAATCTAGTGATGCTAGAGCAACAGAATATAACAAAGCTCCCAAACAAATGCTAGAGTATCATGAGGGCCAGAAGTTGATGAGAGTTGTGTCACTGCTTCCACTTTTTCCCTTCTATTTTCCAGGAAGTGATGGGATCATTTGCCATGATCTTAATTTTTTAATGTTGAGTTTCAAGCCAGCTTTTCACTCTGCTCTTTCACCCTCATCAAGAAGCTCTTTAGTTCCTCTTCACTTTTCACCATTACAGTGGTATCATATTTCTTATTTTTCCCAGCAATCTTGATTGCAGCTTGTGATTCATCCAGCCTGACATTTTACAGGATGTACTCTGCATGGAAGTTAATGAAAACATACAGCCTTGATCTAATCCTTTCCCAATTTAGAACCAATTCGCTGTTCCATGTCCAGTTCTAACTGTTGCTTCTTGACCTATATACAGGTTTCTCAGGAGATAGGTAAAGTGGTCTGGTACTCCCATCTCTGTAAGAATTTTCCAGTTTGTTGCGATCCACAAAGTCAAAGGCTTTAGCATAATCAGTGAAGCAGAAGTAGATAATTTTCTGGAACTCCCTTGTTTTCTCCACAATCCCAACAAATGTTGGTAATTTGATCTCTGGTTCCTCTGCCTCCTTGAAACCCAGCTTGTACCTTTGGTGGTTCTCGCTTCACATGCCGCTGTGGCCCAGCTATTTGAGTATAACCTTGCTAGCACATGAAATGAGTGCAATCGTGTGGTAGTTTAAACGTTCTCTAGCATTGCCCTTCTTTGGGACTGGAAAGAAAACTGACCTTTTCCAGTCCTGTGGCCACTGCTGAGTTTTCCAAATTTGCTGACATATTGAGTGCAGCACTTTCACAGCATCATCTTCTGGATTTGAAATAGCTCAACTGGAATTCCATCACCTCCACTAGCTTTGTTCGTAGTGATGCTNTGGTGCACTGGGATGACCCAGAGGGATGGTATGAGGAGGAAGGTGGGAGGGGGGTTCAGGGTGGGGAACACATGTACACCCGTGGTGGATTCATGCCAATGTATGGCAAAACCAATACAATATTGTAAAGTAATTAGCCTCCAATTAAAATAAATAAATTTATATTTAAAAAAAGAAAATATGATTCTGAGATTGCAGGGAAAAAAATGGCCAGTGGAGCAGAAGCAACTAAGTGAGAAGGAGTAGGAGATGTGGTCAGAGATGAATAAGGAAGGGGGTGGGGATTCTTATGGTTTTGTGCCTCATAGGCCATGGGAAAGATTTGGCGGCTCAGAATGTGATGGGAATTATTGCATGGCTTTGGGCAGAGAGGAGACACACTGGATTTATTTTGGCTGCTATGCTGAAAATATATTCCAGGTTGGCAATGGTGGAAGCAGAAAGACCATTCAAGAGGCTACTGTAAAAATCAGGCTAGAAATGGTAGTAATTTAATGTAAAGTCATACACAGAAGTGAAGAGAAGTAGTTGCATTTATTTTAAAAATATGTCCAAAAGGATTTGATGACAGTTTGTAGGATATTTGAGAGAGAATTTGAGGGTGATCTCACTAGTTTTTCCCCTAAGCAATTGAAAGGATGTCATTTTCATTTCATGATATGTGGAAAGTTTGGGTGTGGAAGGAAAATCAGAAGTTGATCTGAGACACATTATATTTGAATTATATATTATACTGTTCTGAGGTATTCAATAGACATTTGGATGCATGAATCTAGAATTCAAGAGAAAGGTCCTAGCTAGATTATTTAAACTTGAAAGTGGTCAATATATAGATAGTTTTTTAATCTATAAACCTGAATGCTCAGCTAGAGATTAGTAAGGTTAGGAAGAAAAATGATTTGGCAGGCTGAGCCAATAAGCAATGCCAGCATTTAGAGGATGGGCCTTAGTAGAAAGAGAATCATTAGCCAGTGACTGAGGAAGAGAACCAGGAGAGAACTGTCCCCTGAAAGCCTAGTGAAGACTGTTTTTCAATAAGAATGAAGTGACTTATAATAAGAGCAATGCAAAATAAGACTACTGTTTCTCATCCATTGTATTGGATGGCAACTTAGCCATATCTGTAAAAATTATAGATGCATTTATCTTTTAGCACAGTACTCCCATTTTCAGGAACTTAAACTTATATGTATAACACAATTATGTATGAGTAAGTATGCATGAATACTGAGTATTCAATGAAACATTTTATGTTATACCAAAAGATTCATCTAAAAGTAGGCTGGCTGTGTAACTTATAGTACATCTACATGATGGAATATTATGCAGTTCTGGAAAATAATGAGGAAATTCTCTGTGTATAAACTAGTAAGAAAAGATTCCATGTTGTATTATTAGATGAAAGTATATACAGTACACTGTTTTATCTATAGTAGGTCAAATTTGGGCAAACTCTGGGTGATAGTGAGGGACAGGGAGGCTTGGTGTGCCTCAGTCCATGGGGTCTCATAGAATCAGACATAACTTAGCAACTGAACAACAAAAGCTTATCTTTATTAAAGGGAAGAAACAAGAAAATCTACAGTGGTATATACATCATAAGCATTGGAAATGTATACAAGAAAATAGTAAAAGTGTTTTTGGTGGGCAGATATGGAAGCAGATGGCTAGGAATGGGGATAGGAGTGAGTGTTTTAAATATATACTAAATAAAAATCTCTTTGATATTTGAATCTTATTTTTTTAAGGGAGGAGGGAGAGAGGGCTGAGCTTTTTCAAATACTAATGGATTCATAAGATAAGCTCTGAAATAAATTGATCATCATATTTGATAAAGGAGACATTTCAATAAAGAAAATACCTTCTAAAAGTTGTGTTGAAAAGGGGAGGAGAGGTATGGAATGGCAACTAGGAGGGGATATGAGGAAAGAATGTTATTAGGTTTATCTAGTGATGAGTGTAATAGATCAGAAAGGAAAATATTGATGATGTCGAGAGAGAGAGAGAGAAATTACTGGCATGGGTCAAAGACCTACTAGTGATGGCATTCCTTTTGAATTTTCATCTTCATGCTTCAGACCAATATCAAGCTATTCTGTCAACAGAAATGTAACACCTTCCTTCATTTCCTTATGTCTCTGCCCCTTTAAACTGTTTCCTTATTTGCCACTGCAGAAGAACAAATAGATTAGATCAGAATTTTTAGAGATCTAAAATACTCACCTTATGTAGATATCTGCTTTAACCCTCAGAACTATCCTGTGAGCTTCATAGTGCTATTCCCGTTGTACCGATAAGGAAATTGGTACTCAGGTTAACTTGCCCATGCTTTACAGTAGATAGTATAGCGTCCTAGATTCAAATGTCAGCTCTTATGAATCTGGAGGGGTTTTGTTTTGTTTTCTTGATTGTTTTTTCATGTTGTCATGACTTCCATGGGTATTCTGAAAAGGCTTCAAAGAACTAGCGTGTTACTTCAGGTAATAATACAATTTTCTTCTATTTGTTCATTCAGCAAATAGTTATTGAGCACATATCTTGCATTAAACACTGATCTAGGTATGGAAGTAAAGAAATGAATGAGATAGATATGAATCCTGGCCTTCTGATGCCCTTAATCTTTTGAAACAAAGAGATCATTCTGGTAATATGAGGTGTTATAATAGGTAAAATGTTGTCTGTGAGTAGAAACAATGTTCTATACTGAGGGAATGAGCTATGGGCTGTAAATAAAATACTAGGATAAACTTTTATTTTATTCATTCATATAAGTTTTTGGTCATTGTAATTATGAATAATGTTAGTAACCGATTATTGAAAAAATTTGTCAAGAATCAAAGAATAAAATATCCTTTAAGTATTATATATCAGGACTTACAAGTTATGACCAATCTAGATAGCATATTTAAAAGCAGAGACATTACTTTGCTAACAAAGGTCCGTCTAGTCAAGGCTATGGTTTTTCCTGTGGTCATGTATGGATGTGAGAGTTGGACTGTGAAGAAAGCTGAGCACTGAAGAATTGATGCTTTTGAACTGTGGTGTTGGATAAGACTCTTGCGAGTCCCTTGGACTGCAAGGAGATCCAACCAGTCCATTCTGAAGGAGATCAGCCCTGGGAATTCTTTGGAAGGAATGATGCTAAAGCTGAAACTCCAGTACTTTGGCCACCTCATGAGAAGAGTTGACTCATTGGAAAAGACTCTGATGCTGGGAGGGATTGGGGGCAGGAGGAGAAGGGGACGACCGACCGAGGATGAGATGGCTGGATGGCATCACTGACTCGATGTACATGAGTGAGTGAATTGCGGGAGTTGGTGATGGACAGGGAGGCCTGGCGTGCTGTGATTCATGGGGTCACAAAGAGTCAGACACGACTGAGTGACTGAACGGAACTGGAGAAATCAATATTTTATGATACTAAATATGTAGTAAAAATAGCTTACCTTTTTCTCAATTTAACTCATTCTTAAATAAACTCATTCACAGTTTTAGAAAACTTAAAAATAAAACTCAAACACTTGTAAGTTTTTCTTTGGTGATCTCTTAAAAGATTCATGAAAGAATTATAAATATTATCTTTCATTTTTAAAACCGTGTTCTTTGGCCCTCTAGAGGAAACAGTGTGAGAATAAATAATACGTTTGTAAACCCAGGATGGAATATAATCTTGACTTCATTGGTAAGAATTGACATACACAAAACAGCTAATAAAGTACAAATCACAGTGTCAATGTGCACGAGGTATGATAAGAGATGTACAACAGAAACACAGTGAAAAAGAGAAGCATATGAGTCCCTCAATAAGTTCCTCAATATTTTAAGACAGATTATCATCACACGCAGAAAGTTTTCAGCATTTTTATGTTTCTGATTCTGTACTTTGTTTCAAAGTCATAAGAACTATAAAGAATAACACAGTGTTTACCTTTTATGAATTTGTTCTTCTAAGATATGATGCACAGTAACCAAATTTTCTTCTTCTACATTTTTGTAAAAAACTGGAAGAATATTATTTTTTGAGTTATCCTTGAGATAGATGCCATTGCATAATTTCACTAAAATACCCAGATACTTTGATATGTGCACATCTGAGAGTTCAGGAAGAGCAAGAGAAAGCCTTGGGCATTGTCCAGGTATTGAAAGTGGTTGTAATTTTCCTCACTCACTGTCTTTTCTCCTTCCAGTCTGGCATCTGGTAGCTTGAACATTCTTCAGTGGTTTCCTTTCATTTACTGGGTAGAGGATCTACCCGTGAAAATGTTCAATAGAGGTCATTTCATCTTACTCCTGCCATCTCCCAAACTTACTTATCTCCTGTCCTCATTACTTTCTAAACACTCTCTCATTCCCAGAAAACCCATGCTGTTTCTCAGTGTTTTCCTCTCATGCAGTACTTAAAATGCCACCCTGTCTGCTCTGGCTGAACCCTTGCTTGCTGAGACTCAGGTCAAATGTCACCTCATTTGAGATGGCTTCCCTTACCTCTCCAAGTGGAGTTAATCACCTCTGCTTCTCTGCTCCCATCATGTATTTCTTTGATCTTTGTTAGTGATTTACTTGTTTAAATATATAGCTCCATTCCCAAATTGATAGTTCTGGGGATGCAGGTTCTAATCATCTTAGTATCACTGCCCAGAGCCTGGTGTATACTTGTTATTTAAAACATATGTGTTTAGTAAGTCTTTTGAGGGTACAGTGGGTAGAGGCAAATATCAGAGAATTAAAAAGTAGGCTCCTGGGGTGGCTAGCTTTGAATCTGTCTCATGGGGATTTGTGACTATTGGTGATGGGTAGAAAGAATCAGATCTTGCAGATAAGCTGGGGGAAAAAGTGTCAACCAGAGTTGGAGGAATTTTGAAAGAACTGCAGTTTGTATATTTCCAGCATGTATTTCTAAAGGGCACTGCTTCAAGAGTGTTTCATTGGAGTATGGTTTTAATAAAGTCTAGAGCCATTTGCTTGTTCTCAAGATGTTCCTTGTAACTCTAAGGCTATATCTAAATTAAAGCTAATAGCCAAGCAGAGATTTTTTTTCCGTCTGTTAATGGCTAGCAGGAAAGAACCATTAGCAAATTTGTGAATTAGAGTCTGTTTATAAGTTATTGAGAAGAATGATCATGTATTCCCTTAAGCAATTCCCTCTGCCTTAAAAGTAAGTACAACTGATATATTCAATGAGCAACACTCATGGGATGTAATCAAAAGCAACTTTATTTTGTCTCCCACTATTCTAATAAAATTTATTCAGCAGGGAGAAGTTCCTCCTCTGACCCCAGCTAAAAAATCTTGCAGTCCAAAGATGTTCTGTACGCTCATAGGTAATAAAAAGCCCTGCCGCCACTTGAAGTCACAAACACAGTCTCCTTGAATAATTAGAAATGCCTAGGGTCCCCTGTAATAATCAGAGCTTCACGCTTTATTCACTGTTAGAGGGGTACCTTGTCCTCGCAAGAGCTGGCTGCAGATAGCACTTCGAGTTCCTACCTCTTTCTCCCTCACTAGTGGTTATAGTGATGCTATTAGAGTTGAAGTTCTGGAAGGAAGGGTCAGAAAGAAGCCAAGAAGGTCTCTTTTTGGCTGACACTGCTGTAAGGTGTCATTGAGGCTTTCTGTATGGTTCTTCCTCTCATGGGCTCTTTGTTAGGTTCTTCAGAGAAACCTACTGGGAGCTTCTTACCATGCCTTCTAAGGTGTGGATGATTTGGGACTTAGCCGATGCATTCTTTTGTGCCCTGCTCAGCCCCTCATCAGTCTACCCCAGTTGGGATTACCTTGCCCCTGCAGACTGTCCTCTCTAGTCATGTTTTCACAGGCTCCAGGCTGGCTCCCGCTCATTTGTCGGAGCCAGTGAATCCTTGCTGTCGTCAACAGTGGAATGGAGCCACAGGGCTGTGGCCCACATTGATCTCTTTCACCACTTGCCACCTTGGTTTGATGGCAGAGCCTCTTTGCTTTAGATTCCTTAGGCATATGTCAGATAACTATCCACTGTGCCTCCTAAGCTCCTGGTGATACATACCAGAGCACATATTTTAGCCCTTCTCTTCAAGTTTAAGCTGAGGGGAATGGATCTCTCCCATCCTCACCCACAGAACACTGACTATCTCTGAAGAATGATCTTCCTCATAAATCCTATTTCAGTTTGTCTTCAAAAAACTTCACCATTTTACATCCTTGGTGAGAGTGAGGGTTTTCAAACATCCTGTAACTACTTTTCAACCATTCCTTTCTCAGTTTTGCATATGGCCTGGCAGTTTCTTTGTAATATATCCTTTATGGTATCTTGGTATCTAAGATGAAACTTCCAAAATAAAGTCCTGTTACTCAAATAAGTATTCACAAAGCAGAATAAATAGACATTTGAATGTATTACCCTTCACTGATAGGCATTATTGACTTGCACATATGAATTAAGGGTGAGTGATCAGTAGAAAGGCCTCAAAGTAACAAATAAACGAATTGTTTTTTATGCCCTTGATTGTAAATCTTATCTTAAAATTTTTTTTTAAATTATATATTTATTAATGTTTGGCTGCACTGGGACCTTGTTGTTGCATGCGGGCTTTCTCTGGGTGAGGTGACTGGAGACTACTCTGTATGGGTGGTTTGTGGACTTACTGCAGTGGCCTCTCGTTGCAGAGCATGGGCTCTAGAGTGTACAGGCTTCAGTCGTGGTGGTGCACGGGTTTAGTTGCCGCGCCACAGGTGAAATCTTCCCTGACCATGCCTCAAGCCCGTGCCCCCTGATTTGGCAGGCAGATTCTTAACCACTGGATCACCAGGGAAGTTTGATCTTATTGTGATACCCTCATAGGCCTACCGAGTGAAAAAGTGAACAGGCAAATATTATTAATTGTTTAATTAATTAAACAGTATTTAATTAATTGTTCTTAATTAAACAATGATCCAGTATCTAGGCTAGCCCTCAGTTCAGTTCAGTTCAGTCACTCAGTAGTGTCCAACTCTTTGCAACCCCATGAATCGCAGCACGCCAGGCCTCCCTGTCCATTAGCAACTCCCAGAGTTCACTCAGAGTCAAGTCCATTGAGTCAGTGATGCCCTAGAGGAACTCAATTATGTTTCTACAAGTACTAGCCTGTAATCTGAATGCTAAGAAGAGAGTGACATATGGCATTGATAGAAAAGTTTTTTTCTTTCTTTTTTTATTATTTTTATTAGACTGAGTTGGCGGAGAACCCAATGGCACCCCACTCCAGCACTTTTGCCTGGAAAATCCCATGGATGGAGGAGCCTGGTAGGCTGCAGTCCATGGGGTCACTAAGAGTCAGGCACGACTGAGCGACTTCACTTTCACTTTCATGCATTGGAGAAGGAAATGGCAACCCACTCCAGTGTTCTTGCCTGGAGAATCCCAGGGATGGGGGAGCCTGGTGGGCTTCCGACTATGGGGTCACACAGAGTCGGACACGACTGAAGTGACTTAGCAGTAGCAGCAGACTGAGTTGGAATCTGCCTGGAATGCAGGAGACCTGGATTTGATTCCTGGGTTGGAAAGATCCCCTGGAGAAGGAAATGGCAAGCCACTCCAGTATTCTTGCCTGGAGAATCCCATGGCCAGAGGAGCCTGGCAGGCTACAGCCCATGGGGTCACAAGAGTGGGACACAACTTAGCGACTAAAGAGAGAGAGACTGAGTTAGATAGAGTGTTTAAGTAGCAGCTTATCTTTGGTATACTTCATCCTCCTCCTTTTTCTTTTCTTACATTTCTCCTGTCACCCTGTGCTCAGGCACCTATTTACCCAGTAAATACCCAGTATAAGCAATATACAGTTAGCTTTTCAAGTCCCAAGCCCAGCCTTCTTTTCAGTTTTCTGCATTCCTGATTCACCTCCCCTGTTCATAACCACAGTCCACATCTGCACCATTCACTAATCTAAGTAGGAGATAGCAGAAAGTGTTCTGAGTGAATTAATTCACACCAGTGTTTAGACAGCTAGAAATAGTTTAAATTGTTTAATCTCTGCTGTAAATTTAATACTTGCATCTTTAAAAAATGTTTATTAATCCAAATTAATGTGATCTGTGAAGGAATAAGAGTACTTCACATATGTGAAGCTTTCATACACTTTCATATACTTCACATATGCTTGGCATATGCTAAGCTTTCAATATTATTTGTTGAATGAATGAATGTTGGACTTTCAGGCAGCATAAAAAATTGTCAACATTTAATGCAATTTAGGGAAGATATTTTTAGGCAGAAGTGGCATCTTTTTAAATTTATTAGCTCTACCTTCAGGGTCTGCTCCTTAGACTGTTTTGCTTTTCAGTGTTCTAAAGACGAAATGCACAGAATATTTAAAAATCTAAACATTTCACAACTCACACATGGAAATAGGAAAAAAAGGCAGTGGGAGATTGGGGAGCTGGGATTGAGTCTGCAGTTGTGATGGCTAAAGTACTTATTAGTCCAAATGTATAAAACTGAGGGGCCTGGAACTGAAATAAAATATAGAGTGTAAAAATTGGATTTTACTTCACGTTTATTTAGCTTTGTGGTCTAAATGACCTGGTTCCTTTTATCAAGATTGGTCTCTTTCACAGCTATTTAGCTTCTCTAAAAATAAACAGAACTGTGACAAAGACTAGGCCCAATGAGGGAAATAGCAAAAAGAGAGAACTTTGCCTTTTGTCTACCAGCAGTCAATGTATGAGGAGGAGGCTGATGAACTTGTTTGAGCTACACCCTAGGTTGTGAGTCAGAACTTGTCCCTTTGAACTGCTTTACTCTGCCCAGGCACTAGATAATCTGGAATGAACAATAATGAGAAAGACAATACTGAATAATATATTCTACTAAAGTACTGAAATGACTATATATTCAATGCCAGGTAAAATAACCCTTCACTACCATAAAGAGCAGGTAGGTATGGCTAACCTGGAGCCTTTTCCAAATATTAACATAAAACACTGGAGGAAAATGGCCTGAAAGCTCAGTATATGTTGTTTCACATTAGTGGACTAATGCTATGAGGTTAAAAGAGAGAGTGAGAAAGAGAGAAAGATGGGAGGAGGAATCACCAATATGCAAATAATTTTTTTCACATGAGTGTTTTTTTCTGTATTAAAAAAAATTATTTATTTTAATTGGAGGATAATTACTTTACAGTATTGTGGTGGGTTTTGCCATACACCAACATGAATCGGCCACAGGTACACATGTGCAAACAATTGTTAATAGAAACTTGTTGGACTTCCCAAAGAAGTAGAGCTGAGAATCCCCTGAGTTAAAGAGCAATGAATAATTCTGAGCTCTTAACTACATGTTGAGGAAGATCCTCCATGCACTTAAAGAGGTCACAATGTCTTTTAATGCAACAGTAAGAACACTGCTAAAAACACTGCACAGATAGTAACCATTAAGCCTTGGATGAGCCAGAGTCGGTTTTGCAATGCTTCCTGCAGATAGAAAGATCTCATTTGTGAAAATAACCGCTCCGTTTTCATATTGCCAGACATCTGCTCTTGGCTAAGAACAACATGAAAGGGAATTTGTTTTCTGGTAAGGTTCTGTCCTCCTGCAAAGGAAGGCCTTCTTTTAAAATAATTGACCATCTCGAGAATGGCCTATATTCGGATCTGCAGATTAATCTAATTAGGGTCTCTCCCTTGGGTTAAAATTGCCACTTAACTCTGGTAGATGCCTAATGGCATTCTTGTCCTTACACTTTATACCAAGATCAGCAACTACAAACATAGGGTGAAAAATATTTGGGAATACAGAAATACAGTGTCATAGTTAAAAGTAGGAAATACACATTCAGTGGGGACCTATGGTTTGCATTTATCAGGCATGCTACTCTCCCATATATATCTTTGCAACAACTTTTTAAAGAGAAAGCCTGAACACAGAGAGTTTAAATAACTTGCCCAATTTTCCTCACCCTGTATAGTGGAAATGTAGAATTTAAACCTAGAGCTATCAAACCCTAAAACCTAGGATCTTCTTTTGGGTTATATTGGCTTCCTTAAAAGAATTACTGGTTGCAAGAAGGCAGTACTTATTAACAGAAGGTACTGTGGGCTTTTCGGCTGGCACTAGCAGTAAAGAACTTGCCTACCAATGTGGGAGACTATAAGATGTGCAAGTTTGATGCCTGGGTCAGGAAGATTCCCTCGAGGAGGAAATGACAGCCCTCTCCAGTATTCTTGCCTGGAGTGTCTCATGGATGGAGGAGTCCGGCAGGCCCCAGTTCATAGGGTCACAAAGAGTCAGACAACTGAGCAACTTAGCTCGGTGAAATACTAAACATTTTGTTGGGTCAGAGGACAGGGGGACCAGGGACAAAGCAGCATTCTAGACATTTCATCAAATGGATCCTCCCTTGAGCACACCTGACTGAACTCTGTGTTTCAATGTTTTCTTGTTAGTGACTACAATTTCTGTCAGGCCAGGACTTTTTTTTTTTTTTCAGGCCAGGACTTTTAACTCTAATCTTATTCTCCATGTTAGTGCCTCGCTAAAGTATTGGTAACACAGGAAAGTGTTGTGGTAACATGGGGAAGCATTGTGTTAACACGTAGTTGCCCTATTTTGAATGGAACAAAGAGGTCCAAATAAAACTCTTCTTTCTCAGAAAGGTGACTTATTTACTACATTTCACAGACATTGCTTTTATGGTATTTTAAAATTCACAAGCCTATATTATCTTTTTGATTATAAATTATAGAGATTTTGACAAACCAGATATTTCTTTAGGAAGCCCCCTCCTAAATTTAAGTAACAAAGAGCCATAAGAAAAAACCTGTTTTTATCAGGAATTATTTCATATGGTCTGCTCAGTGTCAAAATGTTGTCAGTCAGTCAGTTCAGTTGCTCAGTCGTGTCTGACTCTTTGCGACCCCATGAACCACAGCATGCCAGGCCTCCCTGTCCATCACCAACTCCTGGAGATGACCCAAACCCATGTCCATCGAGTCAGTGATGCCATCCAACCATCTCATCCTCTGTTGTCCCCTTCTCCTCTTGCCCTCAATGTTTCCCAGCATCAGGGTCTTTTCCAATGAGTCACCTCTTCGCATCAGGTGGCCAAAGTATTGGAGTTTCAGCTTCACCATCAATCTTTCCAATGAACACCCAGGACTGATCTCCTTCAGAATGGACTGGTTTGATCTCCTTGCAGTCCAAGGGACTCTCAAGAGTCTTCTCCAGCACCACAGTTCAAAAGCATCAATTCTTAGGCTCTCGGTTTTCTTTATAATCCAGCTCTCACATCCATACATGACCACTGGAGGAAACATAGCCTTGACTAGACAGACCTTAGTCAGCAAAGTAATGGCTCTGCTTTGTAATATGCCATCTCAGTTGGTCATAACCTTCCTCCCAAGGAGTGAGCATCATTTAATTTCATGGCTGCAATCACCATCTGCAGTGATTTTGGAGCCCCCAAAATAAGGTCTGACACTGTTTCCACTGTTTCCCCATCTATTTGCCATAAAGTGATGGGATTGGATGCCTTGATATTCATTTTCTGAATGTTGAATTTTAAGCCAACTTTTTCACTCTCCTCTTTCACTTTCATCAAGAGGCTCTTTAGTTCTTCTTCACTTTCTGCCATAAATGTGGTGTCATCTCCATATCTGAGGTTATTGATATTTCTCCCAGCAGTCTTGATTCCAGCTTGTGCTTCCTCCAGCCCAGCGTTTCTCATGATGTACTCTGCACATAAATTAAATAAGCAAGCTGACAGCCTACAGCCTTGACGTACTCCTTTTCCTATTTGGAGCCAGTCTGTTGTTCCATGTCCAGTCCTAACTGTTGCCACAGGTTTCTCAAGAGGCAGGTCAGATGGTCTGATATTCCCATCTTTTGAAGAATTTTCCTCAGTTTATTATAAATGGCAGATCATACCAACAGTGCCCCACGGGTCCATTGTGATTGCACAGCAAGGCCCTACACATCAACAACTTGAGTGATTTTGATACTCTTGCTCTGAAAATGGTAAATACAATTAAGTCTAAGTATTCATTTGAGGATGCTAATCAGATTCGGAGTCTGACCTCAAAGTATTCACAGTATTGTGTTTTTCTTTTAAAAATCTATAAAATTTTATTAAAAGTGAGAAATACTGAAACTACCAAATAAACATGAGGAATATATTAAGTGGCCTGTCTCCTGATATTAACTGTAGAATTTACTGCAGAAAAAAGAGCTAGTGCAAAATCAGCATTCTGTCTGGTATCCTTACTCTTTGAAGAGCACCAAATGTTTGACATTATTAGAACTGGCTTGGAACCAAGTCAAAATTTAAACAGAGCTACTCATCTTATTTGTATGAACTTGACTTGGAGGGGCTAAGAAGGAGGAAGAGCTTCAGGTTGGGAAATGGGCCCCATCCTGGCTCAGTCACAGTCTTTCCGATCTGGAGGAAGTCTTGTCATCTTTTGTTTCAATAACTTCATCTGGAAAATGGGGGAAATACACCTCTCTCTGTCTGTGTGGGGATGTTGTGAATATCAAACAATGTAATGCACATACTGGTAGTGAGAGACATGTCTTAGCACTATAAGATAGGCGTTATCATTTTTAAAATGTATCTATTTTTACTTGGTTGCACCAGGCCGTAGTTGTGGTGTACAGGACTTTTAGTCGCAGCATGTGGGATCTAGTTTCCCGGTCAGGGACTGAACCTGGGCCCCCTGCTTTGGGAGCATGGAGTCTTAGCCACTGGACCAACAGGGAAGTCTTTATTATTATTATTATTATTATAATCATCCAGAGATAAAGCTGTTAAAATGAAGATCTAATTTGATCTAAAAGAAGTATACAATAAATACCTTGTATATTTATTGTATATTTGATATGACAATCAAGGCAATGTCTTTTATTGATGACAGTAAAATATACAAGCATAAATTGGTTTTCTTACCAACTGTTCCCTCTTGTTTACCAAGGAACATTCCCTTTCACCCCCTATAAAACTTAAGCTGTAGAAATCTGTTATTGTGACATTTAAGCACCAGACACTGACTTTACCATTTCACTACTTTCCTTTTTATTGTCCCTGGTGGTAAATTCACTGGAGATGGAAGTACTGGTAACATGCAGGTTGCACTTTTGGATTTCCAGCAGTAATAATTGCCTAACTGCTTGAATGTCAGTGGTTGGTGTACAAAAGGACTCCACTAACTGAGATTTACTGGTTTCCCTCTTTGATATTCCATTAAGGATAGTGTAGAGAGAGAAAGTGCTTTGAAAAATTGTTAGAAAAAACTGAGCTAGGTTTCTAGAGCTCTACCACATATGACTCTAGGTTCAGCAAGGCTGCTGGATGCTGGCAAATGAGTGGGAGCTCTCATTATAACCAGTGTTCAAATCTTAGCTCCTCCTCTTACTCACTGAAATGACTTTGGTTTTAAGCAATCTTTAAATTATTTTGCTCAGTTTGCTTGTCTATGGAAAAAGCAGGCTGGTACATTCATCTATTTAACTCCTGTGTACTGAGTACTTGTTCTGTGACACATACATGCTGGGTTTTGAGGGGCCAGTGATCAAAATATGCCCATGTGCGGTTTACATGTCATGGGGAAATGGAAATGAAGAGTTAAACAGAGTAATAAGCTCTTCACAAAATTTAGTGAGGAATCAAAGTGGAAGAACAATAGAATGTGAGAAATATTATAATTATGAGATTAAAGTAATAAATGATGGAGATAAGAAGAAAAGAGATTTGGAAGGTTATGTTTAGAGGACTATTTGATGATAGTAACTATCAGTGAATTCAATAATAATAATAATAGCTATCATTATTGAATATTACTATCCATTACATACCATGAAAGTCATTTGCACGTGTTACATACACTTTATCTACTTTACACACCGAGGAAGTAATTATTGCCTTTCTGTTCTCCAGGGGATTTTCCCAACCCAGGAATCGAACCTGCATTGCAGGCAGATTCTTTACCAGCTGAGCCACAAGGGNCACAGGTTTCTCAAGAGGCAGGTCAGATGGTCTGATATTCCCATCTTTTGAAGAATTTTCCTCAGTTTATTATAAATGGCAGATCATACCAACAGTGCCCCACGGGTCCATTGTGATTGCACAGCAAGGCCCTACACATCAACAACTTGAGTGATTTTGATACTCTTGCTCTGAAAATGGTAAATACAATTAAGTCTAAGTATTCATTTGAGGATGCTAATCAGATTCGGAGTCTGACCTCAAAGTATTCACAGTATTGTGTTTTTCTTTTAAAAATCTATAAAATTTTATTAAAAGTGAGAAATACTGAAACTACCAAATAAACATGAGGAATATATTAAGTGGCCTGTCTCCTGATATTAACTGTAGAATTTACTGCAGAAAAAAGAGCTAGTGCAAAATCAGCATTCTGTCTGGTATCCTTACTCTTTGAAGAGCACCAAATGTTTGACATTATTAGAACTGGCTTGGAACCAAGTCAAAATTTAAACAGAGCTACTCATCTTATTTGTATGAACTTGACTTGGAGGGGCTAAGAAGGAGGAAGAGCTTCAGGTTGGGAAATGGGCCCCATCCTGGCTCAGTCACAGTCTTTCCGATCTGGAGGAAGTCTTGTCATCTTTTGTTTCAATAACTTCATCTGGAAAATGGGGGAAATACACCTCTCTCTGTCTGTGTGGGGATGTTGTGAATATCAAACAATGTAATGCACATACTGGTAGTGAGAGACATGTCTTAGCACTATAAGATAGGCGTTATCATTTTTAAAATGTATCTATTTTTACTTGGTTGCACCAGGCCGTAGTTGTGGTGTACAGGACTTTTAGTCGCAGCATGTGGGATCTAGTTTCCCGGTCAGGGACTGAACCTGGGCCCCCTGCTTTGGGAGCATGGAGTCTTAGCCACTGGACCAACAGGGAAGTCTTTATTATTATTATTATTATTATAATCATCCAGAGATAAAGCTGTTAAAATGA
The DNA here is from genome assembly GCA_006410875.1 of Neotragus pygmaeus. NCBI lineage: Eukaryota > Metazoa > Chordata > Mammalia > Artiodactyla > Bovidae > Neotragus > Neotragus pygmaeus. The sequence continues at coordinate 1,003,421 of SJYV01036727.1, forward strand.
AGATCTAATTTGATCTAAAAGAAGTATACAATAAATACCTTGTATATTTATTGTATATTTGATATGACAATCAAGGCAATGTCTTTTATTGATGACAGTAAAATATACAAGCATAAATTGGTTTTCTTACCAACTGTTCCCTCTTGTTTACCAAGGAACATTCCCTTTCACCCCCTATAAAACTTAAGCTGTAGAAATCTGTTATTGTGACATTTAAGCACCAGACACTGACTTTACCATTTCACTACTTTCCTTTTTATTGTCCCTGGTGGTAAATTCACTGGAGATGGAAGTACTGGTAACATGCAGGTTGCACTTTTGGATTTCCAGCAGTAATAATTGCCTAACTGCTTGAATGTCAGTGGTTGGTGTACAAAAGGACTCCACTAACTGAGATTTACTGGTTTCCCTCTTTGATATTCCATTAAGGATAGTGTAGAGAGAGAAAGTGCTTTGAAAAATTGTTAGAAAAAACTGAGCTAGGTTTCTAGAGCTCTACCACATATGACTCTAGGTTCAGCAAGGCTGCTGGATGCTGGCAAATGAGTGGGAGCTCTCATTATAACCAGTGTTCAAATCTTAGCTCCTCCTCTTACTCACTGAAATGACTTTGGTTTTAAGCAATCTTTAAATTATTTTGCTCAGTTTGCTTGTCTATGGAAAAAGCAGGCTGGTACATTCATCTATTTAACTCCTGTGTACTGAGTACTTGTTCTGTGACACATACATGCTGGGTTTTGAGGGGCCAGTGATCAAAATATGCCCATGTGCGGTTTACATGTCATGGGGAAATGGAAATGAAGAGTTAAACAGAGTAATAAGCTCTTCACAAAATTTAGTGAGGAATCAAAGTGGAAGAACAATAGAATGTGAGAAATATTATAATTATGAGATTAAAGTAATAAATGATGGAGATAAGAAGAAAAGAGATTTGGAAGGTTATGTTTAGAGGACTATTTGATGATAGTAACTATCAGTGAATTCAATAATAATAATAATAGCTATCATTATTGAATATTACTATCCATTACATACCATGAAAGTCATTTGCACGTGTTACATACACTTTATCTACTTTACACACCGAGGAAGTAATTATTGCCTTTCTGTTCTCCAGGGGATTTTCCCAACCCAGGAATCGAACCTGCATTGCAGGCAGATTCTTTACCAGCTGAGCCACAAGGGAAGCACAAGAAAACTGGAATGGGTAGCTTATCCTTTCTCTAGCAGATCTTCCCGACCCAGGAATTGAACTGGGCTCTCCTGCATTGCAGGCAGATTCTTTACCTACTGAGCTATCAGAGAAGCCTAATAATAGCTATCATTATTGAATATTATTATGCGCCAGATACCATGAAAGTGTTATATACATTTTATTCACTTTACGCACCAATGAGGTAATCATTATTGTTTCTTTTAATGGAAGCTGGTTAAATGACTTTGTCAAGTCTCACGCATAGTGAGTAATGGAGTTAGAAATCTGATCCCAGGTGTTTTTAAGGCTGGACATTCATGCTTGTGGGCTTCCATGGTGGCTCACTGGTGGAGAATCTGCCTGACAATGCAAGAGATGTCAGTTGATCTCTAGGTCAGGAAGATGCCCTGGAGAAGGAAATGGCAGCCCATTCCAATAATCTTGCCTGGGTAATCCCATGAGTAGAGGAGTCTGGTGGGCTACAGTCCATGGGGTCACAAAAGAGTCAGACACAAGTTAGCAACTAAACAACAGACAATAATATTCATGCTTGTAACCACTGTGCTATACCATCATAACAAAAACAGCAAAAAAATCTAAATTCTATGGAAATGTTACCTAAATACCCCCCTGTTCACTCCTATTACATGTATAAAAAACTTCTACAATTCAGGAATTGTGACCCATGAAGACATTCAGATAACAATTCACATGTCTGATCCTTTTTTTGAGGCTTGAGGTTTCTAACATCCAGAGCAGAAAGTTCCTAACTAACATATTTCCTTGACAAATAAAATAAAGCAAGTGTGTTGTTCTACCTGGGAATCTTTAAATTATCTCTTTAGACCTTCAGCACACAATTTACAAGTGACAGGCAACATATTTCATTATCTTTATGTTTGAAATAACTTTCAAAGAGAGTGGAGAGGGACGTTTGACATTATTGTAATCAATTCTGTCAGAAATATTATTGGATTTACTTGATTTTGTGAACACAATCATTTTTCATTGTTATTCTGAATCTTCTCAGATGTTTTACAGGAGACCAACATAAATAGTAAAATATGTTTCAGTAAGACATCTGTTGAAAAAATAATGAGAAGGTGTTCTTCTGAGCAGAGGCACTGTGTAAGCTGTGATGGCCTCTTACAGCAAAAAAGGGCAAATTCCCAAACGTCCTCTGGCTAACATAAACTCCACTTTCCTTGACCAGAAGGATGACATGGCTTCCTATAACCTGAATGGCAGCTGGACTTTGTTGCGTTCAGGAGAAAAGCATAACTAGAAAGATTTAACCAACACATCTTATGAGGAGGTCCAAGTCTTGATAAGACCATGAATCTCTCTCTGTTGGCCCTGATCCAAACAGCCTTACCTGATTTAGGTGCATTATTGGGCTGCAAACCTTTATGTGAAGGTTCACTTCTTTGCCCGGTTACCATTTGTATATTGGGTCTTTATCTTTAGAAAGTAAAGATTGAAGAAGGCATAGGACAGGTGTCTGTGTGGCTGGCAACTCTGGATGGGATGACTCCTGTCCAATAATACTTTAGCATATTATGAGGAGAACTCTCTGTGTCTCCTTATATGCAGATGAGGGGAAACTGCTCTTATTCTTGGGCACAATTTAAGGCTGGAGCAGAAATATACATTTAAGTGAAGCACCTAGAATTTTAAAATTATCATTTGTGTCCTTAGTTGACTCTTAAATTGCTTATAACTCTTGTTATTTCATTTTATAAGTAAGATGTTTGTTGGTCGTATATGTAAACTTGAAAGACTATCTAACAGAGGTCTTAGACATAAATCAGAGAAGGCATTACTGGCCTCATTTTATGTATGAGGGATCCAGATGTCTGTGAACTTAAATTATCTAATAACTCTTAGCTACTAAGTGGCAAAAGAAAGAGTGCTTGGAGTCTAGATGGCTTTCATGCAAAACCAAGAGCTTGCCTTTGGAAATATTTTTGTCATATATCTATAGATGAGATGAGAACTTTGATTTTATTTCTTCTAACAACCTATCCCATGGGGTAATTTGGTTTGTAATACTATGTTTAGCATGTGTATGTTTGATGTGATTGTATATTTGCATGAAATGGGAAATAGTCTCAAAGTCTTCAGGATCTTAAATGAAATTTTTCTTCCATAGTTTGAAAAAAAGGGTAAGTTATTTATTTCTATCGCTCAACTAATTTGGTTTTTTATTATTAAAATAATATTTTGACATTGTCAAGCATATTTTTGAGGGTGTGAGAGTAGGATAGCAAAAATGGGACAATATCTTTCCTATTTTTGTATGTCAAGGGCCTAGCAAAGCAGCAATAAAAGATAACTAAATGTTTAAAAGTTTGAGTCATAGAATTCTTCTGAAGGAAAGCAATCTGATTTCTTTCAAATATACCTAGCTACCTAAATTTAGCTAACATAAGCTAAAATTACTGGAGAAAGTTTCTAAAAAGATCTATTTTGATGAATAGCTAAGCATACTTTAGAGTTAGCATATCAGATATCAGGATGTAAATGAGTACTTCCAAACCACTTGAAAAGCATTTGTTCTAAACTTGTGCTCTAGCTACAAAGTCATAAGTACAGAATTTTATACAGCTCTATGCTAGAAATGTAAGTGAAGCAGTCAGATTCTGCCCTCAAGGATTTGGTAGACTGGGGAAGGGAATTAAGATTTAAGAAACTTGATCTACCTATAGAGAATGCTGATAATGAGGAATAACATCCATGCCAAATAAGGCTCCAGTCAATAACGGTTTAAAACTTAAGTTAAATAGAAGGCAGGAAAAGAATAATGTGAAGGTGGAGTAAGGAAGGCTTTCTAGAGGAGGCAGAATTTGAACTAGATCTTTAAAGATTGTTGTTGTTTAGTCACTAGGTTGTATCCGCCTCTTTGTGACCCTATGGAGCCCACCAGGCTCCTCTGTCCATAGGAATTTCCAGGCAATAATACTGGAGTGGGTTGTCATTTCTTTCTCCAGGGGATCTTCCTGATGCAGGGATTGAACCTGTGTCTCCTGCATTGGCAAATATTGGCAAGCAGATTCTTTCCCACTGAGCCACCAGGGAAGCCTCAGATCTTTTAAAGATGTGGATTAGCAAAGACAAGAGAGGTTAAACCTATACCGCATAGAAAGCTGAAAGAAAAGGACCGAATGTGCATAAGCATGAGGCCTTCCAAGAGATAAAGACCAGCCAGGGGAATTAAGTATGACCGAAAAATGATTTGCCCATCAAAGGTAATTCAGCCCTGGTTTTGCTGCCTGATCTTCCACAAATTTGCATTCAAATTGATGAAGTTATAGTGTATGTGGTCTCTAGCCTGTTGTAAATTTCCAACTCTGTGTTTCTCAGGCATCTCTTTCTCATGAGCTCCCTTAGAAATCAAGAGAAATAATACACCATGCTGAGGAAAGAGAATCTGGTCCTTTGTGCATCCCTGCTGTGGTGCAGCATGGTCTGCTGACCAAGGGCACAGGATCCTATTTCTAGGATTAGTCAGAAAGGATTGAGCACATGTCTGTAGAGTTTTGCCTCAATATTATATTTTAGATGGTTCAGTCAGAGCTGTTACATTTGGCAGCATTCCTTGTTAGCATTTGATAAACAATTATTGCCAAATGTTAGCAAGGAAACCTGCCAAATGTTACAGCTCAGATTTAACTGCTGAAAAAAAAGATGCAGTTCGAAAAAGGCTTTTGCTACAGAGCCATCGCCTGGTGTGCCAGTTCTGAAGCTGCAGGGGACACCGGTTGGGACAAATTGTGAGTCTAAAGGTATAGGGCCATTTGCCAGCAGTTCTGGGTTCCCCTCTGAAGTTATGAATTAGTTGACACCTGTTGGTTTTCAAAGCAGTAAGTTTGTGGCAAATCATTTTGGGGAACATTTTGTTCCAGGGCATCTGGTCACACTTAATATTTGACACATCCTCTTTCATGGCACTTTATGCCAACAGATAGGATAGAGTGATAGATTATTTGATGATGTAGTCTCTTTTTGCTCATCTGTTGGTGGATTGTCCAGTTTCTTCCAGGGTTCAGTGTTCTTTATCAAGGTACAATGGAATTATTCCTAATTTCCATTTCCCTCAGGAAACATTTCTGCATCTTTTCATTCTCATTTTCCATCCTTAGTTACCAAAATGTAAAAGTACCATGCTAAAATTACCAACACCCTCCCCAATGTTGGATAGTTTTACCATCTTGGTAACTCAAGAGAATATTATCAGCTTGGTACACCTGGATTTCAGTTGTTGGGCACTATCTATGTCAGAGGAGTCCTAGATACTTGTTTAAGAATAAGAGAAAATATTAAAATAGATGAGTGGATAATAATATAGTTAGTTATCTTTACAGCTCATTGAAGAGCTCTTGGGTGGGGGTTGATTAAGATCAACTGCAAACTTGAAAGTCTTTATCTTTATTTGACAGAGTTTTCTTCTTGTCTTTGCCCTGTACAATTTTACAGGGACTTGTGTTGGGGGTAAGGAATTTTATTTAATATGTAGGTGGTTTAAAGCTTGAAAGAATAGCTAAAATGTTGGGATACATTCAAAGTCCATAAAAATAAAAAGGTTAAACTTGGGGTTAAAAGACTGACAAATTTGCTAAATAGGAATTGATAGAAAAATTTGTCTTTATGTTAAAAAATCCATGGCACAAGTCACACTTGTATTTCCTCTCCAGGAGTTAATCTCTCTTCCAAAGTTGAAGTAGTTTTCCTCCAACCATAAACTCAAATGCTTGCTTGCTTTCCTGAGGCAGTGTTCCCAAGCAGCTTGTTTTGGCCAGTCAGATGTGCTAGTCCAGGGCTTTGAATGTGAAGTTAGTGACTCAGGAAGGAAAGATAGTGGAGAATTCATCCTGCAGGTGACGGTGATATCTATAACAGAGGGCATCAGTGGTTTCCACAGGTCGATTCGGTGCTGGTGGCAGTGACAGAATATTCTTGTAGTGTGTAATAATATTAGTTACAGTATTGTGTTTATCACTTAATTATTTATTGAATCTTTTTAGCCTCCCCATCACTATAACCATTTTCTGGTTCATATCTTTATAATCTCCTCCGTGAACTAGTATAAAGGCCTCTTAATTGTTACCTTATATCCTCAGATGTATTCTGTATATAACCTATAGTCTATTGAGTGATTGATATAAAATGAAAAAAAAAAACACTGGAATTTCTTGTTCAGAGTAAAGATAAGATACAATAAGAAGGTATTAATTAGTGTTATAAGATCAATAATAACGGGGGAATTAAGAGCATAATCTAAAGTAAAAAGCCTTGGTGAAAAAGCAAAACGGTAATGATGAAGATGCATGTACATAATTTTGAAGATTGAGGAAAGAAAATGAGGACTAATCGCCCTCACATTGCCTGTGGAGTACAGTTCAGTTCAGTTCAGTCGCTCAGTCGTGTCCGACTCTTTGCGACCCCATGAATCGCAGCACGCCAGGCCTCCCTGTTCATCATCATCTCTCGGATTTCACTCAGACTCATGTCCATCGAGTCCATGATGCCATCCAGCCATCTCATCCTCGGTCGTCCCCTTCTCCTCCCGTCCCCAATCCCTCCCAGCATCAGAGTCTTTTCCAATGAGTCAACTCTTCTCATGAGGTGGCCAAAGTACTGGAGTTTCAGCTTTAGCATCATTCCTTCCAAAGAAGTCCCAGGGCTGATCTCCTTCAGAATGGACTGGTTGGATCTTTTTGCAGTCCAAGGGACTCTCAAGAGTCTTCTCCAACACCACAGTTCAAAAGCATCAATTCTTCGGTGCTCAGCCTTCTTCACAGTCCAACTCTCACATCCATACATGACCACAGAAAAAAACCATAGCCTTGACTAGACAGACCTTAGTTGGCAAAGTAATGTCTCTGCTTTTCAATATACTATCTAGGTTGTTCATAACTTTTCTTCCAAGGAGTAAGCATCTTCTAATTTCATGGCTGCAGTCACCATCTGCAGTGATTTTGGAGCCCCAAAAAATAAAGTCTGACACTGTTTCCACTGTTTCCCCATCTATTTCCCATGAAGTGATGGGACCGGATGCCATGATCTTCGTTTTCTGAATGTTGAGCTTTAAGCCAACTTTTTCACTCTCCTCTTTCACTTTCATCAAGAGGCTTTTTAGTTCCTCTTCACTTTCTGCCATAAGGGTGGTGTCATCTGCATATCTGAGGTTATTGATATTTCTCCCGGCAATCTTGATTCCAGCTTGTGTTTCTTCCAGTCCAGCGTTTCTCATGATGTACTCTGCATAGAAGTTAAATAAGCAGGGTGACAATATACAGCCTTGACGTACTCCTTTTCCTATTTGGAACCAGTCTGTTGTTCCATGTCCAGTTCTAACTGTTGCTTCCTGACCTGCATACAGATTTCTCAAGAGGCAGGTCAGGTGGTCTGGTATTCCCATCTCTTTCAGAATTTTCCACAGTTTATTGTGATCCACACAGTCAAAGGCTTTGGCATAGTCAATAAAGCAGAAATAGATGTTTTTCTGGAACTCTCTTGCTTTTTCCATGATCCAGCGGATGTTGGCAATTTGATCTCTGGTTCCTCTGCCTTTTCTAAAACCAGCTTGAACATCAGGGAGTTCACGGTTCACGTATTGCTGAAGCCTGGCTTGGAGAATTTTGAGCATTACTTTACTAGCATGTGAGATGAGTGCAATTGTGCGGTAGTTTGAGCATTCTTTGGCATTGCCTTTCTTTGGGATTGGAATGAAAACTGACCTTTTCCAGTCCTGTGGCCACTGCTGAGTTTTCCAAATTTGCTGGCATATTGAGTGCAGCACTTTCACAGCATCATCTTTCAGGATTTGAAACAGCTCAACTGGAATTCCATCACCTCCACTAGCTTTGTTCGTAGTGATGCTTTCTAAGGCCCACTTGACTTCACATTCCAAGATGTCTGGCTCTAGATTAGTGATCACATCATCATGATTATCTGGGTCATGAAGATCTTTTTTGTACAGTTCTTCTGTGTATTCTTGCCACCTCTTCTTAATATCTTCTGCTTCTGTTAGGTCCATACCATTTCTGTCCTTTATCGAGCCCATCTTTGCATGAAATGTTCCCTTGGTATCTCTAATTTTCTTGAAGAGATCTCTAGTCTTTCCCATTCTGTTGTTTTCCTCTATTTCTTTGCATTGATCACTGAAGAAGGCTTTCTTATCTCTTCTTGCTATTCTTTGGAACTCTGCATTCAGATGCTTATATCTTTCCTTTTCTCCTTTGCTTTTCGCCTCTCTTCTTTTCACAGCTATTTGTAAGGCCTCCCCAGACAGCCATTTTGCTTTTTTGCATTTCTTTTCCATGGGGATGGTCTTGATCCCTGTCTCCTGTACAATGTCACGAACCTCATTCCATAGTTCATCAGGCACTCTATCTATCAGATCTAGGCCCTTAAATCTATTTCTCACTTCCACTGTATAATCATAAGGGATTTGATTTAGGTCATACCTGAATGGTCTAGCGGTTTTCCCTACTTTCTTCAGTTTAAGTCTGAATTTGGTAATAAGGAGTTCATGATCTGAGCCACAGTCAGCTCCTGGTCTTGTTTTTGTTGACAGTATAGAGCTTCTCCATCTTTGGCTGCATAGAATATAATCAATCTGATTTCGGTGTTGACCATCTGGTGATGTCCATGTGTAGAGTCTTCTCTTGTGTTGTTGGAAAAGGGTGTTTGCTATGACCAGTTCATTTTCTTGGCAAAACTCTATTAGTCTTTGCCCTGCCTCATTCCGTATTCCAAGGCCAAATTTGCCTGTTACTCCAGGTGTTTCTTGACTTCCTACTTTAGCATTCCAGTCGCCTATAATGAAAAGGACATCTTTTTTGGGTGTTAGTTCTAAAAGTTCTTGTAGGTCTTCATAAAACCATTCAACTTCAGCTTCTTCAGCATTACTGGTTGGGGCATAGACTTGGATAACTGTGATATTGAATGGTTTGCCCTGGAAATGAACAGAGATCATTCTGTCATTTTTGACATTGCATCCATGTACTGTATTTCGGACTCTTTTGTTAACCATGATGGCTACTCCATTTCTTCTGAGGGATTCCTGCCCGCAGTAGTAGATATAATAGTCATCTGAGTTAAATTCACCCATTCCAGTCCATTTTAGTTCACTGATTCCTAGAATATCGACGTTCACCCTTGCCATCTGTTGTTTGACCAATTCCAATTTGCCTTGATTCATGGGCCTGACATTCCAGGTTCCCATACAACATTGCTCTTTACAGCATCGGATCTTGCTTCTATCACCAGTCACATGCACAACTGGGTATTGTTTTTGCTTTGGCTTCATTCCTTCATTCTTTTTGGAGTTATTTCTCCACTGATCTCTAGTAGCATATTGGGCACCTAATGATCTGGGGAGTTCCTCTTTTGGTATCCTGTCATTTTGCCTTTTCATACTGTCCATGGGGTTCTCAAGGCAAGAATACTGAAGTGGCTTGCCATTGCCTTCTCCAATGGACCACGTTCTGTCAGCCCTCTCCACCATGACCCGCCTGTCTTGGGTTGCCCCACAGGCATGGCTTGGTTTCACTGAGTAGACAAGGCTGTGGTCCTATTCTGATTAGATTGCCTAGTTTTCTGTGTGAAGGTCAGGAATGGTGGCGGTAGGGAGACACCCCTCATCCGAGGTAAGGAGCAGCAGCTGTGCTTTGCTGGAGCAGCCGTAAAGAGATACCCCACACCCAAGGTAAGAGAAACCCAAGTAAGATGGTAGGTGTTACAAAAGGGCATCAGAGGGCAGACACACTGAAACCATTCTCACAGACACTGTGGAGTACAAGGCAAGATCATCTGCTGTAATGTTGTGTTGGGTCTTGAGGGAAATACTAATTGGCAAAAGAAAATTAAATAATTACCTTAAGGGGGACTCAGCTAAGACTGATAGCCACAAAAAGTGTTGTGGCCTCAATTGATATTGTTATGAAAATAAAATTCTCTCTCTCTCTCTCTCTCTTTATAGTCAGGATATAGGTGTATAGAAAGTAAGATATAGGGTTAATTTAGGTTTGGGTATATATCAGATGAGCCCTGTTGAAGGGTAATTTTACCCAAAAATTGAAGATGAGGATAAGTAAAAATTCCAGTTCTGAAAATAAGCAATAGATTCAATAAAAAAAGAAACAAGTCAGAGTATACAGGAGAAAAATTGAAGAAGGGGATAAAGGAACTTACTTTGAGATGGAAGAACTATTTATGGTCATACATCAATTTTATTCTTTCAAAGGTGGAATAATGATGGAAGATGCCAAAATTGAAAATAGTTGAGTATTAAAGTGGAATGAAGGTAAAAGTCACTAAGAGTACAATTTCATCTGGAACTCTGAGTGGAAGTCCATGTTCTGTTCTGAGGACTAAAGATTGTTTCCTTAAAGGAGAAAAGAGTGGTAGGTTTCACTGGCTACTGTTATTGTCCTAGCACCTTAAGAGAAATCAATAAGTGCACAGTAGTTTTTCTCTGGAAAACTCTTGCCAAGGCCACAAATAAGTTGGCAGCAAAAAAAACGCAGAAAATAGTAGTAACTTCAAAGCTTATATAAACTAATTTCCTACCCAATTAATTTGATTGATAATTTTCCTGATCAGCTTGAATACCACAAGTGGCCCAGAACTCTCTTGCCTCTCAATGCAGTTCATTCTCTTGTGGAGCTGATTCACTGATAGTAATTTCTTCCCAGTAATTTCTTCCCTGAATTGTGTAAACATATAGGCAGAAAGTTTGCATACTTGTATTGTCAAGATGCAGCTCTTCAATTGTGTGGAGACATTCTGGGTCTGCTCTACTTTTCAGGATAAAACAAACTCATTTCCTTCATTTGACCCCCATAAAGCATGGTTTCAAGGCCTTGTGATATCCAGACTTTGAAGGTTTAGGGACTGAGTTACAGACAGGCCTTTCTTGATCAGACAACACCCTTCATCTGTGTTCTCATTTGGGGGACTTTTTGCTCCTTTACCCTATACTCCAGACCCATCTCTCATCTGTTTCCTCTGACTGCCTTCACTTTTCCTGGAATGGTCACGTTTTCATTCTTATTGACATCTTGTTCATTGCTCAGTACACACCTCAATTAACCAGTCTTGTTCCTCAAGGCAGCTTTGATCACACCTGTTTTGTACTAACAGCACTTGTTTTACACTTATGTTATGGCACTTATATTTATTTTTTTCTGCTAAAAAATGATCTTATTCATCCTTGTGTTCCCATTGTAAAGTATGATTCTTCAGGTAAAATTCAATAAATATTTTTAAATGTATAAATTTTTTTTCAAGTGTGGTACCCCAAGTTGGACACAATACTCCTGCTTCAGAGTTAGTTGGAAGTATCATGTTAGTTAATCTGCACACTGTGTCTACTGAGGTGCTTATTTATTTGTTTTATCATTTGCTTGTTTGTATTGTGGCTCCAGGTTACCCATATTGAACTCATACACAACTGTATTCCCTGTTCTTTATTGCCAGCCTCTATTGTTAGGCCAGATCTTCTCCACGCTCAGCTCCTAGCAACAGAAACTGACTCTGGCTAATTTAGTTAGGAAATAAAAGTAGTTGTTGAAAGGTGGTGTATAACTCACAGATGCATCTGGAAATCTGGAATTTAGAAAATGGACAGTAGCAGGAAGAGGCCAGGCAGCTAGAAGCACAGCCAAAACCCTGGGGAACATGCCCACTTAAATGGCAGATGGAAGAAGAGAGCCCAGGAAGGGAAACTGAGAGCACACAGTCAGAGGGGCATAAGGGGAACCACAGCAGTTTTAAAGCCATGGACTCTTAAGAGAGTAGAGAGAGAACTCCACCAACAGAAGGCTAAAAGTGTCATCACAGCCAAGATTTAATAAGACAGTGATTGTGAAATGCCCATTGCCTTTGGCGAGCTTGGTAAGACTATTTTCTGTCAAGTGGTGAAAACAGAAGGTAACTTCCAGTGAGGGGGTGAGTTAGCAGGGTAGGGTAAACTTTTGAGTTTTGGTCTGTTGGGTGAAAATAGGTGAAGAAAGGAGTATGTGACTACAAGGGCGAGCTAGTAGATGAGAATCATGAGCAATTTTATAAGCAGTGGGAAAATGCTGGGAAAGAGGTTGGAGCAGAGAAGAGAAAAGGGATAGCTGGTTAAACTGAGTTTCTGAGGAGACAGAAGGGCTCAAAGCAGAAGTCAGAACAGTAGTTGTGAAGATGGGAGGATCACCTCATCCTTTGAGGTAGAAGGAGAGCAGAAAATGTATATAGACCTAATAGTAAGTTTGTTTGTATGGGGAAGAGAGGCAGATGACGTCATCTTTGGCTTCCGTCTTCTCAGTGAAGTAGAGGAGAAAGTGATTTATTGAACATGGGCTAGGACACTTGAGGAGTTTCCTTTTTTAGTGTATTTTGTTGTTGTTTTGTTGGTGGATTTTCTTTGACTACCCACTCCATAATCTGTGGTATTTGCCAAGTCCATACTCTTCCCTAAATAACCTAACCTAGAGCTACTTGCAGTTGCCTCATGATAGCGTATATCATTTCTCACTGTGATTATTATAGAGGCATTCACCTCTGCCAGTAGGTACTCAAAAAAGATACTCATGTTTTATTTCCATTCTTGGCTTATGCTGCTGCTGCTGCTGCTGCTGCTAAGTCACTTCAGTCGTGTCCGACTCTGTGCGACCCCAGAGACGGCAGCCCACGAGGCTCTCCCGTCCCTGGGATTCTCCAGACAAGAACACTTCTTGGCTTATAGATGGTCCTTGATCAGCATTTACTGAGTGACCAAAAGGTTTTTAAAATTTAATCTCTTTACTCTGGTTTATATTAAGGGCTTTTATAATCGACTTATTTAGAATACACGGCAAAGTGGAGGGGGAAAAAAACAAGTGCGCTGTATAATACCTCACTCTGGAATTTAAACATGAACCCAGTATTATGTCCCCTTAGTCCCCAGTATTTCATCAACGGGCTTCCATGCTCTGGTGTGGGCATCTTGTATTGTGTATGCTGATGTGTCCATCCAGTTCTGTTGTGCTCAGTTGTATCTGCCTCTTTTGTGACTCTGTGGACTGTAGCCTGCCAGGCTCCTCTCTCCATGGAGTTTTCCAGGCAAGAATACTGGAGTGGATTGCCACTTCCTTCTCCAGGATCTTCCTGAAGCAGGGATGGAACTCGTGTCTCCTGCATTGGCAGGCAATTTCTTTTCCACAGAGCTACCATCCAGTACTGTAGGTAATTGAAAGATGTATAAACTTTACTGTGAAAAAGACTTAGAGCTTAATTCTTCCCAGCATCTGGGCCTATGAGCCTCTGCCTGTAGAAGTGAGGCAAGAGGCCTGACAACCCTCACAACGCTCAGCTTGGAGGAGGACCCAGTTCTCTAAATGGCTACTTGACTCCAGTGACTCATGGAGGCAGCAAAGTGCAGGACACTGCTCTTGCTTTTGCTCAAGCAAGGGTGATGACCCCTAGTTCCATGCTTTGCCATTTCTATTCTGATTTATCTGAGGACTGTGCGGTCTGCAGGCCTGTGTGGGCTGCTGTTCACTATGACTCAGCAGTTCTGGGATAGAACTGGACACAATTTATGGGCCCAAAGACCTGGCCAGGAGAGATGATGGCTTGTGTGTAGCCTGTGTCAGGCAATTAGCACACCCTGTTGGAGTGGAAAGGGGTGATAGAACAAAATTGTTTCTGTATCTTCCGTGTACTTATTTTAGGTCCTCCCGAAAAGGGATTTCTTATCTGCTCAGAAAGGAGTGGAAGAATACTGGGAGTAGAAGCTGACTTGCTCAACTCTCTTCACTGGCACTGATGCATGGTTTTTGTGTTTTCATCCCTGCTTTGTCTTCTACCTTAATTGAAAGGCCATATGACTGCATCTCTAAAGTCAGCAACACTTGCTGTTCAGTGGATATGATCCTGATCGAAGAGGGCTGTCCCAAGGTCAGCATCTCTTCTGATCTCTTGGTGCCTGTAATTCCTAGAGTCTGTTTATTTAAAAGACCAGTCCTGGACCAGAAGAATCTTTACGAGAGGAATGTTTCATCTCATCCTCCTTAAAATGTTAATAATGGTTATCATTTAAAGAGTAGCTAAGGCACCGTGCTAGGCATTTTATACATGTTTGATTTTTGCAGTACCTCTTAAGAAATAGGTGTTGTTATGCATATTTAGCCAATACATACTGAACCATAGAAGGTTTCCGAGAAGCCCCTAAAGTCACAAAATTAGTAAGTGACAGTGATTCAAATCAGGTGTGACTGACTGATCCTAAATCCGCTCCTTTTCCACTTACCTGAGCCTGTGAAGAGCTTTGGAGAGGAAAAATAGCATGATTGGCAGTAAGGGTCTAGAAAGTTAGGTAGACAGATAAAAAGAGGCTCTTTTCTCTGTAGTTCCACCAAACTTTGGCATTGGTGACTGTTTGGGATAAGGAGGAGACAAAAGTGAAAGTCACATGTGAATTGCATATGAATTTCTCAGGGCCTCGTTGAAGCTGGGAATGGGGATCCTTCTCATTTACTCCTGGCCTTACTCTCCAGTCCCACGTGGTGCTAGTGGTTAAAGAACCTGCCTGCCAATGAAGGAGAGACACAGCTTTGATCCTTGGGTTGGGCGATCCCCTGGAGGAGAGCATGGCAACCCACTCCATCATTTCTTCCTTGGAGAATCCTATGTACAGACGTGCCTGGCAGGCTACAGTCCATACGGTCGCAGAGAGTTCGACACAACTGAGGCGACTTAGCATGCAGGCATATACTCACTGGTTCAGTTTTGAGGAACCCTAAAATTTTGACTAAAGCTGTTTTCTAGTCTCTATGCTTTTGGAGATATTCTGCCAAAAGTTTAAAGTTATATAACATAAGAAAAGTATAGGCTGTATTAGGAAAAGAAGAGGCAATAAAAAAGAGTGAAGTGGAAAAGGAACAAAAGGGGTTTCACCTCAGCCAGTTTTTTCAAATGAAATTGTCCATTAGCTGTCAAGTAAGATCCAGACCCTGGGATTTCTTTGGAAGGAATGATGCTAAAGCTGAAACTGCAGTACTTTGGCCACCTCATGCAAAGAGTTGACTCATTGGAAAAGACTCTGATGCTGGGAGGGATTGGGGGCGGGAGGAGAAGGGGACGACCGAGGATGAGATGGCTGGATGGCATCACGGACTCGATGGACGTGAGTCTGAGTGAACTCCGAGAGATGGTAATGAACAGGGAGGCCTGGCGTGCTGCGATTCATGGAGTCACAGAGTCGGACACAACTGAGTGACTGACCTGAACTGAACTGAAGATCCAGATTTATAGTTGTGTTCTTGAATATATGCAGAGACATTTAGGAACCCTGTTCTTTTTAAATTAAATGTGTTGTTTTTTAAAGTGCTGATGCAGTAAACATCTAGGGTTTCATTTAAGTTAATACACATGCTAGAACCCCAGGCTGCTGAGGATCAGGAGATCTGATCTTCATTTTAAAACCACGCATACGGTTGATGGTTTTTGTGCTCACTACCATTAATTAGGGACTAAGGTACGTGACTGAGTTACTGGGGCAATACAGCCATGTTTAGGAGCCAGACTGACTAGGTTCCATCTCAAGGTCTTCTCACTAGTTAAAGGATCTTAAGCAAGTTCCTGGAACTCACTGTAATTCGGTTTCACCATCAGCAAAGTGTTTGTAAAGTAATATTTTAACTGATCTGAAATATTTAGTGCTTGCATAACCGTGCTTAACATGTAAGTAGCCGTATGGAAAGATTATTATTTTTATTACACAAAATGAAATGACACTCTGTAGAAACATACCTTTTTTAGCCAAAAAAGAACTCAGACTGCTCTCCATTCCACAGGAGAGTTCTAGAGGAAGAATCTCCCAATGGGAAGGAATCTTGTGGTCCCTGGATCTAACATTTTACTTTGACATTCACTTTCCCCTAGGACTTTCTCCCTGATTGAGTAGCAGCAGCATCTCACTGGCCTCAGGGGACACAGCTTCCTTGGTAACACTACTTCAAAACCAGTCAGTGAGAGTTTGTGAGGGTGCTCTTATCTTGTGACCTAACCTGAAAGGTGGATCCTACCACAAGTAGATGTCATGAGGCTACTGGTAAAAAGAGGTGAGTGAGCACATATTATTTATTTCTGTGCTGCAACATGTGGCTGTTGAGCATTTGAAATGTGGCTAGTCTGAATTAAGCTGTGATGTAAGTGTAAGACATTGAATTTCAAAGACATAGTCTAAAACAAGAATGTAAAATGCCATATTAATAATTTTTATATTTTACATGTGGGAATGATACTCTTGGATTTATTGGACTAAGTGAAATGTACTTTTGAAATTGTTTCCTTTTTTAGAAATATGGCTACTAAGAAATTAAAAATGACATATGTGACTCAGATTTTTGACTCACTTTACATTTCTATTTGACAGCACCAATATAGATAACCTGATTTAGTAATAAATCTTCTTGCTCTCCAAGTTTGCTGGTATCTTTCTATTTCTGTGCCTTTTTCCCCCTTCTTTCCTTCCAAGCTTGTCATCTCCCTCCATGTGATGGCCAGCAGCAAATCTACTGCCCAGGATATTATTACTTGACAGCTAGTGGAAAACCAGGGTGTGTCAGAATTCACTCTATGTCCCAAGGAGTTGAGCACCAAATCCAAACTTAGCACTGACGTTAAGCCCTGTTGAACAAAGGGCTGCATCCTTACTCTTGGAGTCCTTGCTAAACTCACCACTTTGTAATACAGCATAAACAACTCTGATTTTTATAGAACAAAAAGTGATTATAAAAGCCACACCTATGATAATCATATTTCCATTGGTATACTTAAATGAATTGCAACTTAGCATGCTAAACACATACAGGTTACTTTTTATAAATTATACTGTATGATATTCATAAAACTATTGTGAAATAGATAATGTTTGCATATTAGAAAACTAAGATTTGGAACTATTAAATACTGTTCCTAAAGCCACATAACTAGTGTTTGTTGAAGTTGGTTTAAATTCCAGTTTATGTATCTTAAAACCCATTTTTGTTTGGGTAAAGCACTGTGTTATTCCTTCTTAGTTAAGTTCCTTGAAAAATTCAGAAATTTCAGCACAGATTTTTGAATTTAACCACCTGGATTTTACTTCTGTACTCCAGATATTCTTCCCCATTTTCCAAGTCAGAGTATGCATTCTTTCCCCTCAAAGATATCTAGAAAGAGGCCATAAGGGATTGTTGGTTTTCAGTTTTGTAAGAGTAGGAGTTAGCTTCTCCGAAGAACCAAGAATTCTGAGAACATGGGACAGAGTAAAATATAATGTCATGATAGTATTTCCCTTCCATTCAAGTATGAGGGGGAAAGCTTAGAAGTAGGGGTGAAAATTGAAAGTGAAAGTTGCTTGGTACTGTTTGACTCTTTGTGACCTCATGGATTGTAGCCTGCCAGGCTTCTTTGTCCATGGAGTTCTCCAGGCCAGAATACTAGAATGGGTTGCCTTTCCCTTTTCCAGGGAATCTCATGGAATTATCCAGGCCTTAATATTGGAATGGGTTGCCATATGCCCTTCTCCAGGGGATCTTCCCAATCTAGGAATTGAACCCAGGTCTTCCACATTGCAGGCGGATTCTTTACCATCTAAGCCACCAGGGAAACCCGGAAGTAGGGGTATGAAAGTATATAGCAGCCTTCTCCTGGTGTGAATACTCTTGAAAAGTGGAGGAAATGTTATTGCCATGGAGTGTTTTTGTAGACATGGTTGTGTGCAGTGGTTTTGGAACCAGCCTGCCTTAGAAAATGAGACTCTGATCCTTACAGGCATTGTAACCCTGGTCAGGCTACTTGATCACTATGAACTCTAGCTGGTTCTTCAGGCAAATGGCATAGTAACAGTGCCTACTCACAGAGTTGTAGGATTAAATCTGATGAGGCATATAGAGCACTCAGCCTAGTGTGGGACATATGTATTTAATAAATGTTAACTTTTGTTTCTGTGACTTTCCATGCATTAATGCAGACTATGACCAGACCAAAAGAAGGCTTTGCTATTTCTCAGTCCTTGCTAATGTGTCCTGTGGTTTATTTTTCAACATGGTAAAATTGTCTCATATTTTCATAGAGAAACTAGTAAAGTGTCCATGGTTCCCAGAAGGAAATAAAGACACACTGTGCCAAGCCCCTTGACTGGGCATCATAACAAGCATGCAGAGACCCAGCACACTCCTGGGTGTTTTCTCCAAGCAGCAGGGAAATTTATAAGCTCCAGCAGCCATTTAGATTGCTAACTTGGAGAACGAATTTCTCTTCTCTTCTCATTTGGGCAAAATATTTTTTTTTCTTTTTCTTTCTGGCATTCCTGATTCTTTGATGGACAGAAATGGGAAGGGATTTGGAGCTCCAAAGGGATGTGTAGTAATTCTCTTCATAAGGTTATGATTGATTATTTCATCATGCAATTTCACTTTAATTGTGTTCATTTCGTATACCTGGCTGATATAAATACATATTGTGGTATGTAATGTATCCCCAATGTATATAAAATCAGAGCTATTTTTCCATTCTGGGTTCTGGTGCTAATAAACAAGCTATTCAGGCTTTGCTCAGGTAGTTTACAACGTTGCTGGAATGCTTTGATGGAATTACAGCATTATCCATATACAGTTGGGGGCATATGATTCCTTTTATGTAATATAATACCTTATAATATAATGAGTATCATTAATAAAGTGACAAAATAAAACTTGAATTACCACTTCAGGATGTGCTTTATTCAACCAGTAATACACTTTTTGGTCCTTTGTAGTTTCTCTCCTTTGAATTCATAGCTTACTGCATTCAGACTGTGATATTAACACACCAACCAAGCATACCCTGTTGTGTCATAAAGCCATGGTATGAGATGTCAAAGGGGAAAAAAACAAACATTATTCTAAAACAGAAGCTGGGGAGTGTTGCTCTGGTGTTTTAAAAGATGATACGGCTCACATGAATAAGCAAATTTATTTACTAACCAAAAGCAACATTTCTGTTTTTTGTTTTGGAAAAGCAAGTGTTCTTTACACAGAAAACATCTTTATGTGAATTCTGTATTTCAGAAATGGAGCTAAGTGATAAAGTCTTAAATTAATATTGGCCAAGTTTAGATAATAAAGGACTGCACAGATTTCTCTGAGAATACTGAATAATATAGAAAGCATTAAAAAAAAAAAAAAAACTTTGCTTCTCTTTTCTTTGGTTTCACTTGATACTACTAGTTGATTAGTCCAAGGTAATTCTTGGAAAGACAGCATCAGGGGCTTTTCTGTGGATAGCTCAGTCATCCCCAAAGCATAAAGGATTTAAACATTTGATTGTGGTACCAAGGATATCAGTTACAAAGGAAGTTTTTCCTGCAGGTACAGTTAAGCTGAGCACAGATTTCCACAAAGCACAGTGACATATTCAGAAGGTGCTCAGAGTCTTAGAAATTGGTTTCTAATTCTAGATAGCAGGAAGCCTATATGTTCATACAAGGAGATGAAAAGATTTGAGATTCCTTGATATCCAACAGCAGGAAGAATTACATAAGTAAGAGTATAAGAATTAGTAGATTTAAGAAGAGGTTCCCTACAGAAGGACAAGATATAAGTAATAAACCTTTAAAGTTATAGAAGTTCTATTATTCCAGTGTCCAGAATTGTATTTTCCTGACCTCCCTGGTTGATATATCAAGTACAGAAATGTGACCTCTTTCAAGCCCAGGGTAGAATAGTTTGCAAGAGCTATATGAATAAACATGGTTCAGAGCAAAAGCTGAGTTAGATAATTGAAGGCTGTGAAGAGATAAATGAATTATCACAATTCATCTGAGAAACTAAGATTAACATTAGGTCAAGAATTAGTGATAGTTTCTTCTTTCCAAATTTTCTGGCATTAATTTTGCATGATTAAAGACATTTTTATCTGTAATGTTGTCATACTTAACTAAGAATTTTCAAGAAACATGCAAAATGTGATGTTAGAAACAAGCTATAAACCATGATTCATTTTATCTTCAGGATTCTGATGCTCATTCATTGAGGAAAAGATCTAGTGTGAATTTGGTGGTGTCACCATTAATCATGGAACTTGGAATTCAAGGAGTAGAAATCTGCAAGTGCTTTACATCATAAAATTATTCCAATACCTAGAGGTAATTACCAAAGTAATCTGTAAATTTTTAGAAAAAATAAAAGAGAATACTGACACTTAGAAGTTGATCTGTAGAATGGCTGGCTTCTGTCCTCTTCTCCATTGACCTAGTAGTATTCTGTAACCTAAATTCCTTTGTGGTCACATATCTTTAAAACTGACTGACTGGGATTGTCCTGCAGCTCTGGAACACGCCCTTTCCTTGAATTGCATCAACTGGCCCAACTGAGAAATCAAACCTATATATTTGTTCTCACTAACGCCATATGCCAACTATTCCAAATTAAACTTTGTATTTACTGCTATGTAATTCACATGCTAGCAGGTCTAGGAGGTCTCCGCACATTCTATTTTTACTGTTACACTACTGCACACTATGAATATTTACTCAGTATTTATACCTTTTAAAAATATGCATATAATTAAAGTTATGAGACTCTCTAGTTTGCCACGGTCTCCTGAGTTTCAGAATACCAGGATGCAGGATGCTTGGGGCTGGTGTACGGGGATGATCCAGAGAGACGTTGTGGGGTGGGAGGTGGGAGGGGGATTCGGGATTGGGAGCTTATGTACACCTGTGGTGGATTCATGTCGATGTATGGCAAACCCAACAGAGTATTGTAAAGTCAAATCAAAAAATAAATAAATAAATAAATTAAAAAAAAAAAAAGAATACCTAACAAACTTTAATGTGAGTGGATATATATAATACAAATCTTTCTTTACATTGGGCTCAGGTTCTGACTCTGATGTTTTACCAGCTGATGAACCTTGGCCAATGCACTGAGCTGCATTTGCAATCAGTTTTCTTATATAAAAAGTGGTTTTGGATCTTTCCTACCACTGGATGGCTGTCTTAATAGTATCATCCAGTTGAAAAATTAGGAATATTTATAGAATACACAGAGCATCAGACATAAGCTATTACTCTTATCCCAATAGAGCAAAAGAAAAGGAAGAGTGATGATGTGTCCTGTTTAGGAAACATGAACTTTTCCATCTGCTCTAACCCATCACTCATCTCTGGCTTGAAAGAAACTCGTAAGTTATAAAATAGTTCAGTAGTTCTCATGAACAAAACACAAAAGTGTAAAGGTAACATGAAGCTTCCGCAGTTTGTGTCATGCGACACAACTGAGTGAAAATGTCCCTGTTTACTCAAATCAAGCCATTCCTGAATAAACTCTCTGAAACTTCAAGTTGAGAGCAAACTACTAGAAATATTAGAAAATATCACCATGTTTCTAAAATAATGTCCCCTTTGACTGGAGAGCAATCATTAATTCCAGGTTTTCTTATAGAGAAAGGAAGTTATAACTTAAGCTGATCCTGGAAACTGGCATAACTTTGAAAGTTCTTTGGGAATGCTCAGACCACTGCTCACTGGGGAGTGATCTTGGAGAGATTGTCAGTCTGGAGTGGACTCTCCAGATTTACTCTTACTCTGGTTCTGACTTGTTCCAGTTTAGGGTAGATTGGGTAATACTGAAGAGGCTAGAATTAGATTGAGGCAGAGAAGTTAGGACAGACTGATTCATTTAATGCTGTACCCCAAAACTTGTGGAAAATCTTTAACCTCTTCACCCATTTGTTTTTAATTCAGTAAATGGGCTGCCAGATATTCAGAAAGTTAATGCAAAGAAAAGAGATTATATTGACTTTTCATTTTTAAATGAAGAGTATATTTTTAATTCTGTTTAAAATATTTTAGCAAGAATAAATGCACATCCAGTATTATTTGACTAAAATAGTATATTAAGTTGAGTTAACCAAAAGAAATCTGTTGTAACAATACTCATATAGCATAGAATTAAAGACAGTAATTTTTCTGTTTACAAGGTTTATATTCTGTGATTTTATTTTTTCCAGGCATTTTCAGATATGCAGAAATAAGGGACATATTGACTGAAATAGCAATTCTATTATGATTGAAGCTGTATGTTTAGAAGGTCATTCATATCTTGTATTTGTTAGTTAAATTTACAAGGCATCCTGTTTTTAAAATAGAAGAAGAAAATATAGCTCCTGATGTGTTTAGTTGCTGAATTT
This sequence comes from Neotragus pygmaeus, assembly GCA_006410875.1. Lineage (NCBI taxonomy): Eukaryota > Metazoa > Chordata > Mammalia > Artiodactyla > Bovidae > Neotragus > Neotragus pygmaeus. Next base: position 1,025,811 of record SJYV01036727.1, read on the forward strand.
TGCAAAAGATTTATAAATGTTGCCTGAGATTACTGAAATCTTTTATTTCTTTCAAAGTTCAAGCTCTATCATGAATGTAATCTGTACCATTACAACCAAAACTGGTTGGCAAACTGAAGTGATTTCTCATATATTCCCAAAAAGAAGATACAGGTTTTCCTAAAATAGTCTATAATATGCAATTTAAACAAATATATTTGAATATTTTTCACCTTTCAACTAAGAGTTCAATGCTGGCTGTTATGAAATGCTTCTTGCAAAGACTTTGCAGAGTAAGTATAAAGATGAGAAACTGTTTGATTATTTCAATTAAGAATACTGTTTTTTTGTGGAGAGGAGAATTTTCAGTCCTTTTAACAATTATATTTTTCTGGTGTTGCTGTGATGTACTCTGAAAATATATCCAATCTCTCTCTCTTTAGGCTCTCATATAAAACATTATGGAACTAGAAACAAGATAGTATACAAATGTCCAAATCTTGGTTTTTGGAATGTTTGTAAAGTTAACATACATTTGACGCTATGTCTTGTCTCTCTTGGGACCACTAAGGTGACGTTTATAGCAGTCCTGATGTGCTGCAAACTGCCAAGTATTTGTTCAGCCAAGGAAACCACGTTGGTAAGAGTGAGGGGTGGGGGCGGGGTCTGAGAGGAAAGGTACAGCTACAGCAGCAGCAGCAGCGGGAGCAGCAACTGGGCAACTGTCCAGGGTTCTGAACCATCTGTCTGCTTTGAGGCAAGGTTTTTTCTCTCAAACTTGAGACCCTGGCCATACCTGTCCAGCTTTTCTTAGGCTCTAGAAATGGCAACCCACTCCAGTACTCTTGCCTGGAGAAGCCCATAGAGGGAGGAGCCTGGTGGGCTACAGTCCATGGGGTCTCAAAGAGTCGGACACGACTGAGCGACTTCCCTTTCCTTATATTATTTTTATTTTTATATTGGTAAGATATATATTAATTTAAAACAATTATACAAATAAACAGGCCTGGAGTTTATATTTTCCAATCTAATTTGAAATGTTTCTTTACAATATTATTCTATTCTTGAAATGTTTGCATATCCTTTCTCTTACCCAGAGTGGGGAAGTGGAAAAGGTTACATACTCCTCTAGTATCATACTTATGATTGAAAAAAATTTTAAATGTAAAGAAAGGTCCAACCTGTTCTGGTAACTATAAAGCCTGTACAAGCTTTACAACTGTGTATTCCCAATGATTTGTTTCATACACAACTTCTTTGAGATGTGCTAATAATATCCCAACTAATTATTCTTCTTGAAAATTTCCACAAATCCAGATCCAAATATAGCTGAGCAGAACTTAGTGTGTTACTTATGGTGATGTCATTATAATGATTTGGGGATTTCTTGCTCCAGGAACCACAACTTGGAAGATGTATTAACCCAATCCAAAGAATAACTCTAATAGCACTGGTAATCCAAAAAGATAGTCTTTCTTGGACTGAGCCATCCATAAGAGATGACTCAAGGGCATGCAATTAATCCTTCGCTAAAGGAATATGGCAGAATTCGAATTTCTTTACAATATGTAATGAAATATCATCACCCTAGTTGTGTTCTGTGACCTTTATGGGCATCAGCTTTACTGTCTTTAAATGAGAAGTTTGGGTTTGATGATATTAATAGTACCTTCAGATTCCAAGGTTTCATACTTTGTAGTCTAGACAAGTGAGTTACCATAAATACCATTCAATATTCCAGCTATGACACCATTTTTTTTTTACTATGCTGGAGTTCCCCTGAGTATTATGTATCTAAAGGTATAAATAATAACTTCTTTTTGCTCTCCTGTGTGATGAACCATGTAAGAAAGCAGCACTTAATTTGCTGATAGGATAAAAAGTCAAGCTGTCAATGTACGTGTGTATTTGAGAAGCTGTGTGTGTGTGTGTGTGTGTGTGTGTGTGTGTGAGTGTAAGAGAGAGAAGAAGACAGAGACAAACAGTGATTGTTTAGTAATAGGAGGAAGGAATTATCTGGTGTAGGGGAAAATAAGTTGAGAATGACACAAGAAGGAAATTCAACAAGAGGTTGAATAATGAAGAATGTTTCTATGGGGTTTCATTATGTACCAAATTCAGGCACATCCTTTCCCTAGAACATAGATTCAGTGCTAGACCTTCTCTCTAAACAGTTATAAGAGTTTCAGTTTATCTGTGGAATGAGTAATTCCCAATAATATTTTGGAACTGCCATGGTAGAATCGTTATTGCACTTTTTGTCTTTGTGTTTATCCTTGTAGCATTACTGTTACATTAATATCAGTGATTGCAGGCAGTTATAATCTTAAAAAGTTATAAAATGTCTTATATAATTTGAAACAAACTATTTTTCTTAGAAAATATAATGTTGGTTAAGAAGATAAGTTAATTTTTGCTTTGTAAGTCTGTTCTTATGTAACATAAGTGTACTTGTAACATAAGGACAGATCCAGAAAATTAAAGAATGGGATAAATTGTAACATCCTGAAATGGAAAGTTCAGTTCAGTTCAGTTCAGTCACTCAGTCGTGTCTGACTCTTTGCAACCCCATGAATCATAGCACGCTGGGCCTCCCTGTCCATCACCATCTCTTGGAGTTCACTCAGACTCATGTCCATCGAGTCCGTGATGCCATCCGGCCATCTCATCCTCGGTCGTCCCCTTCTCCTCCTGCCCCCAATCCCTGCCAGCATCAGAGTCTTTTCCAGTGAGTCAACTCTTCACATCAGGTGGCCAAAGTACTGGAGTTTCAGCTTTAGCATCATTCCTGCCAAAGAACACCCAGGACTGATCTCCTTTAGGATGGACTGGTTGGATCTCCTTGCAGTCCAGGGGACTCTCAAGAGTCTTCTCCAACACCACAGTTCAAAAGCATCGATTCTTAGGTGCTCAGCTTTCTTTATAATCCCAGCTCTCACGTCCATACATGACCACTGGAAAAACCATAGCCTTGACTAGACGGACCTTTGTTGGCAAAGGAATATCTCTACTTTGTAATATGCTGTCTCAGTTGGTCATAACTTTCCTCCCAAGGAGTAAGCGTCTTTTAATTTCATGGCTGCAGTCACCATCTGCAGTGATATTGGAGCCCCCCAAAATAAGATCTGACACTGTTTCCACTGTTTCCCCATCTATTTTCCATGAAGTGATGGGACCAGATGCCATGATCTTCGTTTTCTGAATGTTGAGCTTTAAGCCAACTTTTTCACTCTCCTCTTTCACTCTCATCAAGAAGCTTTTTAGTTCATCAGATTTTATGAAAAAATTAAGCCAGTAACATCTAAAGAGCATTGTAAATTCATAGTTGGAGAGTCAGTCTTGGTTGACCATGTTGTACAGGATCCATTTCACTTTTGGCACATGTAGATGGTTGATCTGGCATTTTACGATCACCCTCAGCACATAGAAGTAGAATGAGATGACACTGAGCATTTTTGCAGTTTTGCCACTTCTTCTAAGATCATATATATATATATATATATATATCTGTTACTAACATTTGCATAAGAAACTAAATACCTCCAGGAGAGAGGTAAATTAGATGTTTGTGTTTCTCTGCTTTCTTTTTTAAATTTTTGTCTTATATTGGAGTATAGTTGATTAACAATGATATGTAGGTTACCGGTGTACAGCACAGTGATTCAGTTATACCATACAAATATCCATTCTTTTTCAGATTATTTTACCATTTAGCTTATTACAAAATATTGAGCTCAGTTCCCTGTGTTATGCAGTAGGTCCTTGTTGGTTATCTATTTTAAATATATATATACATGTCAATCCCAAGCTTACAATCTCTTCCTCCTCTCCCCCATTCTTGCCCCCTGGCAACCATACGTTTGTTTTCTAAATCTGTTGAATGTTTCTCTTTTGTGAATAAAGTTCATTTATATCATTTCTTTTAGATTTTGTGTATAAGTGATATCATATGCTATTTGTATTTCTCTGTCTGACTTAATTCAGTTAGTATGGTAATCTTCTTTCTAGCCCTGTTCATCATCTCTTTCAGTTCATTTGCTACTGAAACTCCATATGTCTGTTTGTTCTCCATTCCTGTGAGAGTCCATCTCTTTTGGAACCCATGTTTCTGATAAAAGAGGTTTAACAATTTGGGACACAATTTAGGGTATTTGTAAAGTCACACAAGTACAAATGATAGTGATTTCCCAAAGAGATTAAGGGGAAAAAATTAGCATTGAGTCTTCCTTGGATATTTCATGTCAATAATTTCCTTAGAAGTTTCTCCACAGACTTTGAATTATTGAGTAAACTAAGTAGGGTTGTTGTTGTTGTTGTTCTAATGTCAACAGTGGAAGGAGGGACAACTTAAAATAAGTACCATTTATCAAAATGCAGCGATTTATGGTAAGTTGCAGCGTGTGATGGGAAGTTCTCTGAGTGGTGAGAATTTGTAGATGGACATTCATGAGACACTAGGAGAAACTTGAACTGTCTCTGCTTGTGAGAGTTACTGAGGCTTTCCAGAGGAGGTGGCTTTGGAGCTGTACTTTAGAGAAAGAAAGGCTGTACCGCTTTGGCAGTGTTTGCTTTTTGGATACATGGATATGCATTTATACTGCTCGGCACAATCAATATTTTTGGCTTTTATAGTCATTTTTATTTCCTATCCCTCCCTACTAAGCTTTTAAAGCAGTGAATTCTCTGTGGTCTAAAGTCAAATTTAAATTTTATTTTCAAGAGAGGTTTTTACTAGTACAAATAACATGTTGGGGTGAATATTTTCTCCTCTCTTGGACCATATAATCCTCTATCAAGAGCACTGTGAAAACAGGCAAAAACCAAAGCAAAACCCCAAAAAAGTATTAGCATCTAGTGCATGGAAGCTGCGTCTGTGTTTACAGCCTCAGCTTTGGGCTTTCTTTAGATTTGAGCATGTTTCTCATACATCTATCTCACCATTGCACAGTGAATGCGCGGAAATCCTAAACCAAGTCTTAAATGTACACGTGTAAAATATACAAATTATGTGCTCATTGATTTCCTAAATGGAAACTAAATGTTACTGATTTTTCTCAAAGTGTTGCTCCTCCTATATGTGCTTTCCAGTCTGAAGTAAATCTCATATTGCCACAACACTAAGACTTAATTCTGGTCCCATCCCTGGGATCACTGGAATCCTCCTGAAACTTTAATAACTATATTCCTTTGAAGGGGTCAAGATATATAGGTCTTTTGTTAAATCTATTTAATTTTTTAAAATCTATTCTCTTGTAATTTTAGCAGAACTCATTGCATATGTAAGTAGAAGAATATTACCATTTGGGTGTTTTTGATTGCTTTTTATTCATTTTGTGATGATAGTAGAACCATAGACAGAGGTGTGAATCAAGGCATATTTGTCTGTACCTTCCTTTAAGCTGTTACTATATCTTATCATAGACTCATTCCCAGCTGATACAATTTTTGTAGTTTCCTCTCCCTGAAAGACTTTCATTTCAGTAAAGTACTCTTGAAAAGGAGAACCAGAAGAGTGAATTTATAATGATGGATTTTAGATAATATGACTGAGTAATGAGCAGTATGTAGAGGAACTTGAAAATTAATCATGGGAAAAACTATAAGGAATGAAATCTGAAGATTAATTAAAGAGAAACTGACTGAAGAAGAGGGTAGAAATGACACAGTGATTATTGGTAAAGAGACAGAATGTATGATACCAGTGAAAAGGAGAGAAAAAGGGGGTGTTTTCAAGTACAGGAAAAAATTTCAATGAACTGAGACAGCCAGTGGTTAATACAACTACCTAAAGATTCTTGAAGTTGACAAGCATGTATGAAAAATATTATTGAACCAGGAGGCCAGTTTTGTAGCCATATTTTAAAAATGTATATATATCCATATATATTCATATGCATACCGTGTGTGTGTGTGTATAATGAACTACATGGTTAAGCTGTCAAACTTTTAAGTTTCTATCACCAAAGATGTTATTCCATGATACTACACAAGTAATATTAACTAAAGCCTTTAACTTTGTGAATCACAACAAACTGTGAAGAACTCTTAAAGAGATGGAAATCTCAGACCACCTTACTTGTCTCCTAAGAAATCTGTATGCAGGTCAAGAAGCAACAGTTAGAACCGGACATAGAACCATGGACTGGTTTGAAATTGGGAAAGAGGTATGTCAAGGGTGTGTATTGTCACCCTGCTTATTTAACTTACATGCAGAGTACTTCCTGTGAAATGCCAAGCTAGATGAACACAAGCTGGAATCATCATTGCTGGGAGAAACATCAGCAACCTCAGATATGCAGATGATACTATTGTAATGACAGAAAGCAAACAGGAACTAAAGAGCCTCTTGAAGATGTGAAAGAGAAGCGTGAAAAAGCTGCATTAAAACTCAACATTCAAAAAACTAAGATCTTGGCAACCGGTCCCATCACTTCATGGCAAATAGATAGGGAAAAATTGGAAACAGTGGCAAATTTTATTTCTTGGGCTCCAAAGTCACTGCTGATGATGACTGAATATTCATTGAAAGACTGATGCTGAAGCTATAGCTCCAATACTTTGGCCACCTAATGCGAAGAACTGACTCATTGGGAAAGATCCTGATGTTGGGAAAGATTGAGGGAAGGAGAAGGGGGTAATGGAGGATGAGATGGTTGGATGACATCACCGACTTAATGGATATGATTGTGTGGGTTAATAAATAGAAAACAATTAGAGAATATATTTAGGGAGTCAGACTTCCAAATAAGTATGATTGAAGAAAGTGGAATGTCTACCCTGGTACAGATAAACATCTATGGGGCAATTATCACATACTTCAAGAATCATGAAGTAGAAAATAAGTTATGTTAATTTGGGTATATTTTTGACAAAAGTGTGGAATCTAGTGAAGAAACTAGGCTGGAGGTTCTAGGATTTTCATTCCCAACACATAAAACTCAGTCATTACCTAATAGAGTAGAACTAGAATTAATGAGAGGGCTTCCCAGATAGCTTAGTGATAAAGAATCTGCTTGCCAATGCAGGAGAGGCAAGAGATGTGGGTTTGATCCCTAAGTGGGGAAAATCCTTTCAAGGTGGAAATGGCAACCCACTCCAGTATTCTTGCCTGGGAAATCCCATGGCCAGAGGAGAATTAAATTGCTTCTTCAGGGAAGAAGCAATAGTTAAAAAATTTCTCCTTAATGAAGTAGGAACCTTCCAAAAGTTCCTGCTACCTAAAGATGGTGTATGCCACTTCTAGCACTTGGAAGTTTATCATCAGAAGAGAAGTTCAGCTCTTGGCTGAGTCATCATAGTTAGGAGATGTTGTAAAGTAATGGAAACCTTCGATCTTGATTGGACCATGGTTACTTGACTCTTGATTTCTTATTTTCCTTATCTGCAAAATGGGATAGCAATAGCACTAACCAAGGCACAGTTTTGATGAGAGGAGGAGCTGGGATTTGAACCAAGACCATCCCACACCTGAGCAGATATCTTAGCCATTTTGTAATATTACTTTTGTAAATTCTTTTTCTAGATTTTTATTTTCTACTGTGCTGGCTCTTCACTGCTGGGCGTTTAGTGTTGCTACAGTTAGGATGGGCAGGGGCCACTCCTTGTGGCAGCGCTTGGACCTCTCACCATGGATGACCTCTCCTGTTGTGAAGCACAGGCTTTTGGCTCATGGGTTTCAGTAGTTGCAGAACGCTGGCTCAGCAGTTGTGGCTTGCAGGCTCCAGAACACACCTCAGCCGCTGTGGCTCATGGGCACATAGCTCCCTGGCACCTAGAATCCTCCCAGGCGAGGGATTAAACCTGTGTCCCCTGAATTGGCAGGTGGACTCCCATTCATTGTACCATCTGGGCAGTCCAAGTTTTATAAATTCTTGGAAAAATTTCTTATAATAGTCCTAGGCATATACAAAACTATTAAAGTTTTAGCCATTATTTTTATTTATATAAACAATACTTGGAATGTCATGAGTGCTGTCAGTTTTACTGGCTAAGAGTGAAGGTGCTGGACTCAAATTTTCAAATCCTGGCTCTATCATTTACTAACTGTAGGGCTGTAATCAGTACATCAGTATCTTCAACTGCAGAATGTGGATAATAATAGCCTAGTTCAAAAGTTGATTGTAAGCGTTCACTGAAATAATAATATAAAGTCCTTAGAACATTGCCTGACCACAGAATGTGTGTGTATATTCAGTTGCTCAGTTGTGTCCGACTCTTTGTAGCTTCATGGACTGTAGTCCATCAGGCTCCTCTGCCCATGGAATTTTCCAAGCAAGAAAACTGGAGTGGGGTGTCATTCCCTACTTCAGGGGATCTCCCCAACCAACCCAGGGATCAAACCCACATCTTTTGCATCTCCTATTTTGGCAGGTAGATTCTTTACCACTAGCATCACCTGAGAATTCTGGCCACATAATAAGTACTCAAAAAGCATCACTTGACTGATTACTAATTCTTTACCAAAGATGGAGTTGAGTGGAGGCAGGGTAGAAACAAATTATCAAAGACAAATATGACACAGAAAAGTCCTCAAAGTTGCTTGCATTTCACAAGGAGACAAACACATGCAAAATAATGTAGATAACTAATCTATGTCATTGTTCTATGTTTTAAGGTGATTATCAGGGTCAAGTATGTATATGCTAAATATGAGCATTAATATGCCCATGTTAAGGTTCCAAATTGGAACACTGGTGTTAGGATGAGGAAAACTGGTATTGCAAAGACCCACTGTGTCTTAGGGAGTGTGAGGAGAAGAGAGCAGGCCAGGTGGAAAGGGTGTCTTTAAAATCTGCTCCAACAACATGATTGATGGTCAGCCTTCTGGTTTTGAGACGTTTTATTTTTGTCTTTGCTTTAAGTTCTCATTTGTGAACACACACTCTTCTCTACCAAAAAAAAAAAAAAAAAATCAGTAATATAAAATCTCTTACCACACATTTTCATTATGGAAGACTCCAGAAGTTTCACAGGAAAATACTAACCTCAAAGACTGAGAGGTGATCAATATGTTAAAACAATTAATATCTAATAGTTAGCAAAAGATGCATAATTTCACCGATGGAAAATGTTAGATATAAATAGTCAGTAGACTGTTGCCAGAGAAATGCTCCTTGGCATGTGAAATAATCAAGTAGAATTCTTGAAAGATGAATTACTTTCTTGATTTGCATATCTTGGATTCAATACATTTACACAATATTTGCATTGGAAACATATCTAAAGCCAACCAATGGAAAGAATACATGATTTTACCAACATGCTTATACATTAATAACATTACTTGGCAATCTGATGTTTCAAGACCCAGGGTGAATTACTTATTAAAAACCCATATACAGCTATCTGTCTTTATCTTTCTTTCTGTATGAGACATAATGGCTCTGATTGTTTTCAAAATTCTATTTGGACAGGATGTGACTGTTACATGAGACCTCTCAAACCAATATCATTTCCCTCACTCATAAAATACATTATACTGCTGTGTGCATTGAGCCAAATCATTAATGAAGGAAGCATAACCTAACCTTTATGCCTCTGATTTGACCAGCAGTTATACTGTAGCAAGCTAACATCTTAGAGATTGTTTAAAAAGTGAAGCTAACATGATTTTGAATATTTATGGTAGATTCACTTATTTCTTAAAAATTCATTCTGCCATCTGAACCATTTCATTATTCTTAACTATTTTCTAAGAGGCTTAACTTTAAGATAGAAAAACAATAGCTGATTTTTAGATAATTTGTGAAATCAAATAACTATATTCCTGGAGTATCTTCCTTCTCTGTATTTATTTAAACATGCAATAGCTACAATCACTAATCAAAAATCTGTGAAATATGCAAATTAAGAAGTACATTAACACAGTCCTCACCCTTTCAGCTTTTAAAAAAATATTTGGAAGGCAACCATTGACTTGTTATTACTATCATAAAGGATAGTAATAGCTGCTGAAATTTCAATTTAAAAGCTGAAATGAACACTTACTAGCAAACTGCTTTATGTGTAGTAATTATTTGCATTTTTTGGACAAGGTAAATCTAGACATCTGAACTTATCAAGGATTAGAATTTTTTGCATACTCATGTAATGAAGAAGTTCATATTTGAGAATAAATGACCTCAAGTTATAGATTAGTTAAAAATAATTCTATTTAATTACTATTTTTACCATTTCCCCAAAACGGGAATTTTGTAGGACTTCTGCTTCACAGCTGTGAATGAATGAACATAACCTGTTTTTTAGATGTAAATGAATGAACATAACCTGCCTTTTAGAGAGTATCTCTGGTTTGGAAAAAGGAAGTAGGAATGAATTTAATTTAGAAGTTGCAAACAGGTGTAGCAGGGAGTAGCACAAGGCCTTGGATTGTGATGAAGGAAGGCTCCCAGTAGGCTAGCAGCACCCCTGAGATGGAGCCTGCAGTTGCGCTTATTTGGACTTTCATAATCTTTTCATCCTTTTTTTCTTAAATACACCCTGAGAGGTTAGGTGTATTTGGGACTCCATTTAAGTTTCACTAGAGTGTCTTCTTCTCCTTATTGTTTCCACTGGTTTATGACCTCTGGTTGCCATTTGACTTGGCTACCCTTGATTTCAGTAGTGTTCGGAGAACAAAGGACTCTGCCTTGAAGAAAACTACCCTCAAAGCATTCCAAGATACATGATTTTTGATCCTCTGTTTAGAAAACAAGGGCATCTATGCCACAGATGCTTTGATGGTGAGAAAATTACCCTACTTACCAAGGTGATTTTCATAGAAATCTTTGCAACCTTATTCTAGAAAACACACTATTTCAATTATCTAATGTAATCCTGAATGAATTAAGGCTTGGTGTTTGTCATTTTGCCGGTTATCACTTTATCCTACATATGCCATCCTTTGTAATTGAGATTGCTTTAAGTATACAAATATGTGCTTAGTAACACAAGACTCATTTGCAGGGTCCTTACCAATGTTTTCAAATTGGGATCCCGATTTTCAGGACCCACTCACAAAACACTCAGGCATCCATCATACAAAATTATGGAATTTAGACTCTATCGAAGGTGATTCACTCATGGGAAAATAACACATTAATACAGTCCTCTCTTCTGCTGGATAAATTTCTGCAATTCTAAAGCCAGGATTCATTAGGAGTAGGGAAATAGACCTGCACTAAACAGTGATTCAGTCATAAGAGATGTCTTGGTAATGGTTCCAGCTGTGACCGTTATCTTCAGAGCAGACACAAGCATCACAATGCCTTAAATATTTTTGGAAGGAAGTTGTTGCTTCCTGACTGGGAAAAAAAAAAGGAATAACAGGTAGACTGATTTCCCTTTTGCCATCTTTTCCAGTACTCCTTTTTGTTGAAGAACACTCTCCATTTAAGCATAGTGTTCTGACAGAACATAAAATAAGATAAATAATATCCTAAATAATCCTCTGGGCTGGTACCACCCTCTCCGGTGCATTGATATGTATGGAGTTAATAAGAATGTTTCAAGAGTTGTTTTACTGCAGATGCTTTCAGCACATCAGAGTTTAGAGAGGTGCACAGGTTTGGGTTGTTTTCTCCCCCTTCTGGAGAGCTGACCTTGCAGCTCTCAGTGAAATGTAAAACATTCGTTTACACAACTGGGACAAGCAATGAGGTCACTTGGTGTTGTTTGGTACTAGTAGAGTACTCCTGGGATTTTTTCCTGAAGTGTTGGGAAGCACTTCCTTAAAAATGAAAAGCAGTTTCTCACAGAGGATACTAGAGACTCCATCAGTGACAGAGAGACTTCTTAGGGCAAGAGTTGCCATAGATAAAGAACATCAAGAGAATTGATGCCATTAGCATCCATAAACCATCCTAGGTCCATAGAAATAACTGTGATGGTGGCTAAATTTAGGAATACAAACCAACCCATTTGGCAATGTAATGCAATCTCCTGTGGATCCACCACAGGCAGGTAAAGTCCTAGAACATTTGAGTTACGCCTGTGGCTAATATTAATGCAAAAGTTCCATTATTCACTTTGCTTGGCTGTGACATGAAATCACATGGCACTGCATAATGATAAAGTAAACTGCAGAAAGTGCATTCGAGTGATGCTGAGAGTCTGCCTCAAATTGTGAAAATGTTGAGTGGAAAGCTGAAAACCTGCCAATGCCCATCTATGGTTTATAGTAGATAAGCCATTAGTCTTGGCTAGGTATATCACTTCCTACATTACCATACATACAAAATGTGGACTCCTGAGACCTGTAGGGTGTTTATCATCCAGTAGCAATATGCCTTTAAGAAAGAGTCTGGATAAGGTCACTCTCTTAGAAACAGATATGGTTTGGGGAGACTGCTAATCATTTGGGAAAGAATGGATTGGAGGCATAAACCTTATTAGATTAAAAACCAATGAATGCTCTCCCCCCTATAAACTGGCAAATAACCTACAACTAACCTACTAAATTCTTTTGCAAATGATTGAGATTCTAAGGGTTTGGAATGGAGAATTCTAATAGCTAAGATTGTTTCCATAAAAATTTAATTGGGTTATATCACACAAAGATATCCCTGACATGGAAACTGACATGGAAAACCAGCTTCTATACAAAATTGGAAAATGAGCTAACTATATTGATTATTTCAGGAAAAATAGAGAGAGAAAAGCTTTAAATCAAATCAAGAAAAGCCTGTCTTATGTCAAGGTTAAACCAGAAACTGAAAACTCTGATATAAATTAAACCAGTGTTCTGTGAACCCTTAGGACTAAGATCCAGCTTGGGGTTTTAAAGAATAATTTAGCTAAACCACTTTCTTCCCTTTTTTAAGATATTATTAAAATAATGAATTTGAACATCACATACATTAACTTGAGTTAAATATCTGATAAACTTCTTTATGATCTAACCGCAGATAATTTGCAGAACTATATATGTATACAGTTTTATAGATTTGTAACTGCTTAAATAGAGTCCCCAAAGACTTTGATTCAAACAACAAGGTAAATGTAGAGGGAGATCATAGTGATGTGTCATCAAGCTCTTTCCCCGAGGTACCAAGATAGGACACTGTCTAAGGAGTATACCAGTTACCATGGTGATAAGAGAATTTACTGATCACACTTCATTAGGGCTCATTGACCAGAGCAGCTTACTGATTGTCTGGTCCACAGAGGTATACGGAAGCAACCCTATCTATTAATCCACAAGCAATGGAAACAGTATTGCCTGAAGGAAATGGCTCAAATGGCAATCAACATATCCAGCATTCTTTCAAAATATATACCAATAAAAAAAGCAAGTTATTAGAGCAAAATAGTAATTGATTCCAGATAGCCAGAAAGACTCTTGTAATTCTAAAACAGGGAAAAATACCCATAACCAAATCTATTTCAAAAANAACATATCCAGCATTCTTTCAAAATATATACCAATAAAAAAAGCAAGTTATTAGAGCAAAATAGTAATTGATTCCAGATAGCCAGAAAGACTCTTGTAATTCTAAAACAGGGAAAAATACCCATAACCAAATCTATTTCAAAAAGAGTGACTCTTAATAGTTAACTCTCAGGTTAAAAAAAAAAATTCAGTAATTAGAAATAGCTTGAAAGAGCCTACCAGGACAAATATTTTCAGTAGGATTCTTACAGGAAATTAGAAATGCCATAACTGAAAATAGTTGAGCTGGATAATTTTGTCCATTTGGGAACTAATTAAGGGAATGGAATTATGGACAAAGAAACTTCAAAGATGGACATGAGAAAAAAGATGTGAGCCCTGTAAGGAGTTAAAAATTAGGAGTTGTTGGACATAATTTTTCCCCCAATTTTTCAGAGAGGTGAAGCTGTTTTAGTTATCACTTATCAAAAGGATATACACTTAAATGATGGAAATTTTCTAAGAGTGGAAACTTTATTCAGTTAGGTTCAACTTTAAGTTATAAGGTTACAAAAACTAGCAGAGTTTTATTTGTGATTGCATAATGCAGGGGTTGGTTTGATATTTTATCCAAGTAGGTTTAAGGCTTTTAACCCTTCTAGGGAGGAACTACTGTGGGAGCACTGCCAGATCATCCATGGACAGCTTCTGCACGTGGCTAAGGGTCACTGGGGATGTTGCTCAGAGTTCAGATTCTGGAGCTCCCTAGAGAAGCAGATCAGGACTACGAGGGCTTTACCTTAGAACAGGTAGGTAAACAGAGAAAAATTGAATTCTTTTATGAGGACAGGGACTAATCGACTGTATAAATAGGCATTCAATAAATGCTGCTACAGCTAAGTTACTTCAGTTGTGTCCCACTCTGTGTGACCCCATAGACGGAAGCCCACGGGGCTCCACCGTCCCTGGGCTTCTCCAGGCAAGAACACTGGAGTGGGTTGCCATTTCCTTCTCCAATGCATGAAAGGGAAAAGTCAAAGTGAAGTCGTTCATTCGTGTCCGNCTGTGTGACCCCATAGACGGAAGCCCACGGGGCTCCACCGTCCCTGGGCTTCTCCAGGCAAGAACACTGGAGTGGGTTGCCATTTCCTTCTCCAATGCATGAAAGGGAAAAGTCAAAGTGAAGTCGTTCATTCGTGTCCGACTCTTCGTGACCTCATGGACTGTAGCCCACCAGGCTCCTCCGTCCATGGGATTCTCCAGGCAGGAGTACTGGAGTGGGGTGCCATAAATTCTGGTGTTCAGTAAATTCAATAATTGGCAAATTTCAATGAGAAAGGAGGTAAGAGAAAAAGATAGGTGATAGATAAATAAATGGATTTTGGTCTGATGGAAAGAAATGCAGAAAAGAGTAACTAGCAACGTTTTGTACCTATATGCCACCACTATACTGTGCTTCTTTTTTTATATGTATTATTATTTTTGAAAATTTTCTTGGAAACCAGGAGCTCTGAGAAATTACAGATTATCCCAAGGTCAATCTGCCAGTAAGTAGTGGTATTACAATTTTAAATTGTATCTTTTTGGCTTCAGAGGTGTGTCTTCTTACAGCTACACCGAGTTGTTAGAAAAGTTCAGTGGTTTCCAAATAGATGATATTTCCTCACAAAGTATCTAACTTTCTCTCTCTTGAAGTTATAGTATCTTTTAGGGCTGGAAGTGACTTTAGCGATGGAATTTTCCAGCTTCTTCATGTTTGGATGAGGAATTGAAGCCAAAAGAAGTAAGGAGGCATGTTCAAATGCACAGTAAGAATGGGGCAACGTCAATTCTTTCCTCCTGTTTTACTCTTGACTGTTTACCAAAATATCTATCTTTCACACAAAATCTAAAAGATATAGATAGATAAAATCTATCCATTAAGTCAGGGGCGTTGATTGTAAGGCCTAATATCCATAACACGATTTGTTTGTGTTATGACATGTAGAGTGAATAGGACCAGAGCGTGAACTCACGTTTTCTAAGCTGAAGTGTTAAAACAGATAGTGATAATTAATCAGCGATGTTCTGGTTTAGAAGTGAGTGTGTTCACTTGTACAGATAGTCACTATGGTCCTTTTCAGCATCTATAAGAGGAAACCAGCTCAGGTGTTCCTCATTTCTCTGCCTGCTGCATTCCGTCTAGATTCCTATTTTAGCCTTTGCCACGTTGCACTGAAAAACTGTATACATCCCTGTCTTTCTCATCAGATAAAAACTATGTGAGCATTTAGGTGACTATGTCCTTATTAGTTTCCAGCACTTAATCTGGAGCCTTGTACCTCATAGGTACACAATACATCTTCATTGACCTGAACTTCAATGCATTCAGCTAGGATTCTTGGAATGTATTTAGATATCTATCACTTTGCTTCATGTGGTAAGTATTTCTGGTTGAGCATCTCTGTGGGAAGGTGTTTATTGACTTGATTGGCTTTCGAACTTTGTTTTTATTTGAACAAAGTTAGATAGAAGTGAGATTGAGCATTAAAAAGAAATATGTGATCCCCTTGGCTTGCCTGACACAAGGCTCTTCACAGACCCTGGTTTCCCTTTGAATTCAGTGTGAATTCTACATTTATAGAAAGATCTAGTGCCCAGGATTAGCTTCATTAGGCAGTTGGGCTTTAACGGAGGCAGTGCGAGAACAGGAAGGGTTCTTTTAGGAATGGGCAAAGGAAGACAGGCATCGTGTGCATAGATGAATTCTCCTTTAAATAAAAACTGAGTCAGATTTTAGAATGAGATTCTGTAGTGCTGTCAAACTGTTTGAAACTAGATTTGGCAGTTGTCCTTTCAAACTGTTATTTCAGAGCACGTGTCCCAGAAGGGACAGCTAAGAATGTTTGTCATATTTGAACTCTTTCCAGAGCCATTCAGCAGGATACTGGCAGTCCACTTTCTGTGTTAATTATTTCTGCCCTGATTGCCTGGCAACACATAACATGGGAAGTATTATACTTTTCTATTTGTGAATGCTTCCAGCTGAATGTAGGAAGAAAATGGAATACAAAGTCAGCTGGAGATGCAACTTAATAAGTTAGGTGTTTTTTGATTGAAAATTTGTTATGGATGAAGTGGTTTGTAATACCATGATTGAATGTGGTAACCACAGTTTCAGAAAGTTTGAGGGTATCACAGTAGGTCTTGGTGGAAAGAAAACACTGATCAATCTTCAGGGCCACTGGACTAGAATCTATGAACATGAATGATTTCTATAGAACAAGTGGACTTGCTGTAAGCCCACATTATTTTATCCTGCACGGATATCCTCGGGGGAATTGTTGTTGTTGTTTTAGATTATCGGAATCTAAAAATTTGAATTCAGTTATGAGAAAGCTAAGAATCAAATGGGATGGGCTAAAATGTCTTCATTGCAACAATAGCAAAGATTGCTGTACACTGGAAGGAATGAAGATTTTGATCAGTGACTCAGATACAATAGGAGCTTCTCACCATGTCACTCTGAGAAAGCTTTGCCTGGGACTGGGGTTCTATTAAAACCTGTTTGTAGAACTGAAAACAGTAGATCCATCCTTAGTGTTGGGAAACAATGACACATTTCTGAATTATTTCCACAGCTTAAATAAATTAAAAAATCCTCTGAAGTTTGTCTTGCGGTGCACATGAAAGTCACCCATGAGCAATAGCTTCAAAGATGGCAGTGTTGCATTCTGTCTGCCACGTAATGTGAGATGATAATCCAAAGGAAATCAATTCCAAAAATGAATTGTAAAATGCAATCACTAATATGTTTAGAAAGACTTTTCTTTTTATTGAGGAAGTAAGTACTAAATTGTAAGTGCTCAGTTACCATCTCATACTTTAAATTTTTTGTATGAAGTTGAGGAGGGATGGTATGGAGGAGGAGGTCAGAGCGGGGTTCAGGATTGGGAACACATGTACACCCATGGTGGATTTATGTTGATGTGTGGCAAAACCAATACAATATTGTAAAGGAAAAAAAATAATAAATTTTTAAAAAGGAGAAAAAAGTAATTTTTCCATAGTAAGTGGCACTTCAAACATTTATTCAGTTGCCTTCTCAATTAGATTAGGTGAAAAAAAAAAAAGTAAAAACAAACAAACCCCAAGCAAATTTTTGGAGCAGATATATTCAGTTCCTCACATAAAAATCCCATTAAAAAATTGTACCGACTTAGGGTATGGACAAAATAGGTGGACGTGGAATGCATTCCCTTCAGACCTGCTGCTGCCGCCATTTTTAGTAAGCCTCAATTCTGTGAGAAATAGCTTAGGGCCCAAAGGAGGCTTGGCGTCTCATGATTATTGTAAAAGTTAAATTAACTGAGAAATCCTACAGTTCTTTAGGCAAACGGGTTAAAAATGAGATTGCTTTTATCATAGCCATATTTGCCACTTCTTTTTCTCCTTTTGTGCCGTCTGGCAATTCCCAGGGCCAGCCTCTTCCCTCACCTTCCAGGGAAGGCCTGCCCTTTCTCGAGAGAGTCCTCATGCATGCTTGTATGCCAGCACAGTAATTTCCGTCATCTATGGAGGTAAGTAAGGTCTTTCCTTCTGTTCATTTTATCATTCTGCATCCTACCCACTGTGGGCTGCTGTTTTGTGGGGCTGCAACATTGCCACAGCGATTTGGGAGTCCTTAAAGTGGCAGATAGAGAAGGCAATGGCACCCCACTCCAGTACTCTTCCCTGGAAAATCCCACGGATGGAGGAGCCTGGAAGGCTGCAGTCCATGAGGTCTCGAAGAGTTGGACACAACTGAGCAACTTCACTTTCACTTTTCACTTTCCTGCATTGGATAAGGAAATGGCAACCCACTCCAGTGTTCTTGCCTGNAAGCAGGGTGACAATATACAGCCTTGACGTACTCCTTTTCCCATTGGAACCAGTCTGTTGTTCCATGTCTAGTTCTAACTGTTGCTTCCTGACCTGCATACTGATTCTCAAGAAGCAGGTTAGGTGGTCTGGTATTCCCATCTCTTTCAGAATTTTCCACAGTTTCCAACCTCCAGCCCAAGGCAATCACAAATCTACTTCCAGTCACTATAGATTTGCTTATCCTGGTTGGTGTATCTACATTAAATAATCTAAAATATGGTCTCTTGAGTCTGGCTTCTTTCCTTAGTGCTATGTTTTTGAAGTTCATCATTCTTATATATTTCATGTTCAACACCCATGTTGTATTAGTACTTTATTAAAAAAAAATTTAACTTGGCTACACTGGGTCTTAGTTGTGGTACGTGAGATCTTTGGTTTTCATTGTGGTTTGCAGAGTCTTTAGTTTCGACATGCAGGATTCTTTAGTGGGGAATCCTTTTTTTTAGTTAAGCTGTGGCATGTGAGATTCTTTTAAATGCAGCATATGGGACCTAGTTCCCCAACTAAGGATCAAACCCAAACCCCCTGCATTGGGAACATAAAAGCTTAGTCACTGGACCGCCAGGGAAGTCCCTAGTACTTAATTTTGTTCTCAAAACAGAGTAGACAATTGGGCTGATTTCAATTTTCATTTTTCATATATTTCAGTTAGTGTAAATGCTGAAAAGGGACAATTGGGTAGGCAATATGAGGTTTTATAAATTACGTCAAGTATAAATTATCTGAATGTTCAAGATAGAGAGGTTTTTTTTCTTTTTGTTTTGAGTTTGTCTTTTTTCTGTTTGCCTCATTTGTCCAGTTATTTTCTATGTGTGGACATAACATGATTAGTCTTCGAGGAAAATGATAATTACTTTTCTATTAAAAAATTGAAGAATTTTTCTATCATAAATTGAGCATGTTTGTCGATTTCTCTTTGATTAATTTAAACTCTGTAATTCATCTTGTAATAGAAAATTCTCAGGGTTTTTAAAAATATTTTAAATTCATTTTGTAACTTAATCATTTGTCAGTGTGATATACTGCAGTAAGATAGAAAGAAAATGATACCAAAGTAAGACACTGTAAAAAACTAGAACGAAAAAGGAGAGTACTTTCTCTCTCTCTTTTTTTTTTTTGCTGTAGCCTTCCAGTTTCTTTTGAATACTGCCTCGTTGTCTTTAAAATGTCTAAATTGTTTTCAAGTATGAAAAGATTATAGTTGAAATAATAGAAAATGAGAAATGTTTTAAACAAGGATTACTGGTTTCTGTAGTGAAACTATTTCTTATGTNTGCCTCGTTGTCTTTAAAATGTCTAAATTGTTTTCAAGTATGAAAAGATTATAGTTGAAATAATAGAAAATGAGAAATGTTTTAAACAAGGATTACTGGTTTCTGTAGTGAAACTATTTCTTATGTTTATGCTTCTTTATATCAGCCAAGGGTACTTTATCCTGGTGTGTGTGTGTGTGTGTGTGTGTGTGTGTGTGTGTGTATGTGTGTGTGTGCACGCTCAGTCACTCAGTTGTGTCTGACTTTTTGTGAGCCCATGGACTATAGCCTGCCAGGCTCCTCTGTCCATAGGACTTCCCAGGCAAGAATATTGGAGTGGGTTGCCATTTGCTACTCCAGGAGACCTTCCTCACCCTGGGATCAAACCCATATCTCCTGTGCTTCCTGCATTGGCAGGTGGATTTACCACTGTGCCACCTGGGAGGCTATGTTACCTTTCGATTATTTATAAACTGTTTTATTTTTTCCATTTGTTTGGGGCATTAGTGACTCTTGGTGATTACCTTTCTCACTTCATGGAAAATGTTCATTGAAAGTATTAAGTGACCTCGATTTTATTTTCTTCATCTGTCCTTAAAATAACCATGTTATTCATGTCCTCTAAAGTTGCTGGAAAGATCATTTAGCATTTGCATCAAATACTTTCTAGCTTCTTTGGCTTTGGGCACCCTATTTCATAATTTTTCAACTGGTGTTCCTACAATCAGTAGAATAAGAAACCTGTTGTATTAAAAGTAAATTATTATAATGAAAACAATCTTGGGATTTAGTGTTAGTTTGAATGTCTCCTACCTAACTTTCTAGATGTGTGGCCATGGAAAAATGTCTGAGCCTCAACTTCTTCATCTCAAGGGTAGGGCTGATATCATCTCTGTTCTTACAGTGATAGAGAAATAACCAAAATAATGTACTTAAGTAAAAAATGTATATTTTGGATATAGTAAGTGTTCAACAAATATTCTTTGCTTAATTTTTGATTGAATAAATTGTTCTTTTTCCTGTTGTATTTTGCTTTGCCTTCCTTTTCCTCAGTGCATGATTTTACATTGCTTTCCAATGTATGTTATATTAACTTGGAGCCTTATTTCAGTTTCAATGTTGTGTTCAACTCTTTGCAACCCTGTGAGTGACTTTCACTCTTTACCACTAGTGCCACCTGTGAAGCTCCCTCTAGAACTTGCACCACACAACAAATTTAGAGACTCTCTCGGCCACCTAGAATCATGGCCTATGTTAAAGAAAGTGGTGTGGACTCAAAAGGTTTTGGTTTACCTTATTATTTTTGTAATGTCCTCTCATTTTTCTCCTATATTATACCAGCCACTTTCCAGAATAAACTTCTCCATGTCTTTGCATATTGATAGTGCTATTGTCTGTCTTCAGAAGCCTATTCAGTGTTCGGTGTCACCGTGTTAACAGTTGTTCTTACGGTGAAGTTTATTTTACAAATGCAGCTTCTAGTAACATCCATGTCAATCATTTTTATCTATGCATTCTTTCTGCATTCGTTTTCTTCACAGACTTTTGGCATTCAGAACATCTACAGATGCAGTTAAAGATGTGTTGATTGAAGAGATGAAAGAAAGAAAGAAATCTCTATAGTGGCAGCTGAAGAGAAGCCAAGAAATCAGAAGCAGGTAGCATCTTTTTTTCCCATTCTTCTTCATACCAGCCCCAAATGGAAGGAGAGAGAGAAATGAAGGTGGTAAGGGAGGTTCTGGGACTTCCCAGGTGGAGCTAGTGATAAAGGAAATGCCTGCCAATGCAGGAGACATAAGAGATGTGGGTTTGATCCCTGGGTTGGGAAGATCCCCTGGAGGAGGGCGTTGCAACCCATTCCAGTATTCTTGCCTGGACAATCCCATGGATAGAGGAGTCTGGTGGGCTACAGTCCCTAGTGTCCCAAAGAGTTGGACATGAATGATGAGAGAGCTCACACACAGGATCAATGTAGGCTATACTTGGTATATTTCCAATGTTTTACATATCAGGAAACTGAGGCTCAGAGATGTAATGTGACTTGCCCCCTTGCTACTTATAGCTTTTTGCCTTCCATAGCTGGGACTTTTTGTGAAACAGTATCTGCCATGACTTGGTTTTCCCATGGTTCTATCTCATCTTTTCTGCTGTTTATTTATTTATTTATTTTTTTCTGTCACTATTGTGATAGAAAGACTATACTGGTCTGCAAGAGTTCTTCTGTGGACTGAGCAACTAGCCAACCTGGAAAATAGACAAGTTCTTCTCAAGTGTTCCACTTGTCATTCTTTGGTTGTTCTCCCTTTTATAACTAACTGTCTTTCCTCTTTTAGGCTATGGTGTCTCATATTCCAACCAAAGAACTCAGTTCTCCTAAATGATTATCTTTTCAGTGTAGGATAATATGTAAACTTTTAGGAAATATTTCCCACTTAAAAATTGAATTTAGGATGAGTTCCCAGATGTGACATTTCAGAGGTTGAAGTTTTTTACAATGAGAGAGGGAGTTTTGGGTACTGAGGACTTCTTGGTGTACTCAAATTTCCCAGCAGAGGTGAGTGTACTGTTTTTACACAACAAAGTTTAGCTCATCATTTAGCAATAATGAGCCAAGGTACAATATGTTTATAAAGATCTAGATGATTTAATTAAGTATTTGAGTCCACAGGTTTTGCACTGGGGAACATCTCTAGCAATGGGGTTGTTGATGCCTTACAATAATAGGAATGTGTCAATGAATGTGGAATGCAGGGCCACCCCGTCCTCTGCAGCCATGTTGCTTAAATACTTGGTGTGTGTTCCATGTAACTTAATGTAGACTTGATGTTACAGTGAATTGTTGATAATCACTGGAGTGGGAATGCCTTGAGTTTGGGTTTCATAGCCTTTATTTCTGTAGTATTCCTATGCTACCAGTTCTATGAGTTAGTTTCAGATTATAATGAAATCCCGTTAGACATTTCCACAAAATTCTTGAAACTTTGATAATTAATTGGCTAATTAAAATATTTTAGTTAACAAAGCTGACATATTATTTTAAAATTTTTCATGCTTATATTTTTCTTCTTCTGTAGGCTTTCCCACTTTACCTTAGGGTTGGGTCATAGGGACCATATGAGTTGGTCACAGGGACAACATAAGTGGAAGTGTGGTTTTTTTTTTTAACTTTATTTTGCTTTACAATACTGTATTGGTTTTGCCATACATTGACATGAATCTGCCATGGGTTTACATGAGTTCCCAATCCTGAACCCCCCCCTCCCACCACCCACCCCATATCATCTCTCTGGATCATCCCCGTGCACCAGCCCCAAGCATCCTGTATCCTGTATCGAACATAGACTGGCGATTTGTTTCTTACATGATAGTATACATGTTTCAATGCCATTCTCCCAAATCATGAAGTGTGGCACTTTTATTAAACTTTCTCTCCAGAGCAAATATGTGTGAGAATTTTTCTAGTAACAAAGTGCCCTGGTACAATGATACAGCAATTTGTAGTGGATAGACCTTACCACACAATACCAAACAGCAGCTGGCTAGGAGAGCTAGCAGTGCTGGGCCCCACAGACCTGTAAAAACCCACTTGAAGCAGACTGCTATTGGCCAAGTATACTGCTATGGGACTCAAGGGACCCTGCGGAGTCAGGGCAGATGTTACATACAGTCATTTGCTGTCTAGATGAGCACAACTAAATATCTGTTTCTCTGTGCCTATTTTTTTTTGGAAGGATGATTCGAATCCTTGCAGTGTCAGCTCAAAAGCCCTAGTAGGAAGAACCACACTTAAAAAAAATAAAATAAAATGGGGGAGTTTTACAAGTTTAAGAACTTAGACAAGTTTTTGGTTATGAACTCTGAATTTTTATACCTTAAAGCATCAAAGATTTTACTTCAGCCTGAAAATATTCAAGGTCAAGTATTACCTTGATATAAGAGAACTTTAGTTTGATCTTTGAAGAAGACTGAATTTTTATAAAAATCTATATTATTGGCTCTACTAGAATAAGTTAGTTGCAAAATTACTCTTGTAAGAGTGGGCTTATTAGATGGGACTATTTTGGTGTTATTTAATTAGTTGGAGGACAATATGTGACATTAGATTCAGTTTCAGTTCAGTCACTCAGTCGTGTCTGATTCTTTGCGACCCCATGGATTGCAGCATGCCAGGCTTCCCTGTGCATCACCAACACCTGGAGCTTGCTCAGACTCATGTCCATTGAGTTGGTGATGCCATCCAACCATCTCATCCTCTGTCATTCCCTTCTCCTCCAGCCTTCAATCTTTTTCAGAATCAGGGTCTTTTCCAGGGAGTCAGTTCTTCGCATCAGGTGGCCAGAGTATTGGAGTTTTTGCTTCAGCATCCATCTTTCCAATGAATATTCAGGGTTGGTTTCCTTTAGGATTGACTGGTTTGATCTCCTTGCTGTCCTAGGGACCCTCAAGAGTTTTCTCTAACACCATAGTTCAAAAGCATCAATTTCTTGGTGCTCAGCTTTCCTTATAGTCCAACTCTCACATCCATACATGACTACTGGGAAATCCATAGCTTTGACTAGACAGACTTTTGTTGGCAGAATAGTGTATTTTCTAATAGGCTGTTGGTCACAGCTTTTCTTCCTAGGAGCAAGTGTACTTTAATTTCATCTGCAGTGATTTTGGAGCCCTTCTGAGCCACAAGGGAAACCCATACAGTAGATTAGGTTCAAAGTTATTTATTCTTTATGGCAATAATTAGCCAAGATATCTCCTTCTTGCCTCCCGATTAAATATTTCTTATGGGAACTTTTAGCTTGTGATAATAAGGACATATCAGGACCAACGAGAAGGCATATTGTTGTATTTCCAGGAGATACGATATGTTCCCAGCCGGGAAGTGAAGTGAAACATCTTGTGGGTGGAACCCTCTCATTTCTATCACTGTGCCTGAAACTCAGTTAATCTATTTTTTCAGCACCTTCATTCCCTTGTAAAATGACTTCTAACTTACTAATGAGAATTTTTTGTATAGAAAATAGAAATATTTTGTGTGTACTCCTGAGGGAGCTAGTCCTTCCAATGACTATACGACCCCATTTTTTTTTTCTTTCCTTTTTTGGTTTCACCTTTTTTTGATCTGTCATATGGCATTCAGGTAAACCCTGTCTCTTATACACATCTTCCACTTGTCATTCTTTGGTTGTTCTCCCTTTTATAACTAACTGTCTTTCCTCTTTTAGGCTATGGTGTCTCATATTCCAACCAAAGAACTCAGTTCTCCTAAATGATTATCTTTTCAGTGTAGGATAATATGTAAACTTTTAGGAAATATTTCCCACTTAAAAATTGAATTTAGGATGAGTTCCCAGATGTGACATTTCAGAGGTTGAAGTTTTTTACAATGAGAGAGGGAGTTTTGGGTACTGAGGACTTCTTGGTGTACTCAAATTTCCCAGCAGAGGTGAGTGTACTGTTTTTACACAACAAAGTTTAGCTCATCATTTAGCAATAATGAGCCAAGGTACAATATGTTTATAAAGATCTAGATGATTTAATTAAGTATTTGAGTCCACAGGTTTTGCACTGGGGAACATCTCTAGCAATGGGGTTGTTGATGCCTTACAATAATAGGAATGTGTCAATGAATGTGGAATGCAGGGCCACCCCGTCCTCTGCAGCCATGTTGCTTAAATACTTGGTGTGTGTTCCATGTAACTTAATGTAGACTTGATGTTACAGTGAATTGTTGATAATCACTGGAGTGGGAATGCCTTGAGTTTGGGTTTCATAGCCTTTATTTCTGTAGTATTCCTATGCTACCAGTTCTATGAGTTAGTTTCAGATTATAATGAAATCCCGTTAGACATTTCCACAAAATTCTTGAAACTTTGATAATTAATTGGCTAATTAAAATATTTTAGTTAACAAAGCTGACATATTATTTTAAAATTTTTCATGCTTATATTTTTCTTCTTCTGTAGGCTTTCCCACTTTACCTTAGGGTTGGGTCATAGGGACCATATGAGTTGGTCACAGGGACAACATAAGTGGAAGTGTGGTTTTTTTTTTTAACTTTATTTTGCTTTACAATACTGTATTGGTTTTGCCATACATTGACATGAATCTGCCATGGGTTTACATGAGTTCCCAATCCTGAACCCCCCCCTCCCACCACCCACCCCATATCATCTCTCTGGATCATCCCCGTGCACCAGCCCCAAGCATCCTGTATCCTGTATCGAACATAGACTGGCGATTTGTTTCTTACATGATAGTATACATGTTTCAATGCCATTCTCCCAAATCATGAAGTGTGGCACTTTTATTAAACTTTCTCTCCAGAGCAAATATGTGTGAGAATTTTTCTAGTAACAAAGTGCCCTGGTACAATGATACAGCAATTTGTAGTGGATAGACCTTACCACACAATACCAAACAGCAGCTGGCTAGGAGAGCTAGCAGTGCTGGGCCCCACAGACCTGTAAAAACCCACTTGAAGCAGACTGCTATTGGCCAAGTATACTGCTATGGGACTCAAGGGACCCTGCGGAGTCAGGGCAGATGTTACATACAGTCATTTGCTGTCTAGATGAGCACAACTAAATATCTGTTTCTCTGTGCCTATTTTTTTTTGGAAGGATGATTCGAATCCTTGCAGTGTCAGCTCAAAAGCCCTAGTAGGAAGAACCACACTTAAAAAAAATAAAATAAAATGGGGGAGTTTTACAAGTTTAAGAACTTAGACAAGTTTTTGGTTATGAACTCTGAATTTTTATACCTTAAAGCATCAAAGATTTTACTTCAGCCTGAAAATATTCAAGGTCAAGTATTACCTTGATATAAGAGAACTTTAGTTTGATCTTTGAAGAAGACTGAATTTTTATAAAAATCTATATTATTGGCTCTACTAGAATAAGTTAGTTGCAAAATTACTCTTGTAAGAGTGGGCTTATTAGATGGGACTATTTTGGTGTTATTTAATTAGTTGGAGGACAATATGTGACATTAGATTCAGTTTCAGTTCAGTCACTCAGTCGTGTCTGATTCTTTGCGACCCCATGGATTGCAGCATGCCAGGCTTCCCTGTGCATCACCAACACCTGGAGCTTGCTCAGACTCATGTCCATTGAGTTGGTGATGCCATCCAACCATCTCATCCTCTGTCATTCCCTTCTCCTCCAGCCTTCAATCTTTTTCAGAATCAGGGTCTTTTCCAGGGAGTCAGTTCTTCGCATCAGGTGGCCAGAGTATTGGAGTTTTTGCTTCAGCATCCATCTTTCCAATGAATATTCAGGGTTGGTTTCCTTTAGGATTGACTGGTTTGATCTCCTTGCTGTCCTAGGGACCCTCAAGAGTTTTCTCTAACACCATAGTTCAAAAGCATCAATTTCTTGGTGCTCAGCTTTCTTTATAGTCCAACTCTCACATCCATACATGACTACTGGGAAATCCATAGCTTTGACTAGACAGACTTTTGTTGGCAGAATAGTGTATTTTCTAATAGGCTGTTGGTCACAGCTTTTCTTCCTAGGAGCAAGTGTACTTTAATTTCATCTGCAGTGATTTTGGAGCCCTTCTGAGCCACAAGGGAAACCCATACAGTAGATTAGGTTCAAAGTTATTTATTCTTTATGGCAATAATTAGCCAAGATATCTCCTTCTTGCCTCCCGATTAAATATTTCTTATGGGAACTTTTAGCTTGTGATAATAAGGACATATCAGGACCAACGAGAAGGCATATTGTTGTATTTCCAGGAGATACGATATGTTCCCAGCCGGGAAGTGAAGTGAAACATCTTGTGGGTGGAACCCTCTCATTTCTATCACTGTGCCTGAAACTCAGTTAATCTATTTTTTCAGCACCTTCATTCCCTTGTAAAATGACTTCTAACTTACTAATGAGAATCTTTTGTATAGAAAATAGAAATATTTTGTGTGTACTCCTGAGGGAGCTAGTCCTTCCAATGACTATACGACCCCATTTTTTTTTTCTTTCCTTTTTTGGTTTCACCTTTCTTTTGATCTGTCATATGGCATTCAGTTAAACCACATCTTTTGGGTTTCTCTGCCTTCCACTGATATTTTGAAGTCCGTTAGGGGCCCAAATCACTTATATTCTCAAGTGTCCTCACAATTCCAGAAGCCATTCTGTATTCTGTTAAGATGCAGAAATACAGTATGTTTTCACTGTTAGCTCTATTCTTTTCTGTGTGTGTGCCAAAGCAGGGTTGCTTGTATCCCTATTCCCTTTCAACAACTGAAGCTTTGTTAACTGAAAGCAGTTTGTCTGCCTGGCCACTTCATTCCTTAGGGTTAGTTACCCCCAGGAGGTGCCTCATCCCTTCCTGCTACTAGATTTTTGATGAGGAGTCTTCCCTTGTATAGATTTATAGCTCTCACTCATAATGGAGTCAAGTCACTTCCACTACCAGCCTCCTTTTTGTTTGCTTCTCTCTCGCCCCCTCCTGCCTCCATAAATTAGTGATCGTATTTCCAAAAATAGGAATCTCTGTTGTCTAGATGAGTACAACTAAATGTTTATTTCTCTGTGCTTCTTCTTCTTCTTTTTTTTTTTTCTTGGTAGAATGCAATTCTAATCCTTGCAGTGTCAGCTTGAAGGCCCTAGTAGGAAGAACCACAATTTTCTTCTTATTGCCAAGAACAGAGCCATCCTATCATCACAAATAGCACCATCTCATTCAGGTCACCAAAAGGGAGGGGAAATATGTATGGTTGGTTCATTTTGCTGTGCAGTAGAAGCCAACACAACATTGTGAAGCAGCTGTACTCCAATAAAAATTAATTTTAGAAAGAGAATAGAGCCATCTCTATTCGGTGGGAGCAGTAGTGTTCATTCAGTTTCAAGAATTCTTGGGTGCTTGCTAGGAGGGTAGGTTAAAATCATCTCTAGGCAGGAGAGTAGATGAACCAGGGGTAGACTTGACGCACAGTTATTGAGGTAGGGCTAGGGATGGATGGCAACAGGGCTGGTAGAGAGGAGGGGGCATCTAAGAAGTAGGAGAAGTAAAATATGAACTCCCTTTCATTATGGTGGCAGATGAATCTTTTTACAAGACACTATAAGAAGCCTAAAATAAAGCTTCCCAAGAGGGAGGTTAAAAAAAGATTTACAAAACTGTAGGAGCAAATATCATTGTATTGTGTTTTAAAATGTTTCCTTTTTATACTATAAATACTAAGCAAAACACATGAACAGCTTCAAATATGTATTAACTTGACTTAAAATACTTTATATGAAACATTTATTTAAAGCACATTGATGGTTGTCTATTCAGAGAAGAATATTAGTGTCACGGGAATTAGCAAAATAGGTTGCATTCAACGCACAGTAAAGATATTTTCAGTTCTTATAAGGTTTAAGGCAAAAAATTTCAGGCTAAACGGGGCAGGTATGAAATAAAATAAACTGGAGTTATTTTCCTTATTAGCTACCTTCAAAGGACTGTTTTTTGACCCTCACAGCATTTTCATCTTGCTGGTGCTGAATTGTTCAAGAGGACAAAGCAGTATGGCAAAGGTCAACATGCTGGAGGTGTTTCCACGCAGACTAAGTCTCTTCAGTGAGCTGGTACCACACTGTCTAAACCCAGCGCTCCAGGTCTCCTCAGGGTTTTCCTTGAGGGCCTGGCACACAATTTGGTGCTTTACTTTTACTCTTTTGAGCCTGCTCCCTCTTCCAAAAAAAAAAAAAAGAGAGAGAAAATAGGATTTACTCAGCTGCTGCTGCTGCTGCTGCTAAGTCGCTTCAGTCGTGTCCACTCTGTGCAACTCCCTAGACAGCAGCCCACCAGGCTCCCCTGTCCCTGGGATTCTCCAGGCAAGAACACTGGAGTGGGTTGCCATTTACTCAGCTGGTGATCCTCAACTTTGGCTGTGAACTAGGATCTTCTGTGCCCAAAGACTCTTCTAGGAGGTTCTGATTGGTAGTTCTGGAGGTGTTGCAGTTTGTACCTTACCAGGTGCTTCTGATGTGTTGCTAAGGTCTAGGGTCACTCAAGTAACTGATGTGTGTGTGTGTGCTAAGCTGGTTCAGTTGTGTCTGACTCTGTGCAACTCTACAGACTGTAGCCTGCCAGGCTCCTCTGTCCATTGGATTTTCCAGGCAGGAATATTGAAGTGGGTTGTTGTGCCCTTCTCCAGGGGATCTTCTCAACCTGGGGATCAAATCCAGGTCTCCTGCATTGCAGGTGGATTCTTTACCATTTGAATTACTATGGAAGCCCCAACTGATATTTTATCTCTAAGACATATGAATTTGGCCCAGAGAGAAGAAATTAGAGTCATCTGTGGACACTTTGGTGCTAGTGGTAAAGAACCTGCCTGCCAATGCAGGATATGTAAAAGATGTTGGTTAGATCCCTGAGTAGGGAAGATCCATTGGAGGAGGGCATAGCAACCCACTCCAGTATTCATGCCTGGAAAAATCCCATGGACAGAGGAGCCTGGTGGGCTATGGCCCACAGGATATCAAAGAGTCGGATATGACTGAAGTGACTTCGCACAGCACAGCAGAGGGGAGACTTTGCCACTTTTTAAATAAGAATTTTTTAGTGACAATGAGATGAGACCTGGTAACCACCTTAGTCTGGTTCATCGATCAGTTCAACATCACTGTTTGATGACACGAGATTCCTGGCACAAATCTTTGATTTATGCTTGTTTGTATGACTAAAACAAGTTCCCTTTGATTACAAATTAAGGAGGAGTTTTATATTAATATAAATTGGTTTAGGACTGTGAGGGGAGGGCTGCCATTGTTCTGGCGGCATTCCTAATTAGAAATGGATTAGAAATGGAGTTCTGGTTAGTGTCTGGGATTCAGGCCAAGAGAATGTGTGCGCTTCCCATCATCTTCCTTTCCAGCGTTGCTTTATAAAAAACATCCCCTTGCATTGGGTGAATGTGCTCAGTTGGTGGCAGCAAAGTTCTGTTACAGAAAATTCTGAGAGGCTCTGGTCTTAGATGTTTTGAAGAAAGCCAGAGGAACAAAGCAGCATGTATAATAACATCCATGTTTTCTGTTAACCTGCAGAGCTATAAATATACTGCATGTGCTCAGAAAAGCGAAAATTATGTAAAAGAAAGATTTTTTTACTGTCCTTGTCTAAGTATAATCCCCTAAATATGTTCTTTGTTTCCAAATATAGAAGTATTGTAGCATCAGCTTCAGACAAAAGATTTAGTCAGGTCATGATCCAAAAAGGTGGGCATCTTAGGATTTATTATTGGTTGCCATGTAAATTTGTTAAAATGGAAGCTTTGATCATGAAATATCAATATATTCAAATAAGATTAATGATTGAATATCTAGAGAAATCAAGATTTTGATGCAATGAATGGATAAGGAAGGTTTTACAATTTTACATTGGTGAAGATAAAAACTCAACATTTGAAAAGCTACTTTAGAATTTTAGTTTAATGGAAACTGTAGTAAGTAAGTACCAAAGTCAAAGAAAGTGAAAATGAAAGTCGCTCAGTCATTTTCGACTCCTTACAACCCATGGGCTATATAGTCCCTGCAATTCTCTAGGCCAGAATACTGGAGTGGGTGGCCTTTCCCTTCTCCAGGGGATCAAAGGTTAGGTGGTATCTGACATGTACTGACTAGAAGGGTTTGTAAGCAATAAACAAATGGAAATAAATGAAAAAAGAAATGATAATTGGTAAGTTGGTAACTGTGGATAGTGACATTTTATGATTTGTGTCCACAATTTTCTGCATATGCCCTGGTGGTTTAATTAATCATTGCTTCTGAAAAACTGGGTGTTATTTCAATCAGGAAAGATTGAAGGTAGGAGGAGAAGGGGATGACAGAGGATGAGATGGCTGGATGGCATCACCGACTCGATGGATGTGAGTTTGAGTAAACTCCAGGAGTTGGTGATGGACAGGGAAGCCTGGTGTGCTGCAGTCCATGGGGTCACAAAGAGTCGGACACGACTAACCGACTGAGCGGGACTGAACTGAATTCAGGGGCAAATGGATAACTGAACCCTAATCTGGCCGTCAGATTGCCTTGTAGTTGTGCTGCTAACTTTAAGTGATCATCATCCCAAATGATTCACGCTCTTGGAGACAGTGTCACCAGTACTGACACCATCACTGTTAGATGTGGGGGTGGCAGGAAAAATCATATGTAAATGCAGAAAATGGAAACCCAGGGAGCAGCTCCAGCAAAACTGCTAATAAATTATCAGGCCATTACTGACCTGCTAACGAGAGACTACCAACGTGAAAAATGGTTAAAATGTAAAAACATTCTAGGTTAGCAACTTGAATCGTGAATATAAATGTTCTGTTGTGATGTTTTTATTATAATACAAAGCATGAAAACATCATATGATTACTAATATCTCCAAGTTCAGATTGTAATCCTTTTTAATCTCTCTTTTTATACTGTTTTAATTACATAGAGTTTTTCAGAAATAGTTTTGGTTTTTGCTATAAAATAATTTTTACTTAAGTTGATAATAATGTTAAAATTGATTAAAAGCTTAAAAATGTTAGATGGTTATTTCTTAACTTCAAAGCACTTGTGTGTTGAAATAATGACTTGTAAAAAAAAATTAAGTTATTCAACGTGAGCTTAAGTCAAATAGACACCATCAAATTAGAATATTCTAGGTTAAAATTTCAAAGGCATTCAAAATGTGATCTTGTAAATGCCATTTAAAATAATGGGATTTTTATAAGTTGGAAATATCATTCCACGTGCACAATTTTGAAAATATGTCCTAAAAAATACTCTTTCTGTCCCTGTCATCATGTTGTCAGTCAGATCAAAGTCTTTACTCTTCATCTTTCAATTTTGAAAATATAGAAAAACAACATACTGTTGTGATATAAACTTTTCACTTGTGAGGAATTTATGACTAGATATCAGAAAAAAATTTCAGGGAAATTTTTAAATGAGATGTTTCTTTTTATTAATACTGATTCTAAAAAGAATTTGATGCAATATAGTTCCCTATTTAAACACAGAAATAGATGATTTCATTTATTTAANGAGAAAATAGGATTTACTCAGCTGCTGCTGCTGCTGCTGCTAAGTCGCTTCAGTCGTGTCCACTCTGTGCAACTCCCTAGACAGCAGCCCACCAGGCTCCCCTGTCCCTGGGATTCTCCAGGCAAGAACACTGGAGTGGGTTGCCATTTACTCAGCTGGTGATCCTCAACTTTGGCTGTGAACTAGGATCTTCTGTGCCCAAAGACTCTTCTAGGAGGTTCTGATTGGTAGTTCTGGAGGTGTTGCAGTTTGTACCTTACCAGGTGCTTCTGATGTGTTGCTAAGGTCTAGGGTCACTCAAGTAACTGATGTGTGTGTGTGTGCTAAGCTGGTTCAGTCGTGTCTGACTCTGTGCAACTCTACAGACTGTAGCCTGCCAGGCTCCTCTGTCCATTGGATTTTCCAGGCAGGAATATTGAAGTGGGTTGTTGTGCCCTTCTCCAGGGGATCTTCTCAACCTGGGGATCAAATCCAGGTCTCCTGCATTGCAGGTGGATTCTTTACCATTTGAATTACTATGGAAGCCCCAACTGATATTTTATCTCTAAGACATATGAATTTGGCCCAGAGAGAAGAAATTAGAGTCATCTGTGGACACTTTGGTGCTAGTGGTAAAGAACCTGCCTGCCAATGCAGGATATGTAAAAGATGTTGGTTAGATCCCTGAGTAGGGAAGATCCATTGGAGGAGGGCATAGCAACCCACTCCAGTATTCATGCCTGGAAAAATCCCATGGACAGAGGAGCCTGGTGGGCTATGGCCCACAGGATATCAAAGAGTCGGATATGACTGAAGTGACTTCGCACAGCACAGCAGAGGGGAGACTTTGCCACTTTTTAAATAAGAATTTTTTAGTGACAATGAGATGAGACCTGGTAACCACCTTAGTCTAGTTCATCGATCAGTTCAACATCACTGTTTGATGACACGAGATTCCTGGCACAAATCTTTGATTTATGCTTGTTTGTATGACTAAAACAAGTTCCCTTTGATTACAAATTAAGGAGGAGTTTTATATTAATATAAATTGGTTTAGGACTGTGAGGGGAGGGCTGCCATTGTTCTGGCGGCATTCCTAATTAGAAATGGATTAGAAATGGAGTTCTGGTTAGTGTCTGGGATTCAGGCCAAGAGAATGTGTGCGCTTCCCATCATCTTCCTTTCCAGCGTTGCTTTATAAAAAACATCCCCTTGCATTGGGTGAATATGCTCAGTTGGTGGCAGCAAAGTTCTGTTACAGAAAATTCTGAGAGGCTCTGGTCTTAGATGTTTTGAAGAAAGCCAGAGGAACAAAGCAGCATGTATAATAACATCCATGTTTTCTGTTAACCTGCAGAGCTATAAATATACTGCATGTGCTCAGAAAAGCGAAAATTATGTAAAAGAAAGATTTTTTTACTGTCCTTGTCTAAGTATAATCCCCTAAATATGTTCTTTGTTTCCAAATATAGAAGTATTGTAGCATCAGCTTCAGACAAAAGATTTAGTCAGGTCATGATCCAAAAAGGTGGGCATCTTAGGATTTATTATTGGTTGCCATGTAAATTTGTTAAAATGGAAGCTTTGATCATGAAATATCAATATATTCAAATAAGATTAATGATTGAATATCTAGAGAAATCAAGATTTTGATGCAATGAATGGATAAGGAAGGTTTTACAATTTTACATTGGTGAAGATAAAAACTCAACATTTGAAAAGCTACTTTAGAATTTTAGTTTAATGGAAACTGTAGTAAGTAAGTACCAAAGTCAAAGAAAGTGAAAATGAAAGTCGCTCAGTCATTTTCGACTCCTTACAACCCATGGGCTATATAGTCCCTGCAATTCTCTAGGCCAGAATACTGGAGTGGGTGGCCTTTCCCTTCTCCAGGGGATCAAAGGTTAGGTGGTATCTGACATGTACTGACTAGAAGGGTTTGTAAGCAATAAACAAATGGAAATAAATGAAAAAAAAAAAGATAATTGGTAAGTTGGTAACTGTGGATAGTGACATTTTATGATTTGTGTCCACAATTTTCTGCATATGCCCTGGTGGTTTAATTAATCATTGCTTCTGAAAAACTGGGTGTTATTTCAATCAGGAAAGATTGAAGGTAGGAGGAGAAGGGGATGACAGAGGATGAGATGGCTGGATGGCATCACCGACTCGATGGATGTGAGTTTGAGTAAACTCCAGGAGTTGGTGATGGACAGGGAAGCCTGGTGTGCTGCAGTCCATGGGGTCACAAAGAGTCGGACACGACTAACCGACTGAGCGGGACTGAACTGAATTCAGGGGCAAATGGATAACTGAACCCTAATCTGGCCGTCAGATTGCCTTGTAGTTGTGCTGCTAACTTTAAGTGATCATCATCCCAAATGATTCACGCTCTTGGAGACAGTGTCACCAGTACTGACACCATCACTGTTAGATGTGGGGGTGGCAGGAAAAATCATATGTAAATGCAGAAAATGGAAACCCAGGGAGCAGCTCCAGCAAAACTGCTAATAAATTATCAGGCCATTACTGACCTGCTAACGAGAGACTACCAACGTGAAAAATGGTTAAAATGTAAAAACATTCTAGGTTAGCAACTTGAATCGTGAATATAAATGTTCTGTTGTGATGTTTTTATTATAATACAAAGCATGAAAACATCATATGATTACTAATATCTCCAAGTTCAGATTGTAATCCTTTTTAATCTCTCTTTTTATACTGTTTTAATTACATAGAGTTTTTCAGAAATAGTTTTGGTTTTTGCTATAAAATAATTTTTACTTAAGTTGATAATAATGTTAAAATTGATTAAAAGCTTAAAAATGTTAGATGGTTATTTCTTAACTTCAAAGCACTTGTGTGTTGAAATAATGACTTGTAAAAAAAAATTAAGTTATTCAACGTGAGCTTAAGTCAAATAGACACCATCAAATTAGAATATTCTAGGTTAAAATTTCAAAGGCATTCAAAATGTGATCTTGTAAATGCCATTTAAAATAATGGGATTTTTATAAGTTGGAAATATCATTCCACGTGCACAATTTTGAAAATATGTCCTAAAAAATACTCTTTCTGTCCCTGTCATCATGTTGTCAGTCAGATCAAAGTCTTTACTCTTCATCTTTCAATTTTGAAAATATAGAAAAACAACATACTGTTGTGATATAAACTTTTCACTTGTGAGGAATTTATGACTAGATATCAGAAAAAAATTTCAGGGAAATTTTTAAATGAGATGTTTCTTTTTATTAATACTGATTCTAAAAAGAATTTGATGCAATATAGTTCCCTATTTAAACACAGAAATAGATGATTTCATTTATTTAACGAAATCAATGTGGTATTTACCTAGTTTCAAGATGAGATTTCAGAAACAGACTCTCCAGTGTGAATCAAACACACAATTAAATGCTGAATCTTCCAGGTTAAAGTTTCAGAGTAATTTGAAATGTACAGTCACCTTAGGAAGTTCTGGTTTGAGTGGTCTTGATACATACATACATGCACACACACACACACACACACACATACACACACAGAATCACAACTGAGTCTCATAGGCAACATGGTTGAAAATCATTGGCCAATAGCTTTTATTTATTTTTTTAAAAATCCACACTTTTGTTTATTTTCAAGAAGTTTAAATCCTCGAAGGATACAGCATCCCATGGATTCTGTGTCCAATGGCCTTAGCAGGAAGGTTGCTTTGGAATTTGGCACGAACCATGCCACTGTTTCCATGAGCTCAAGTTACCTTTCCCCAGATTACTCTGCTTTTGGTAGGTTTTCCACCAGGAGTTACTGTGTTCTTTGCTCTGTACACATAAGCACATCTCTTGCCTAGATAGAGTTCAGTTTCATCTCAAGCATATACACCTTCAGTTTTCAGGAGAGCAGTGTGTTCCTTTTGGTTCCATAGACCCCGTTTATAGCCAGCAAAAATGGCCTTGGACCACAGCCT
Source organism: Neotragus pygmaeus (assembly GCA_006410875.1). Taxonomy (NCBI): domain Eukaryota; kingdom Metazoa; phylum Chordata; class Mammalia; order Artiodactyla; family Bovidae; genus Neotragus; species Neotragus pygmaeus. The sequence goes on from SJYV01036727.1 coordinate 1,062,243, forward strand.
TCCAGACATATTTGTTGTTTTAGAAGTCCCATTCCCAGCAGGCCTCCACTGGGTCCAAGATGGCTGCAAGAGTGGCCAATAGCTTTTAGAGAAGATTATGGCCAATGACCATGGCACACCATTAATTAGTTGATATTTTCCTGTTCTGCTGGTGATTTGCTGCTAATGTAATTAAGAAATAGGGGTATTTGAGAGTGTAGGTTGCAGAGAGATAAGGAAGTTTTTCTCCATTTTTCTCCATATTGTCTCTCTCCTCTATTTTTCCTTTGTCAAGGGTTGCCTTCCCTTCCCCAAGGGTTGACTAACCTATTTTGCCTTTCCTCTTCTCACCTGAGTATTGTAAGCACACATGTAACAGTGATTCTAACTGGTTTGTGATAGTCAATTGTTAAGTTTTCAGGAATTTTGTTAACCAGTTGTTAAAATTAAAATTAAATTATATAAACATATATTGTCACATACATTATATAATCAATTCATATTGAAACAAAAGTATTCAATACTCAGAACTCATTAATATCTAATTCTTTTATTATCTTTAATCATTAACTCTATTTTTGAGGTTATATGTATCATTTGTCTGGTGGAAGAGACTACTGTACATGTCTTCAAAACTCGGGCCTCAGTGATGTCATGTTGGTAGCTTGAAACTGATCAAGTGGGAGTCTTTAGGTCACAGAAATCGGCAAATAGTGCAGAGTAAGACTTGATTTAGTCTTGTTGACTGTTTCAGTTTTAAAACTTATGGAGAAGATGTTAATGCTGATTAAATAAAGTGTTTCATGCCTGTAGTTATTAAATTGTGAATAGCATTAAAAAATGAGGAAATTTTCTCCTAGTATTCACAGACTATTTCCAGTTTGGCCAAGAAATTACTGTCAACGTCGATGAGTGAAGTTCTTATGTTGGCCTTTCTTATTTCGCTTTAATCTTGTTCTTTAATGTAAAGTGAAAGNAAAATGAGGAAATTTTCTCCTAGTATTCACAGACTATTTCCAGTTTGGCCAAGAAATTACTGTCAACGTCGATGAGTGAAGTTCTTATGTTGGCCTTTCTTATTTCGCTTTAATCTTGTTCTTTAATGTAAAGTGAAAGTAAAAGTCACTCACTTGTGTCCAACTCTGCGATCCCATCGACTGTACAGTCCATGGAATCTTCCAAGCTAGAGTACTGGAGTGGGTAGCCTTTCCCTTCTTTGGGGGATCTTCCCAACCCAGGGATGGAACCCAGGTCTTCTGTGTTGCAGGTGAATTCTTTACCAGCTGAGCCACCAGAACACCCATAATGTAAACAAAATTGTAAATCAATTTCATGTAAACAAAGTTATAAATCAACTTTTGTGCTACAACTACACTCACTTGTTAATGATATGAGAAATTCTTGGCTGAATTGGATAATAAGCAAGCATATATTCATAGTCTTATTGTGACACTTTGGCTGGCAATAGAATTGTAAAAACTGGTAGTGATATTCAATAGAGTATTGTAAAGTAAAATAAAGTAAATAAAAAAAACCCTCAAAAAATAAAAATTAAAAAAAATAAACAAGGGGTTGAACAAAGAAGTCAGAAGAGATAAAAATATGGAAATTATGGAAGAGTATAGAGTAACTGATAACAAGCTTTAACATATATCTGAGTTTCCAAAAAGAAAAAAACTTTAAAGGCACTAGTGAAGAGATAATATAACTGAAAGAAAGCTAGNGAGAAGGGGACAACAGAGGATGAGATGGTTGGATGGCATCACTGACTCAATGGACATGTGTTTGAGTAAGCTCCGGGAGTTGGTGACGGATAGGGAGGCCTGGCGTCCTGCAGTCCATGGGGTCGCAAAGAGTTGGACACGACTGAGCATCTCAGCTGAACTGAACACTGATGCATATAGATGCCAAAATCCTTGAAAACATACTAGCAAGCTGAATCCAACAGCACATTAAAAGGTTCATACACCATGATCAAGTGGGATTTATCTCAGGGATACAAGGATTCTTCAGAATATGCAAATCAGTCAGTGTGAGCCACCACATTAACAAACTAAAGATGAAAAACCATTTGATCATCTCAACATATGCAGAAAAAGCTTTTAACAAAATTCAACCATTTATGGTAAAAACTACCTGGAAAGTGAACTTAGAGGAAACCTACCTCAACATTATAAAGGCCATAAACAACAAACCTAGAATTGACATCATGCTCAGTAGTGAAAATGTACAATCATTTCTTCTAAGATGAGGAACAAAACAAGGATGTCCGCTCTCGCCACTTTTATTCAACAGAGTTTTGGAAGTCCTAGCCACATCTATCAGATAAGTAAAAGAAAAATAAGAAATCCAAATTGGAAAAGAATAAGTTAAACTGTCAACTTTTTGCAAATGATATGATACTATACATAGAAAATCCTAAAGATGCTATTGGAAATTTATTAGAGTTCATTAGTAAATTTAGTGAAGTTGCAGGTTACAAAATTAACACAAAAAAATCTCTCAGATCTGTATACACTACCAATGAAAGATCTGAAAGCAATATTAAGTAAACAATCCCATTTACCATTGCATCGAAAAGAATAAAATATCTATCTAGGAATAAACCTACTTAAGGAGGCAAAAAACATGTACTCAGAAAACTACAAGATACTGATGAAAAAAATCAAAGATGACACAGAGAGACATACCTTGTTCTTGGATGGGGACAGTCAATATTGTGAAAATGTGAATATTGTGAATATACTACTCAAAGTAATCTACAGAATCAATGCAAGCACTATCNAGGCAAAAAACATGTACTCAGAAAACTACAAGATACTGATGAAAAAAATCAAAGATGACACAGAGAGACATACCTTGTTCTTGGATGGGGACAGTCAATATTGTGAAAATGTGAATATTGTGAATATACTACTCAAAGTAATCTACAGAATCAATGCAAGCACTATCAAATTACCAAGGACAATTTTCATAGAATTAGAACAACAAGTTTTAATTTTGTATCGAATCACACACACGCACACACACACAAACTCTGATTAGCAAAAGCAATTTTGAGAAAGAAGAATGGCGCTGGAGTCATTAGGCTCACTGACTGAAATGACTATGTTACAAAACAATGGTAATAAAGAGGATATGGTAATGACTCAAAAACAGAAATATAGATCAATGGAACATGATAGAAAGTCCAGAGAGGAACCTATATAACCATGGCCACCTAATCTATGACAAAGAAGGCAAGAATATACAGTGGAGAAAAGACAGTCTCTTCAATATGTGGTACTGTGAAAACTGGACAACTGCATTCAAAAGAGGGTTTCCAGGGTGGCTCAATCATAAAGAATCTGCCTGCCAATGCAGGAAATGTGGGTTCAGCCCCTGGGTCATGAAGATCCTCTGGACAGAGGAGCTTGGCTGGCTACAGTCCATGAGTCACAGAGTCAGACACAACCTTGTGACTAAACAACAACAAACATACAAAAGAATGAAATTAGAACACTCTCTAATACCATACATAAAGATAAAATGAAAATTGCTTAAAGCCCTGACTGTAAGGTCGGATACTATAAAATTCTTAAAGGAAAATACAGGCAGAACACACTCTAACATAAATCACAGCAAGATCGTTTTCTACCCACAACCTAGAGTATGAAAATAAAAACAAAAACAAATGGAACCTAATTAAACTTAAAAGCTTTTGCATCGGAGAAGGCAATGGCAACCCACTCCAGTACTCTTGCCTGGAAAATCCCATGGACGGAGGAGCCTGGTAGGCTGCTGTCCATGGGGTCGCAAAGAGTTGGACATGTCAGAGCAACTTCACTTTCACTTTTCACTTTGATGCATTGGAGAAGGAAATGGCAACCCACTCCAGTGTTCTTGCTTGGAGAACCCAGGGATGGGGGAGCCTGGTGGGCTGCCATCTATGGGGTTGCACAGAGTTGGACATGACTGAAGTGACTTAGCAGCAGCAGCAGCAGCAGCTTTTGCATAGCAAAGGAAATCATAAACAAAATGAAAAGACAACTATCAGGATGGGAGAAAATATTTGCAAATGAAGCATCCAACAAAGCATTAATCTCTCAAATAGGCAAACAACTCATGCAACTCAATCTGAAAAAAAACCAACCCAATCAAAAAATAGGTGGAAGACCTAAATAGTCATTTCTCTAAAGAAGAGATATAGATAGCCTACAAACACATGAAAAGATGTTCCACATCACTAATTATGAGACAAATGAAGATAAGCTACATTGAGGTACCACTTCACACCAGTCAGAGTGGCCATCGTCAAAAATTCTAAACACAATAAATGCTGGAGAGGGTGTGGAGAAAAGGGAACTGTCTTACACTGTTTGTGGGAATGTAAATTGGTACAACCCTATGGAGAATAGTAGAGCTACCATATAACCCAGCAGTCCCAGTCCTATGCATGTGTCTGGAAAACCATAATTTGAAAGGATGAAGGCACTCTAATGTTAATTGCAGCACTACTTAAAATAGCCAGCACTTGGAAGCAACCTAAATGTCCATGAATAGAGGAATGGATAAAGAAGATGTGGTATATATATACAATAGAATATTAATCATAAGGAGGAATGAACTAGTAACATTTGCAGAGACATGGATGGACCTAGAGACTGTTATACAGAGTGAAGTAAGGCAGAAAGAGAAAAACAAATATCATATCATATCCTTATATGCAGAATGTAGAAGAATTGTAGAGATTAACTTATTTGCAAAGGAGAAATAAGATTCACAGACACAGAGAACAAACTTATGGTTACTAAGGTGGGAAGGGGGCTTGGAATGAATTGGGAGATTGGGACTGACATATATACACTACTATGTATAGAATAGATAACTAATGAGAAGGAAATGGCAACCGACTCCAATATTCTTGCCTGGAAAATACCACAGACAGAGGAGCCTGGTGGACTACAGTCCATGGGGTTGTATAGAGTCAGATACGACTGAATCGACTGAGCAAGCAATGAGAAACTACTGAATACCACAGGGAACTCTCCTTAGTGCTCTGTGGTGACCTAAGTGAGAAGAAAATCTAAAAAAGCATGTATATATGTTTACCCATGACTGATTTACTTTCCTGAACAGCAAGAAACACAACATTGTAAAGCAACTATACTCCAGTAAAAATTAATAAAAATACTATATATATAATATATATGTGTCTCTGGTACCTACTTACCTACTGTGGATTCATTGCTTGGCCCTGGATGTAAAAAGAAGGCAATGCCAAAGAGACAAAATCCCAAAAGGTCTCAGATTGCAAATTAAATATTGAATGCTGGGTGCTTTGCTGTGCTTGGTTGCTCAGTCATGTCTGATTCTTTGTGACCCCATGGACTGTAGTCCACCAGACTCTTATGTCCATGGGGATTCTCCAGGCAAGAATATGGGAGTGGGTTGCCATGCCCTCCTCCAGGGATCTTCTCAATCCAGGGATCGAACCCAGGTCTCCCGCACTGCAGGTGGATTCTTTACCATCTTAGCCACCAGGAAAGTCCAAATACTGACTGATCACTGTGTATTCAATAACCTCAGATATGCAGATGACACCACTCTTATGATACAAAGTGAAGAGGAACTAAAAAGCCTTTTGATTAAAGTGAAAGAGGAGAGTGAAAAGGTTGGCTTAAAGCTCAACATTCAGAAAACGAAGATCATGGCATCTGGTCCATCACTTCATGGGAAATAGATGTGGAAACAGTGGCAGACTTTATTTTGGCGGGGCTCCCAAATCACTGCAGATGGTGATTGCTGCCATGAAATTAAAAAGACACTTCTTGGAAGGAAAGTTATGACCGACCTAGATAGCATATTCAAAAGCAGAGATATTACTTTGCCAACAAAGGTCCGTCTAGTCAAGGCTATGGTTTTTCCTGTGGTCATGTATGGATGTGAGAGTTGGACAGTGAAGAAAGCTGAGGGCCAAAGAATTGATGCTTTTGAACTGTGGTGTTGGAGAAGACTCTTGAGAGTTCCTTGGACTGCAAGGAGATCCAACCAGTCCATTCTAAAGGAGATCAGTCCTGGGTGTTCATTGGAAGGACTGATGCTGAAGCTGAACCTCCAATACTTTGGCCACCTCATGTGAAGAGTTGACTCATTGGAAAAGACTCTGATGCTGGGAGGGATTGGGGGCAGGAGTAGAAGAGGACAACAGAGGATGAGATGGTTGGATGACATCACTGACTTGATGCACATGAATCTGGGTGAACTCCGGGAATTGGTGATGGACAGGGAGGCCTGGCATGCTGCAATTCATGGGTTTGCAGAGTCAGACATGACTGAGTGACTGAACTGAACTGATTTAGAATTGTGCTTAGATGTTGTGTGGAAGCAAAAGACATAAAAAGGAGATTATGACAACTGTTCTATTTAGTAGAATAAGTCCTCACAGAGAACACTCACTTCCCTAGAAAAATCTCACTGTCCTTTGGGGCATCCATGTAAAAATTTGTCATAATAGCTGCATTACAAGTGTTAAAATTCTGTTCATTTATTCTGATAAGATCTGTAATTCAGAGGCTTTCTTAACTAAGGGGATCACTTAAGTGTCATAATTAGAGAATATAATTGCATTCATGATCCTATATTGAATAAAGTCTACCTCGTAAAGATCGACTGAGTTTCATTAAGACAAAGTATTTAGATTCTGCGCTCTCAGATACCATTTTCTCAAGTATGCACTTGCTTTTACAAGCTCACAATCTTGCTTCTGAGAAGAGTTGCCAGTGACATGTTTAAGAGACCTATTTTAACAGAAAAAGTTACAAAGCCAAGTAAGTTTAATTGCATGTCACCTCTTGGTTTTGACAAAATATAATGGCACAAGTTGCTAGTAAACTTAATTATGTAGATTTATTTTAGCTTAACAAAATACATGCTATATAGAGTAAGTGGTTAGCTACAAGCCAAGTTTTAACTTGATACTTTTATTTTATGGTAAAAATGCTCATGAAAAAAAATGATTTAAATTAATGAACTTTACCAGTATTGTTGTCAAAAGAGGTTTTATACTGGAAAATATACCTTACTGTGGTTCAAGGGAAAACATTAAATACGTCTTTTAAATGTTTAGGCCAAAATTTCCTGAAGATACTACAACTCCTTGTTTGGTTTTGTTTCTCTGCCAGGATGCCTCAGAATTGCCACAGTTACCCCCTACTTCTAGACCTCAAGTTTTTCCAAAGCTTTTTTAGAGTGATATATTCTATAGGGACAGAGTTTGTTAGCTAAATGAAGATTCACGATTTTTGATGATACCCCAGCCTCCGTTTCTTCCCAAAGTTAATTTTTGCCATTTGTTTAGTTTCATTACCCTTTCTTCATGTACCGTCTCCCCCCACTCTGCCCCCCCAAAAAAATCTTGGAGGTATATTTGCCTTTTCATTCTTTTAGTGACTCCAAGTCACCAGACCATACATAGTCTTTCTTAAATATTTTCTGCTATCAGTGATTTTTGTTCATTCTTATTTCTGTCACCTTAATCCAGTTTTTTATATCCAGACAGATGCAACTGACTTTTCATGTATTTCCTGCTCCTTCCTCTCTTCAACCAACCCATTACATATGATTAATATTATTAAGATATATATTTTAGTATTGCCCTGCTCCATGTTCCTATATAGTCTAGGAAAAATTCAGACCCTTATCATGGTGTGTAACCTCTTCCAATCTTTCTCTATCAATCCAGCTTCATTTTCCTTCTAGCCCAGCTTGTCATCATCTCCTGACCAAGGCGTATTCAGCTTTGAGTTCATTGTGTTCTTATTTCCCATTATTTCTTCTCCCTAATCATATCTTTCTTAACTCTCATGACTCAGATGAAATCCTAACTTCTTTACACAGCTTCTTTAAGTCTCCAAGCTCCAATTTATCAATTGTTCAAGCTGAAAGTAATCTCAGAAACTATGTAAACACACCTTGGCATTGTACACAAGAAATTGAGTTTCAGAAAGGTTAACTAACTAGTTGGAGGCAAACTTGTGATTTGAGTCCGTTCATGTTCCTTCCTTTCTATTTTGTTTCCTGGCTTCCCTGATGGCTCAGACGGTAAAGCGTCTACCTGTAATGCGGGAGACCCGGGTTCAGTCCCTGGGTGGGGAAGATCCCCTGGAGAAGGAAATGGCAACCCACTCGAGTACTCTTGCCTGGAAAATTCCATGGACAGAGGAGCCTTGTAGGCTACAGTCCATGGAGTTGGCAAGGAGTCGGACACGACTGAGTGACTTCACTTCTAGTGAAATTTTAGTATTTAAGAATTATGTATCTTTTTATTTGTTGAGTAGCAGTATAGTATTTTGCATTATTGCCGAGCTATATTTCATCTGTATATATTTGTTCTTACTTTCTGTTGTATAACCTCTGAGAAATAAAGGACTTCCTGTCACATGTATTTCCCTGCTTACGCATATCTGAGCAACTGTATATACTTACTGGTTGAAAGATTTAGTATATTCTTTAAAATAGATGTAAACTTATTTCTAATAAGGGCCCCCTTTTGTTGTTGTTATCATGTTCAAGTTGAACATTAAATCATATTTCCTAAAGAAAAACTAACCACTTAGAAATTCAGCATTTAGCTAAGCAGTGTACCAAAGGGAATGGAGATTAAATTGGGGTTAGAGGGAAAATTCAGATATTTAGACTAAGAAATAAAGCCCTATACCTTCAGTCAGTTCAGTTACATAGTTGTGTCCGACTATTTGTGACCCCATGGACTGCAGCACGCCAGGCTTCCCAGTCCATCACCAACTCCTGGAGCTTGCCCAAACTCATGTCCATTGAATCAGTATGCCATTCAACCATCTCATCCTCTGTCGTTCTTTTCTGTTCCTGCCTTCAGTCTTTCCTAGCATCAGGGTCTTTTCCAATGAGTCAGTTCTTCACATCAGGTGGCCAAAGTATTGGACCTTCAGCTTCAGCATCAGTCCTTTCAATGAATAGTCAGGACTGATTTTCTGTAGGGTTGATTGGCTTAATCTCTTTACAGTCCAGGGAACTCTCAAGAGACTTCTCCAGCAACACAGTTCAAAAGCATCAATTCTTCAGCACTCAGCTTTCTTTACAGTCCAACTCTCACATCCATACATGACTACTGTAAAAACCATAACTTTGACTAGATGGACTTTTCTTAGCAAAGTGATGTCTCTGCTTTTTAATATGCTTTCTAGGTTGGTCATAGCAATTAAAAGATAATTGCCAAAATAAAATTAAGATGAAATGTTTTGTCAGATTGTTTCCCCAATCATTTTTATATATTTTATTAATATTGTTGGATTAAAGGGAAATATTAATATATACNTTTTTTTTTTTTTAACCTAGAATGACCCCTCGGGATCTTGCTTGGTTTCAATATATTTTATTTTTTCAATATGTTTTACATATCTCCATTGAGCTGTTAGTTTCATAACAGCCTTTCTGTAATCTTATGTTAGATATCAGCTGAGAACCCTCAGTCCTCAGTCAATAATATGTGAGAAACCCTCAATCAAACTTCTCAGGCTCCTTGTTACACAGCTTCTACCTCTCTGAAATTCTAGTCATTTCAGTAGCCCTGAAGTGTAATCTCTGCTGGCTCAGCTCAGCAAGACCACTGTCTTAACGCAGGCATCATTTTCTTGCACTGTGGTTTGAAAAGTGCTTTCAGGTAGAAAGTCTGACCACTCACATGGGTGGGCAAATCTTAAAAGTGCATTTTAAATGAGACTGTGTTTTAATAGTGAAAGGTCAATGAAATGCAAACTTCTGATAAAAATGCCACCACCAGTCATGTTAATGTTCTCTTCATTGTGAAATGGGGTAAGTTTTAGATTTCGTAAATTACTTTTTCTCTCTTGGTGCTGGCATGGGATCATAAGTCACAAGGTAGATAAAATTCAACACAAGTAATAAAGTTCTGTGCTTTTGGTAACATAAACTTAATAGAGAAATTTTGAAAAGTTAAATAGGAGCCAGAAAATAGAAACCCAAGGAAATGTTAAAAAGTTAGAAATAATATTGCACATAATTTCCTATCAAACTATACAATTCAGCTCTTGATGAGCTGAGATCCTTTTAGTACTTTGAAATAGTACTGTTAAATTAATTGAAAACTAAAACATAGTAACACTAAATTAAAAAAAAATCTTTATCATCTGATCATGATCAGAAATACTGTGGGGATTTCTGTGGATTTTACATAGACATAGAAGAATTATTTCTACAAAATGAGTTTGAGATGGAAATATTGGGAGACAAAAAAAATGTGTTTGTAATTGCACCTCAAGAGTTCTGTTTACTCAAGTATAAGACTTATATAAGAAATCAATAATGTACTTTTATTAGAAGTAGTAGCAGTGGTGGCTCAGAGGTTAAAGCGTCTGCCTCCAATGTGGGAGACCTGGGTTCGATCCCTGGATCGGGAAGATCCCCTGGAGAAGGAAATGGCAACCCACTCCAGTATTCTTGCCTGGAGAATCCCATGGACAGAGGAGCCTGGTAGGCTACAGTCCACGGGGTCGCAAAGAGTTGGACATGACTGAGCAACTTCACCTTACCTCACCTTAGCAGTTGTATTATCAAACTCAAATTTAGCTATTTGCCACTCAAAAGCCAATACTTGAGAGGCAAGTGTTGGTTGGAAAAAGACCTCTCTATTCAGGAGGTCAGGAACTTAGGGAGAAGGTGGACTCGTGTCCAGAAAGCAACTCCAAAGATTCTGCTCAACCATGAAAGCTTTTAAGGTGAGAATCATGTGGAGAGTGGAGGGGGGTCAGAAACTTCGTTATCTTCTACTGTATGCAGTCTTTCTTCTGAGGGTGGTGAGGTGTGCCACCTGGGTGGGATGCTTAATTTCTACCGAAGAACTTAAAGGCATTATTATGTATATTCCTTAACAAGGAACCAGGACCCTTCCCAATGTCAGCACTGATATTGCTTGACTTCTCCCCCTTTGTTTCTGCATTCCCTCCCTTGCTTGATAAGCAGCTGTTTGAATCTGCCTCTTGAAACTCAGAGGAGGTCAAAGAGGCCAAAGGAAGTCTATATCCTATAAACAGGAAATAGGAAGCCCAGAAAAGATGATACTTAGGAGGGTCCCACAGTGTCCTTCTGTCTTTCAGTAATGGTAGAAATAGTAGTAATGAGAGTAGTATTTGATGAACCTGGTTGATGTTCCTAATGGGGAGATTAAAGTAGGAACTTCAGATTTTAAAAAATAGTAAAATTGAAATATTTTTCAAATAAAGTGACTTTTTTCTTAGTTTCTGTCTCTAATACTCAATGATGCCCTCACTAATCCTAACATTTATAAAATAGTACAGATTTACTCTTGATATTACCATAAATACTTGAAACTGCCATGGAATGGACTGCTTCAGTCTCACTTTTTAGACAGACTGTGATTGCATACATTTTTAAAGTTCCCAACATACTTTCACATTCACTTTCCAACAATTGTATGTAAATTACTAATTTCTTCTGCTGAGATCCCTTTTTCTCCACCTCAAAATGAAATCTGTTATTTAACCACCAATATTTTTTCTAATGGAACCGGTGGCCATTCATAAGTGTTAAGTGTTAATGATCAAGGTGTGACCCTTTTCCATGTAAATGCCTATTGATCATTACATTTCATATGTTAGCTAGTCAATTGCTATTAAACAAAGAAAATCATACTCAAAGTTCTCTGCTTTTAAGTAGTTGTAAATTTATGGGCTAGGGAAGTTCTATTTAGTAGAATCAAGGTCTGCCAACTTTTTATTTTATTGAGGTACAGTTGATTTATAATATTGTGTTATTTCCACTGCACAGCAAAGTAATCCAGTTATACATATATATTTTTTCATATTCTTTTCCATTATGATTTACCATAGAATATAAATACAGTTACCTGTATTATATAACTGGACCTTGTTTTTTTCATCCTGCATATTAGCTTGCATCTGCAGTTCTCATTCCTTCCCTCCTACCCCCTTCCTTCACAAATCAAAAGTCTGTTCTCTGTGTCTGTAAGTCTGTTTCTATTTTGTAGATATGTTCATTTGTGTCATATTTTAGATTCCACATATGAGTGATATCATGTGGTATTTGTCAAGATCTGCCAACTTTAATAATATTTTTTCATCAGGAAAATGGGGCCAAGATGGTATAAAGAAACTATACATAGAATTTTCACAGTAAATTAAAGTATCAGCAGGAGTAACTTATTGAGAAATCTCTAATAAGCTATATTGTTTAATATCATAAATGGTTAAAAGCACAGATATATTTTTTTAAATGATGGAAAACACTACATCTACAGTGTGTACCTTCATTAGGATTTAAAAACTGAGGAAATTTAGACTTTAGTGCCTCCTTTATTTCATCTTCCTTCTGGATTTTTTTTTTTTCAATTGTTAGTCTCTGCAAAGTACATCATATAAAAAAACCTAGTAAGAACATGCAAGTATTCATTAGATGTCTGGAGGAGTAAATACAAAGAAATGTTTTCAATGAATACAAATTAGGAAATGTTGCTTTTGTTTTCCTTATTTCACTGTAAGGAACCCACACCACTGAATAAATTTTAAATGCTATTCATCTTCATGTTTCAGAGCTCCAAACGGAAAATTTTTTTAAAAAATTTCAATCTGACTGACAGGTGTAATCAATAATAATAGGTTTGCTTTGATTTTAACTTCACATTAAACGATACATTCTTTACTTGATGTATCCTTTAGCCTTCCTTACCTAGTACTCTGTTAAAACAGGAACTATGCAAGCAATTTCAGTGGATACAGGAAGTTGCCGTGCTTTTATTATATTTGGCATGGTTTCTGCATTCATAACTGAAACCTTTGCTACTATTTCCATGCATTATATTATCTAGAGTGCTCAGTCCTTTGCCTGTTCCGTTTCTCATATTTTGTTGCTTTTTCTAGTTATTTCCTAAGAAAACAACCATCAACTTTGCCTTTGCCTTGGAAACTCAAAAGCATAACTCTTGGTGTCAAATGCCTGATGTACAATCTGGCCTTGGGTTATTCATGTTACATCTTCTAATGTCCATTTTCATCGCACTGAAACATGTATATTACTATATGTGAAATAGATTGCCAATCCAGGATCGATGCATGAGACAGGGTGCTCAGGGCTGGTGCACTGGGATGACCCTGAGGGAAGGGATGGGGAGGGAGGCGGGAGGAGGGTTCAGGATGGGAAATACATGTACACCCATGGCTGATTCATGTCAGTGTATGGCAAAAACCACTACAATATAAAGTAATTAGCCTCCAATTAAAATAAATTGATTTTTAAAAATGGTGTATACTAGTTACTATTAGAGGATTGTGTAAATATGCAGTAGATAACGAGTACTGATGTATAAAACACTCAGTGCAGCATATGGCACATGACAAGCTGCTTTCTTTCTCATAAACTTCTAAATGGCTGCTGAACCTCTTCACTATTCTATATGTTCTACATCCATAGCAACCTTGAGACACAGGTGGTTTTTATTTACATGAAAAGCCATCTCTTAAGATTTCCAACTCCGATCATCTTAAACTTCCATTTGTCATATAATATAAACTGACATGCTCATCAGTAATACAGTAAGATGCCATCCTTTCAAATTTGTGGTACAAGGGAGGTTTACATTTTCCAACTTGTGATTTAATAATTTAATACATATATCTATGTATATACATTTAATATATGCATTTACGCAGGTAAAATTGGCATCCATTGGGTAGCATTTAATAACACTACTTTGAATAAGACATCTAAGATATTAGAATCTTTACAAGCCCAAAGAGCCAAACTATAACTTCCAAATGGAATTTTTTACTGTCATTGATTTACATGATTATAAAGCTAGCAAGAAAAAACTGCGTGCTTCACCAAAGTAAACCAAAATTATGACTTCAAATATCTTCAAGAATAATATTAAACTGGATATTATATTTGAATTTCATTTTTTATGTCATAAATGTAGACACTACCAATAATAATTGATCTGCTGTGCACATTTTATATTGTTCTGCTTTAAGTATCACAACACATTTGGTCTGATTTTGTTTTCTATTTCATAAACTTAAAATATTTACTTAATTTTATTTTATGCTATTTAAAAAATAAAATATCAACAAGTCATTCTTCTAAATGTTATTGCAGATATACACATGAGTATGATGTGTTCCCTACTTGCAAGGAAACATGAAAATCAATAAGGGAGATAGATGTACCCAATAATGTGTATAAATGAAAAATGGGGCCAGGAGGTAAGTGGACTTATCCTCAAGATTGGTTACTGTTTACCCTGCTGCTGCTAAGTCGCTTCAGTCATGTCTGACTCTGTGCGACCTCATAGATGGCAGCCCACCAGGCTCCCCCGTCCCTGGAATGCTCTAGGCAAGAACACTGGAGTGGGTTGCCATTTCCTTCTCCAATGCATGCAGGTGAAAAGTGAAAGTGAAGTCACTTAGTCGTGTCCGACTCTTAGCAACGCTGTGGACTGCAGCCCATCAGGCTCCTTCATCCATGGGATTTTCCAGGCAAGAGTACTGAAGTGGGGTGCCATTGCCTTCTCCACTTTTTACCCTACCCAACAATAACTCCTTGGATTACTGAGGTCATCTTTATACAATATAAAGCATTTTGCTCCTTTAGTCTTTTTTTTAATTGTGCTTCAGCCTTAATGAACAATCAGTATTATTCCAAAATAAGTAATCTATTTGAAAAATGTGAGTAGTGGAATCCATATACTCATCAAATTAAGTGCATGGATGTAATTTCTCTCAGGTACAATAAATTTTGACTTTTTTTTTTGCTGCCTTCGCTTTCTTTTCTGGCTCATAAGATGCATATTTTAGATAAAATAAATTCATTTTTCTCCAGAAAGAGCTCATATTTAAAACTAAGCTTAAACAAAGCATAATGACCCAGCTCTAAAATTCTATATTTCTTTGCCAGTAGAAACTTCTCTCCCAATGATCAAATCCAAAACAGCCTGTGATACTATCATGAAATTCAGTAAAAGGGACCCAGAGGAACTTAAGTTTTAAAAAAAGAATATTGTTTGTCGTATCATGTAGTATATGACATTTGAAAAAAACACATGTATGCTTGATGCTGAAGACAAGATTCTCTCCCTTCAACAACCAAGAAATTATGTAGTTACATTCCATCTCTGTGCAGACAGCACTTTACTTGTTTGATTAAGGGCAATGTTACCCATAAATTCTACAACTTTATTCCACATCTTTAAGAGCATATGATGATAAATTTAACTCGAACACTCCATATTTCTCCCAAAGAGTTCTTTGATTTAGTTTGACTCTTGAGACTTGCACATTGGACAGGGGTCTATAATATATTTTATGTAGATTTATTTATATTTATAAACGTTTAATTATGGCAAAATCCTTGACATATCTTTTTCAAGACAAGAGAATACTCATTTTTAACATGGATGCCAAAATGATCCATTTTATTTGCATGGGAATAGGAAAACACAATCAAAAATAATAGCTTTTAGTCCAGATCTTAGTAAATCAAAGGAAAAAGCACTATCAGAGGGATGGCTTTGTTAATTATACCATATGTATAAAATATAAATGTAATATACATGTATTTATACATATATATGTATCCCCCAAGATCACTTTAAAAATGATTATTCTCATATCTTGAAGCAGATAGCAGATACAGGTCAGTGAGGTTTATTAATATTTTATTTTATAAGATAACACAATTAATAACAATAATCTGGGCTGCATGCATGCTCAGTTGTGTTCCACTCTATGACCCCGTGGATTGTAGCCCACCAGGTTCTTCTGCCCATGAGATTCTCCAGGCAAGGATACTGGAGTGGGTTGCCATTTCCTCCTGCAAAAGATCTTCCTGATCCAGGGATCAAACCCGTGTCTCCTGTATCTCCTGCATTGCAGGTGGATTTTTTACCACTGAGCCACCTGGGAGCCCCCAATACGAGCTGCGCTTGTTCAGTATTTCCCCTCCAACTTTCAGCCTTATGTAAGGGCAGCCATAGGCTGTATAGTAGGCTACGACTTTAGCAGTTCTGAGTTCTGGGGGAAAACTTTTCTAATGATTATGACCAACAATCTGAAAGAAACTTTAAAATCATGTTGTTTACCATGATTTCTTCAACATTTAGCAAAATATTCTATTATGTGTGATATTTATAAATGCTTTGAAACCTTGTCCTATTAATTCTCTGTGATGCTTGATAATAAACACATCTCCTGTTCTCAGAATTCCCAAATGGTGATATTAAAGTTTCACAAGTTATAGCTGTAGTCCTTTTCAGAGGTCCTGCCATGAGAACCCAAAAACACAGAACTAAGTTCCCCCACAGAGCAGGCTGAATGGTAAGAATACCAGGACTAGCAAACTATGATTCAAGGCAGGCTGATTTGAGGACACAGAGAAAGATCTTGTCCTTCAAATNGTCAAGGCTATGGATTTTCCAGTAGTCATGTATGGATGAGAGAGTTGGACTGTGAAGAAAGCTGAGTGCTGAAGAATTGATGCTTTTGAACTGTGGTGTTGGAGAAGACTCTTGAGAGTCCTTTGGACTACAAGGAGACCCAACCAATCCATTCTGAAGGAGATCAGTCCTGTGTGTTCTTTGGAAGGAATGATGCTAAAGCTGAAGCTCCTGTACTTTGGCCACCTCATGAGAAGAGTTGACTCATTGGAAAAGACTCTGATGCTGGGAGGGATTGGGGGCAGGAGGAGAAGGGGATGACAGAGGATGAGATGGCTGGATGGCATCACCGACTTGATGGACGTGAGTTTGAGTGAACTCCAGGAGTTGGTGATGGACCGGGAGGCCTGGCGTGCTGTGATTCATGGGGTCGCAAAGAGTTGGTCACGACTGAGCGACTGAACTGAACTGAACTGAACTTTTATAAAAAAATTAGAACTGTTATTAGGATCTCCTTTATCCTTAAATGTGCTTTCATTTTGTTGTTCTTTTTAATACCGTTGTGACTTTGTGCCACTTTCTGGATGAAGACTTCAGTTGTGTCATCCACTTCACCTATTCTCTCATCTGTGTCCCTGTCCCACTGTGTCCAGGCTTATTTTATCCCACCTTTTTGATATTTTATCCCCTCACAGTGGCTATATGTTAAATTCAAATTTTATATTTCTCTATTCATTTTTGTAGTGTGATAGTCAGAATTTTAGGTTAGCCCTCAGTGACTCATACCCTTATATAAGCCCTTCCCCTTGAGTGTAGTTGAGACCTATCTGTTCTAAACAGTTGAGCCATTTAAAAAGGGTTCAGAGGTCAAAGATAGGAGCCGTAGATGTGCCTTCCTCATGACCTTAAAGAAGCAAATTGTCTTGATTTCTGTAGCTACAAGGAAATTAATTTTGACAACAATCACAAGAACTTTGAAGATGTTCTCAAGACTCTATGAGACCAAAATCCAGGACGACACTTTAATTTTAATCTGTGGGACACACCAAGGGACATAGATAAGCTGTACCTGGCCTACTGACCCAATGAAACTGTGGGGTGATAAGTGTATGTTGTATCTAGCCATAAGGATGGTAATCTGTTTCTCAAAGATGGGAAACTAATACATATACTATGTGTATTTATCAAGTTGTATTTAATCATTTGATTTTTTGATTTCAGGATTTCTTGTTCTTTTTCAAATGTTAGTCTTGCTTTATTTCTCTGTTCTACTCATTCATTAAGAAAAAAAGAAACTTTGTTATATTATTTTTATTGCCTCTTGGTTGCATTAAATTTTGAGTTGATTTTGTTGACGCAGTTATTTCTAAGAACTGTACTTTTTGTTCATGTAATTATAGGTTTTCAGTGCATTTAAATAAGAAATTCTCTTTCCCTTTATTTCTCACTACCCTTTTTCTCTAAACCTCAGTCTCCCATACCTATTGCTTTGAACTATTCTCATAGGCTCATCAATTCAGAAGGCCGCCTCATGTCACCAGTTTTTAAGCCAGCAGGAGTATTTTTTTAGATTCTGTCACAGGGATATTTCTGTCTGTCCTCTCTCCTCCTTTAGGCAACATGTTCATGGAATATCTAACCCAGGAAGCAGAATTTTTTAACATTTCTTTGTAGAACAAGGAAGCTCCATATCAGCCATTGATTTTAAGCAGTTAGCCAGTTCTCTCTCCTAACGGAAGACACTTTGGGTACTCATTGTCCTCCAGAAACTTCCAGCCCTATGTCTTTTTCTGAATCAAAAACTCATTTGGCTTGCAGCTTCAGTTCCGGGCACCTCACTATCCCATTTTGGAATCTCAGATGTATTTTTCTTATTTTAGAGTGCAACTATGTTTTTCTCTCTTAATTCATACAAATATTTGTTATTGCCATCTAGGTATAAAAGGGAGCACAGAATGTATACTATTTATTTTTCAGAAAGAAACTACAGAGAAGTTCATAACACGCTATTTTATCAGATATATAAATGCTATCCCATGTATACAGTATTCACACCTGCGTTTACGTATTAATATGTACTCATATACCATTTTTAGATACTTATCACATTTCATTGATCATTTTCTGAATACTGTCTGTTCCTTTTGTACATGAGAATAGCCATAGGTTCATGGCATCTATTTTATTTAATGAACCCTCTTCAGTGATCTGGATTGCTTGGATTAATGATTCAGTTCAGTTCAGTTACTCAGTTGTGTCTGACTCTTTGCGACCCCATGAATCACAGCACGCCAGGCCTCCCTGTCCATCACCAACTCCTGGAGTTCACTCAAACTCATGTGCATTGAGTCGGTAATGCCATCCAGCCATCTCATCCTCTGTCGTCCCCTTCTCCTCATGCTTCAAATCCCTCCCAGCATCAGGGTCTTTTCCAGTGAGTCAACGCTTCACATGAGGTGGCCAAAGTACTGGAGTTTCAGCTTCAGCATCAGTCTTTCCAGTGAACATCCAGGACTAATCTCCTTTATGATGAACTGGTTGGTTAGTATGTAGATAATATGGGTAAATCCAAAGATGCTTCCTTAAGAATTTGAAATTGAGAAGGAAAGTGGAAGAGAAGGAAGGAAAGGTCCACTGCTTTTCAGGTAGCTTACCTATATGAGACAAATTCAGATTAAGCTTACCACTGTATGAAAGGAAAAGTACAAGATGCTCTTTTGCAAAAAGACTGAAGATGCACAGAGAGAAACAGAGAGATGGTCAGAGGGCTTTCTGGTTCATTATATCTAATCGCTCCTACTTTTGTCTTTCAAGAAAATGTACGTATCCTTTACAATTTATGTATCTCTAGAAATACTCCATTGAGTTTCTTTCACTACAGGTAAAATGAGACCTAATTAACTGTGAGGTGTCACTCTGATGTTCACTTGGTTAAGCTGGGTTTGTGCTTCACAGAACCTCCTTCTCTTATGATTCTGGGTGAGAGCTGGATAAAAATGATGCATGAGATTTAGGTGATAGAAGGATATCGATGTCCAGGGTTCTCCGAAGGTTGTGATGGTCAGTTGTGGATTCAGACTAAGTGAGAACAAAGTTGGTTGGGTCCAAATTGTCTATAAACTATCTTCGTGATTCAGGTCCAGCTCTCTTGCCAACTGCTGACCTTACAGACCAGTAGGGCTCATCACCTCAGGCTCATCACCAAATAATTTCCAGAAACTCTTCCATCATCTTCCTCTACTTGGGTCCACTTAGATATCTGGACATGGTTGATTTCTGAGATTGACTAGTTTGTAACTTGTCTGGTATCCTAATTTTCCTTTTTAGACATTCATTTCCCCACTGCTCCCACAGATAGAAAGGTCTAATTCCTATGATAAGTCTCTTGTCCCACATTTTGTGGTCATTTTGTTTCTCTGATTGAACAGTGACTGATATACTAAGGTAATTGTCATGTCAAAATGCTGTCTCACAGGTGTGATTTCTGGCCAGTTTTCTCAATATAGTTCCTCACTGAAGGTCTAGCTCCTATGACTTCTTTATTACTCTTTTGGGAACTTTTCTGTTCTAATAAAAACTTTTCATTATAAATATTAAAGTCATCAAATAAATATCAATAATCTCAGATAGACAGATGATTCCACCCTTATGGCAGAAAGTGAAGAAGAACTAAAGAGCTTCTTGATCAAAGTGAAAGAGGAGAGTGAAAAAGCTGGCTTAAATCTCAGAATTCAAAAAAACTAAGATCATGGCATCTGGTTCCATCACTTCATGGCAAATAGCTGGGGAAACAATGGAAATGGTAAGAGACTTTATTTTCCTGGGCTCCAAAATCACTGCAGATGGTGACTGCAGCTATGAAATTAAAAGATGCTTGCTCCTTGGAAGAAAAGCTATGACCAACCTAGACAGCATATTAAAAAGCAGAGACATTATTTGCTGACAAATGTCTGTTTAGTCAAAGCTATTTGTAAGGCCTCCTCAGACAACCATTTTGCCTTTTAGCATTTCTTTTTCTTGATGGTCTTGATTACTGCCTCTTGTACAATGTCATGAATCTCCATCCACAATTCTTCAGGCACTCTGTCTAACATATTTAATCCTTTGAATCTATGTGTCACTTCCACTGTATAATCGTAAGGGATTTGATTTAGGTCATACCTGAATGGCCCAGTGGTTTTCCCTACTTTCATCAATTTATGTCTAAATTTGGCAGTAAGGAGTTCATGATCAGAGCCAGTCAGCTCCCAGTCTTGTTTTTGCTGACTGTATACAGCTTCTTCATCTTTGACTGCAAAGAATATAATCAGTCTGATTTTGGTATTGACCATCTGGTGATGTCCGTATGTAGAGTCTTGTGTTGTTGGAAGAGGGTGTTTGCTATGACCAGTTCATTCTCTTGGCAAAACTTTGTTAGCCTTTAGCCTGCTTCATTTTGTACTACAAGGCCAAATTTGCTGTTACTCCATGTAGCTCTTGACTTCCTACTTTTGAATTCCAGTACTCTATAATGGAAAGGACATCCTTTTGAGTGTTAGTTCTAGAAAATCTAGTAGGCTTCCCTGGTGGCTCAAATGGTAAAGACTCTCCTGCAATGCAGGATCTCTGGGTCAGGAAGATCCCCTGGAGAAGGAAATGGCAACCCACTCCAGTAATCTTGCCTGGAGAATTCCATGAACAGAGGAGCCTGACAGGCTACAGTCCATGGGGTTGCAAAGAGTCAGGCATGACTGAGCAACTATCACTCTAGAAAGTCTTATAGGTCTTTATAGAACTGTTCAACTACAGCTTCTTCAGCATTACTGGTAGGGTCATAGACTTGGATTGCTGTGATATTGAATGATTTGCCCTGGAAATGAACAGAGATCATTCTGTCATTTTTGAGGTTGCATCCAAATACTGCATTTCGGACTCTTGTTGATTATGATGGCTACTCCATTTCTTCTAAGGGATTCTTGCCCACAGTAGTGGATATAATGGTCATCTGAGTTAAATTTACCCATTCCAGTCCATTTTAGTTCGCTAACTCCTAAAATGTCGATGTTCACTCTTGCCATCTCCTGTTTGACCACTTCCAAGTTGCCTTGATTCATGGACCTAACATTCCAGGTTCCTATGCAATAGTGTTCTTTGCAGCCTCAAACTTTACTTCCATCACCAGTCACATCCACAACTGGGTGTTGTTTTTACTTTGGCTTTCTCTCTTCATTCTTTCTGGAATTATTTCTCCACTGATCTCCCATAGCATATTGGGCACCTACTGACCTGGGAAGGTCATCTTTCAGTGTCTTGTCTTTTTGCATTTTCATGCTATTGATGGGGTTCTTCAGTATTCTTCAGTTCTCAAGAATACTGAAGTGGTTTGCCATTCCATACTCCAGTGGACCACATTTTGTCAGAACTCTCCACCATGACCCATCCATCTTGAGTGGCCTTACATGGCAAGGCTTATAGTTTCATTGAGTTAGACAAGGCTGTGGTTCATGTGATTAGTTTGGTTAGTGTCCTTGATTGTGGCATCTCTTTCTGCCTTATGACAGAAAGCAAAGAACTAAAGAGCCCCTGATGAAAGTGAAAGAGGACAGTGAAAAAGTTGACTTAAAATTCAACATTCGGAATACAAGATCGTGGCATACAGTCACATCACTTCATAGCAATAGATGGGAAAAATGGAAACAGTGAGAGACTTTATTTTCTTGGGCTCCAAAATCACTGCAGATGGTGACTGCAGCCATGAAATTAAAAGATGCTCCTCCTTGGAAGAAAAGCTATGACCAACCTAGACAACATATTAAAAAGCAGAGACATTACTTGGCCAAACAAGGTCTGTCTAGTCAAAGCTGTGGTTTTTCCAGTGGTCATATAGGGATGTGAGAGTTGGAATATAAAGAAAGCTGAGCGCTGAAGAATTGATGCTTTTAAACTATGGTGTTGGCTAAGACTCTTGGGAGTCCCTTGGACTGCAAGGAGATCCCACCAGTCCATCCTAAAGGAAATCAGTCCTGAACATTCATTGGAAGGACTGATGTTGAAGCTGAAACTCCAATACTTTGGCCACCTGATGCGAAGAACTGACTCATTGGAAAAGACCCTGATGCTAGGAAAGATTGAAGGCAGGAGGAGAAAGGGATGACAGAGAATGAAATGATTGGGTGGCATTAGCGACTCAATGGAATGAGTTTGAGTAACTTCCGGGAGTTGATGAAGGACAGGGAGGCCTAGCGTGCTTAAGTCCATGTGGTTACAAATGTCGGACACAATTGAGCAACTGAACTGAACTAAAGACAAAGCTATCATGTTTCCACTAGTCACGTATGAATGTGAGAGTTGGACCACAAAGAAAGCTGAGTGCAAAGATTTGATGCTCTTGAACTGTCATGTTGGAGAAGACTCTTGAGAGTCCCTTGGACTTCAAGGATATCAAAGCAATCAATCTTAATGGAAATCAGTCCTGAATATTCATTGGAATGACTGGTGATGAAGCTAAAGTTCCAATACTTTGGCCACCTGATATGAAGAACTGACTCATTGGAAATTCCCTGATGATGGGAAAGATTGAAGGCAGGAGAAGTTGATGACATAGGATGAGATGGTTGGATGGCATCACTGACTTGATGGGCAAGGGTTTGAGCAGGCTCTGGGAGTTGGTGGTGGACAGGGCCGCCTGGCCTGCTGCAGTCCATGGGGTTGCAGAGTCGGACACAACCTAGTGACTGAAGTGGTAAATATTAAATACATTATAACATATTTAACATCAAAATATTGTTTACATAATTTGTATTGTGGAGAAGGAAATGGCAACCCACTCCAGTATTCTTGCCTGGAAAATCCTATGGACAGAAGGGCCTGGTGGTTGCAGTCTGTAGGGTCACACAGAGTCGGACATGACTGAAGTGACCAAGCAGCAATATGTATTGAGCACTTACTGTGTACTAGGCAAAGCTCTAGTACTGAGAATGCAGCAGTAATCAAGATAAAAATATCACTCATTTTATAGATTTTTGCATCTATTCAGTAAAGTAAAATAAAGTAAAAAAAATAATAAAAAAATAAAAATTAAAAAAAAAAAAAACACCAGAGGTGGGGAGGCACAAGAAACAAATGAATAGTATAATTTCAAATAGTCATTGAACTATGAAGGAAGATATGAAATTGGATGATTTCATAACTGTTTGTGGCAGTTTCTTTAGCCTGAGTGGTTAACAAAAGCCACTCTGAGAAGTCTTTCAAACAGAAAGGCCAAATGCCATGGAAGACTTTAAAGAGATATTGAGAGAAAGCATTCCAGGCAGATTAAACCACAAGTACAAAGGCATAGGTGAAGAGAGAACTTAGCAAGTTCTAGAAATGAAAGAAAGGGGTGGTAGAATATGAGAGCAGAGGTAAGTAAGGGTGAAATAATGCTTGTTTTACGGGCCACAGAAAAAAGTTTGAACATGATTCTAAGAGTAGTGAATTGCCAGTCTTGAATTTAAGTTTAACGTGGCTTGTTTTTTATTTTAAATCTCACTGATAACTGTGTGAAGGATGGATGGTAAGGGGCAAGAATGAAAGCAGAGAGACTACTGTAGTTAGTATGCTGGAGAAGCAGGACACAAGGATGTAGTCATGTAGTATGTTTCTTATTTCTCTCCTTGTCTTTTTATTAGTTATTTTGGTAAGAGAAGTTCTTCCCTTCACTTTCATTGCAACTTTGAGTCAATGTCTTTTCTAATTACTTTTAGATCATACATGTTAGAGTCACTTTAAATTACTTCAGAAATTAGCATGTGCTTTCCCAAGGAGTAGTCAACACTTCAGTGTTCATTCAAAGCCTAAACCTGCTGCAGTGGGAAGCCTAGATTCTGGGCCATGAATATGGTTGGTTTCTTTCTTGCCTTCTGCTCTGTCGTTTCTATGTCTTGGGAAGGGAGTTGGAAGGAGGGATGAAATATGAGAGGATCTGGGTCAGGAGAGTTCTGACTTGGCTGGCACTGTCACTCTTTCTGTGTCAAAGGAAGCATTTAGAGCTTATCCTTCCTAGTGTACTTATGTGGATGAATCAGAGAACTCAGCTCCACCCCGCCAGCTCTGTGGATCATTCCCATGCAGTTTCATTGACAGGTGATGCTTGCTTTGCTTCTTCAGTCAACTCCTTCTGGAGTCTCTTCGAATGGTTTTTTGAGGCGTGCTATGTGCCAGCCTGACATAGAGCATGTAGACTTCATTTGATACACAAGAAACCTTTAGGCAAAAGTGCTCTGAAAAACTCTAGAACGTTGTGACAAATTTAACCATGTCTCCTTTTCTCCTTTCTCTCTGCTTTTGAACTTTCCAGTCAGGAGTCAGACATCAGTTGATTGTTTGGTTTTCACTGACACAAACTGTCATCTTCCCCTA
This sequence comes from Neotragus pygmaeus, assembly GCA_006410875.1. NCBI lineage: Eukaryota > Metazoa > Chordata > Mammalia > Artiodactyla > Bovidae > Neotragus > Neotragus pygmaeus. Next base: position 1,087,042 of record SJYV01036727.1, read on the forward strand.
GTCCCCAGTACACTAGTTTAATATCTCATGCATTTTACATCCTGTTAACCCTTTTGCAGTCTAACACAACCCTTGAGTCATTCCTCGCTTGTTCTGTGAAGCATATGGAGTGGTTAAGAATATAATTAGGGATCTAGACTGAGTGGGATCAAATAAGAGTTCAACTGATCAGTTACATGACCTTCAATGAATTACTTAAGTCATTTTTACCCAGATTTCTTGGGTTGAAAATAATGGTAATAATAGTAGCTCATAGAGTTTTGTGAGGCTTAAAAGAGTCAATATTTGTACAGATTAGTGTCTAGCTCACTGAAAGCATTCAATAGCTGTTGCCTACTATTCCCTGAAGATTTTGGATCACAGTATCTCTTTCTCTCTCCTCAATACTACTGAGCTCTTAGTTCTTGATCTAAGAGAATGTGAACATATTATTTTAGTGCCTTGGCTTCTCTCTTCTTTAATGACCTCTTCTTCAGTGGAATTGTCTCCTCTTACCTCAGGAATTTTCTCACTTATATCCTAGAGTTGTCATTAAAACAGGTATAAACCCTCTATAACCTCAATTTTAATTATCCAGTCTCTGATTACAGCCAATCCCGACTGCTTCTCCTCAGATACCCCACAGTCAATTCTCAACATAGCAGTGGAATGATCCTGGTAAACTGTATGGCGTGATGACCAATTTGAGAGAAATTTAAAAACAAAATAGAACTAAAATATTGGATGTGAATAACATGGAACAGAAGTGATAAGAATTAAAACACTCTAAATTTCTTCTATTAGAAAACAACTAATTAAATCCATGTATGAGGGGTTATGAGGGAGGGATTTTCTATGTCACGAAGCAATGTTCTGCGAAACTAATTCCCTAATATAAATTTTCAGTAAATCTGATGAAAGTGCTATATGCTAATTAGTCTTAAAATGGAAAGAGAATTTTTAAACTTAATTAACACTATGTTGTTTTCTGTGGCCTGATGACAGAGACCAAGTTGTGTGGGAAACTTCTTTTAAGAATAATACACTTACTATACATGTTAAGTGTGGTCTTTTACATTCTGAACCCATATTTTCCACTGGAAGAGTTTATTGGAAATCAGATTTTCTTTTAATGAGAAAACATTGTTAGTGAGGAAAGAAGGAAACTGAAGTTGAGATTGCCTAGGCCCAGAGGGTATATATTCTTTTAACATAAGTACATGAGGAGACCTTTTATAAAGTTATAACTGTCAGTGTTTTGTTCTTAAGTACTTAATGATACTCGTTTTAGCTATGGTGGAAATATAAAAATCACGTAAGACATGTGACATCAGTCTGAAAAATATCTAACTATGGTAATTACTACCTGTGGAGAAGAATGTTTCCTTTCCATCACTTGTGGGTCAGCTGGGATCGCTGGCATACTTCATCTTACTTTTATGTCCTATAGCTCAAGGTTTTGTTAATACAGTTGCCACAATGTGCTGTTTGAGTTTCAGAAAGAGGCAGACAGGGTATGAAACTAATGTAGGTACCAGATGCACCATTCGAGAAGAGATTCAGGTCATTCCTCTCTATTCTGAGCCTTCTTAATTTCTCTGCTCCTTCCCTGTCACCCAGATTCAGTAATTTAGGTAAAGCTTCACGTATAAAGTATTCTTAAATGGAAAAGTCAAGAGACTTGACTTCCCTTGACTGTGATATGGGATATCATCATATTTTCAGTTTGCTCAGTGTTTAACCACTTGCATCATTCATGTGGGGTTTTTATTGGCCAATCATTTCTTAGCGTTTATACTTGTCAATGCTGAATCAGGGTTGCAGGGTTTTTATTTTTAATTTTTAACCCTTTGATTATAAGGGAATTTAAAGTGTTCACAAATCATATACTTCCTGGAATTTTATCCTTCTGTGGCATACTTTAAGTAGAAATTTCTATTAATGATACACTCCCAATTCAGAATCCCCTCTCAAGAAAAGGGGCTTTTTTTTCTTTTTTCAATTTTCAGTTATTAAAAATGGCAAAATAATAAAGTCTCCCCCCAAAAAACTTTCAGTTTACTCTAAATGCTTGATCTTGCCAAGTTTTGACAGGTTGCAAATTGTATAATTCAAGTTCTTGAATTTCCTGTTAGTTACTTGACTTAAGAGTGGGAGCCACATCCTCTTCTCTTTGCTGACATGGTCAGATGGGTGATGAGGATTAATATGTTCTCTATCTGTTCAGCTCCAGTAATAACACATTCACTTGCAATTTTACAAGCTGGCCAGCTCAGTGTTTCCTTTGCTTATCACTACACTTGTAACACGAAAGACTAAACTGAATAAAAGTATTTGCAACATGAGAAGCAAAGAGTATATCAAAAATTTTTATTGGAAGATATACAAATTCCATGGAAAAGAGAAGAGTTTATGAGCACCTGCTAAGTTTATCCATGCCATCATCATTTTACTTGGTATGTCTAATTTTCACCCTGAATCATTAAGAAAGTGCAAAGGTTAGGGAATGGCATTCATGCCAGTTTCCTTTGGCCATTTTTTAGTGAAGAGGCATGTAAATATTTTGTTTCCTTGAGGAACAACAGAAAATTTCCAGTTTGCATAATCTCAATTTCTTTGTTATCTACTGCAGTGAAATATCTCTATATTTTTTGCATCATTTGCTACATAGATTAAAGTGAAATCACTAGGAGAGGCATAGTATATATTGTAATAGAATGAACAAATATAGCCGTGAACACTGGGCAAGGACTCTTGGCAGCTCTTTCCTGAAAACTGTGGAGGACCTGCTGTGCGGAGCCCTAAGGCATTCTGACAGTGAAAAAGCACACTGATAAATAATGTTTTAAAACATTTAATTAATAACTAAGGCCGCAGTATGTATCCCTTTAAGCTCAGACAAGAGTTTTTTTTTTTTTTTTTTTCCTTTANTGTGGAGGACCTGCTGTGCGGAGCCCTAAGGCATTCTGACAGTGAAAAAGCACACTGATAAATAATGTTTTAAAACATTTAATTAATAACTAAGGCCGCAGTATGTATCCCTTTAAGCTCAGACAAGAGTTTTTTTTTTTTTTTTCCTTTACTTTGCAGTATTAGCAACTTTCCAAGAGGTAATATACAAAAGATATTGGGAAATGCCTGTGTCTATTTAATTAGTGTTTTTGAACAGAAGTACCTTATAAGCATTCCAAAATAAATTATGGGAAAATAAAATGACAACTTACCTAATAATAATGATGATAATAGCAGTAACAATATGAGACTACTGCCTGGAAAGACAGTAGTGTTCAAAAGCTCAGACTCCTGAGTCATAGAGATCTTGGGTCAAATATAACTCTGCCAATGAGTGACCTTAAGAAAATTAGGTAACCATCCTGTGCCTTTCTGTAAAATAGGGATATTTATTGGACTAAACACACCCTGCGATTAGGGTTAAAATAGATAATATATGTAAAATTCTTAGTGCCTAACGTGTATTAACTACTCAGTATATCTTAAGCATAACTACAAGTGTTGGTATTTTATATAGTTCATCCTGAATGAAAGAGTGATAGAATGTGCTATGCACAAATACAAGGAATGTTTCAGTTCTGAACTATTAAATATTCTCTCGGGCAGAAAATTCTGTAGCGCTGGTATTCAAAGAGGAACTTACAGGAGATTCATGGTCACTATAGCTCTTCACAGTTTCCTAACTGATCCCTTGGGATTGTTAAGAGACAGAGAGTGGGAGGGAGAGAGACAGAAACAGAGGCAGCAGACTAGACATTCTTAAGTCCTGCTCATCCTGCTAACATGCCCATTTGCTTATAAATGGGTACCTTCCTTGTTCTTCCTTGTTCTTCCTTGTTCAGATGGCGATTTCTTTTCACTTATTCATTTATTCTTTTTTTTTCTTAATATATAAAGTAGGTAACATTGGTTTATAACCTTTTGTTTATAGGATAGTTAAGTGTGGACTTTTAAATCCAGTCAGTTTCCTCAAGAAAGCCTTTCTGACCACCAGAGTCAAGGCTTGGTGTCCCTTCTGTGTGCTCCCAAATCACCCTGTATTTCTCATATTGTGGAACCACACCCTGTGACAATTGCATTTTTTCTTGTCTCGTTTTTCCTTCCAGTCTGTAAGCTCTGAAAGAACAGGCAGCGTTGCTTGCCTAGTGCCTAGCACAATGCCTAGCACACAGTGGCTGCTCAGTAATTTTCATGTGGTGGTTGTTAATGAGTGAGTGAGCTAGCTGTGCACGTAGCTATCTTCCAATGCTTGTGTTCTCAAGAACATATGTTCTTCTCAGATAGACATGCAGGCTTAAGGGATATGAAGTGAAAGGTTACATATGGCAGTGATAATAAAATAAATAAATTGGATGGAGTATACACCTTATACACTGTTGCCCCCCTTTAATTTGCACAAAGTTGTTTAGGAGACAAAAGAAGGTATGAAAATATGGGCCTTGTCCACACACCCTCATGTGTGTGTGTGTTCAGTCACTCCATCACGTCTAACTCTTTGCGACCCTATAGACTGTAGCCTGCCAGGCTCCTCTGTCCATGGGATTCTCCAGGCAAGAATACTGGGGTGGGTTGCCATTTCCTCCTCCAGGGAATTTTCGTGACCCAGAGATCGAACCCTCATCTCCTGTGTCTCCTGCATTGCAGGCAGATTCTTACACCACGGAGCCACCGGGGAAGCCGTTGATTTGTAAATTTGTTTAATTGTAATATATTCTTGAGAAATGATGAGTCCATTTAGCATGAGGTAGTATAGTTGTAAAAGGATTATACTGTATATTGTTTGCATAGTAAAATAACTAAAAGTAAAATCTGTACAAGGTTTTTTATTTTACAGAGCATTCTCATATCTATTGTTTCACACTAACTGGTCTTAATGTTTATTTGATCTGGATTTTCCCTTAGGTTTTCAGTTCCTTAGCTCTATGAATTTTGATAAGTGACTTCAAAATCCAGAGATCTACCTAAACTTCCCTTGTAACCTTGACTCTGTGGATCTGACAGAAGTTCTTTTGTTTCTACCAAAGAACAACTCAGAGCTCTGTGATATTTTGTTCCCCTTTGACCCCAGCTATTTTCCAATGAGTGGCAACAAGTTCTGTTTTTTTTAAATTCAAGGTTCAGTCACATATCTGAACATACCCTCACATCTTTTCTATCTTACTAATTATCAGTCTTAAAATTCTATTTTCCTCTTTAATCTTCTACTAATTTGGCAAGAACTGCCTGATACCATCTAGGTTTTTCACCCTATTTCAATATCCTTGCATTGTGATTGGAAGGCTAATTTGTTCAGGACTTGTACAATGATGAGCTTTTCTCAAAACAGAAGCAGCAAGCTGCTTCACACCAACGTATACTTGGCCCCTCTCCTGTCAATCCATATGTAGCAGATGCAGATAGAATCTGTTGGTTGGCACAAGAAGCTCTGTGCACATGGCTCCTATTTTTAAGCCTCTGTTGGTGTCCATGTGCAGAGAATGCAGCTTGTTACTGACGGACTCTGAATCACTCCAAAAAGAACCAGACTTAGACATCCATGCAAGCAGCCTAAAAATGAAGAACTTCCGTGTAAGTGTGTGCGTGTGTGTATGTATATTGACCAGGAAAATATGAATAATTCAAACCTCTCATATCCAGCCACTGAGATCACAGTACTCTAAATAGAACTGCAATGATTCCATATAAATCATATCAGTTGGGAAAGGTCCAATGATTTTATTGACAGATTTTCTCTCATGCTCTACCTTTTAAAACAATACTGTAACCAAAGTACAGATATATGAATTAATCGCTCTTTGATTTTAAATAATGATTCAAAAGTCCATAAGAGTGGCTTGCTATAGTATGTCATTGTATGGAGAATAAAGACCCCCCCAAAATAATTTCAAAAAAATATTGTGTTCTGTCATTAGTGATAAAAGTTAATTGATTCAGCTATCATTGAAACAAGAAATGTTAGATATGAAATTTTCAAATCGATTCCTTGAAATTGAGAACCAAGTGATTACTTGAAATTTTTTGATTGGTAGTTATAGTAATTCCTTATTTTAATTTATATTTTATTATAAGATACCTTTCAAAATATGCTAAAATGCCTATCAAGAACTTTTAGTGATGAAAAGGATTGTTATTACAAAAGTATTTCTTTTTTTAAATTTCCCTTTCCATTTCTGAGCTGACACTGTGTACTTTTATCTTTATCCCATTCTTATCCATTCTGACAGTACCCACTCTTCATGCTTTACACTTCCTGCTATCCTGTAATACCTGGAATACATTAAGGAAGACCTAAGGTATTTCAGAACTAGTGAGGGAGATGGTGAAATAGAAAGATATTTGGGGGATAAAGGACTCAAGAAAAGCTAGAGAGAGGCAAACATGATGAAGGAGGGCTTTTAAAGATGATATGCTCTATTCACAAAAGATGCATCCTAGAGGGTCCCAACACATGTTGTATTATCCTTAATCTCAGACACTGTCTTGTCTCAGACTTTGATTTATAGTTTGTTTCTCAGTTTGGAAAGATAACTTCCCCATCCCCTTGACTTCTGCATCCATCTGTCAACCACCAGTCCTTCCCAAAGGACTTTACCTAAGATAATAGAATTTATCATCTGATTAGTAAAGCAATAGGTTTTCAAGTTATGAGTGGCTCATAATATAAATTAATGGATTTTTGACCTGTGTTTTTAAAAATAAAGTAGAATAATGTAGAAACATCAGCTTGTATATACAAAATAAGGAAGGTATTAGTTCTGTAAAATATTTGTTTTGGTTATTGTGTGTGTGTGTGTGTGTGTGTGTGTGTGTGTGTGTGTATGTATGTGTGTATCAGTGTGTTTACTAGGTCAAATGATCTCAATGTACTTATTACCATGGACGGTTGTCAAAAAAGTTTGAAAGTCAACATGGCTAAGCCATCCATCAAGCTGCTTAAGAATTGGCTAATAACAACCAGCTTAATTCTCCCACCCAGAATCTTGCACTTAATTGACTTCCCAGTATGGCAAACACTTTGAACCTGANAAATGATCTCAATGTACTTATTACCATGGACGGTTGTCAAAAAAGTTTGAAAGTCAACATGGCTAAGCCATCCATCAAGCTGCTTAAGAATTGGCTAATAACAACCAGCTTAATTCTCCCACCCAGAATCTTGCACTTAATTGACTTCCCAGTATGGCAAACACTTTGAACCTGAACAAGTACAGGACAAATAACTCTTTAAGTTGAGGCTCTTGAGATTCTTTCTATTGCACTAAGGAGTAATAAAGAATGTTCCTACCTTAGGTCATCTAAGAGGAAGGGACATGTTGATGGCCTGCTCTGATCTCAGTCTAAGCACAGCTCTGCACAGCAAGGAGGAAAGAGCATACTTCCTACACAAACTGCTACCCAGAACCACCTGTCAAAAGTAACCTGTAGTCAATTCTGTCTCCCTGTAAGTGTACCCTACCCTTTCCCATGCAGTTGAGAATAAAAGTTCGGGCACACCAGTGTTTCTAGTGTTTGGGTAAGTAACTATCATAAAAACCTGGCTCTGTGTCCCTCGTATCATACTACAGAAAATAAAATGAAAATGAAAGTGTTAGTTGCTCAGTCATGTCCAACTGTTTGTGATCCTGCAGACAGTAGCCCTCCAGCCTCCTCTGTCCATGAAATTCTCCAGAAAAGAATACTGGAGTGGATGAGAAATATATAAAAACTCTTTCACTGTCCTGATTCACTTTTCTTCCAGAACACCTCTGGTTCAGTGTTACTAAATTTTTGTTACATACTTTTAGGCTGTATGACTCACTGTGACACTGCTCTTTGGCTCCCAGTTCTTGTGTCAGATTCCATCATTATCTTATTTGGACATGTTTTCTGACCTGACCCTCTGCCCTCTCTTTAGAACAGAACTCAGTATCTAATTTCTGTCTCTCTCTACGTTCCACCTTGACAGTGCATCACCCAGATCAGTTGGATTACCCCATACAGCTGTTCTGGAAGAGGAAAGGGATTACCTATGCCTCTTTTCTGCCACTAACTTGCCCACACATACCCTAATTCTCTTAGCCTCTGCCCCTCACTACCTGTGTACTGGTTGACAATTTTCAAAGAAAAAGTAATTGACTGTATGAAATAGGAATGGAGGAGAGACTTGAACTCACTAATGACTCTGCATTTGTTGCTTTTCCCAAATTGGAATATATATTCTCTTTCCTATTCTGCTCTCTCCTGTCATTTTTTTCTCAAGATAATCCCAAATTAAGTCCTTCTGAGATTAGATTCTTCTAGAAGTAGTCCCTGAGCCAGGGATTGAGGTGCAAGTCATTTTATTTCTTGGGCAAAATCTTTAAGGAAATGAAGCAATAGGAAAGAGGAGGGAAGAAACCAAACCAGGGGCAGTTTATTCAGCGTAGTCCTGAGAGTTTGCCAGCTGTAAAAAAAGGAGAACTTTTGGTACCTTCACACCATTTGGGGCATTGAGAAGTGCATCCGCCCAAAAATGATTGCCCTCTGCCAGAGGGCAGTCCTCTGAAGTAAAGCTGGTGTTCAGGGAGGGGCCCAGAGAACACAGAAAAGGGTTTCTAGGGGATCTGGGCAAGGCACCATGAGTGAGAAGTACAAAGGCATGTGCCTCTTCCTTTAGTCTGAAAGTTTGAAGCTGTTTTCTTAAATCATGTAAGAATTTTGACTAGAATTCTCTTTCAACCAAAGAGAATCTTGTTTTCCAGTTACTGGTGTCAGGATTAGACAGAATGGTATTGCCTAGAATATGATCAACTCAGCCAAAGTGGGATGAAGTGACCCCAAATTGCCTAACACCACTGAGTGCTTATTATGGCCTAGGCTTTTAAGACTGAATGTATGTTACTTCTTTTAATCTCATTTAATTCTTTCATCAACCCAATACAATACATATGAGTATACAGTTGAGCCAGGCAGCCTGACATTGGGGCCTACACTTCCCTTCACAAAGAGGCTAATTGGGTTCTTCAATATTAGAAAGAAGAAACTCATGACTTCTGGGCCTAATTTCTGCACATAACACCTCCATTTCTTCCCACCCGCCCAAAAATGATGAAGGAAAAAAAAAAAAAGAATACCAACTCAATGGAACGAGAGCCCCAAGCCTGACCTCATTAAGCTGGATTCCATCTAATGCGTGTCATCCATGACTGGACACATAGTTTTCCTGCCTTGGGGATGTCATATCAGAACATNAAAAAAAAAAAAAGAATACCAACTCAATGGAACGAGAGCCCCAAGCCTGACCTCATTAAGCTGGATTCTATCTAATGCGTGTCATCCATGACTGCACACATAGTTTTCCTGCCTTGGGGATGTCATATCAGAACATGATCTCTGGTGTTCTGGGTTGAAGCTTTTCCCACCAAGGGAATATGTTGTTTTCTTACTAGGCTTCAGAGCTAAGACACAGACCTTCAGAAGCCCTAAGCCTTATAAAGGTTATGACAAAATAAAAACAATACCAAACTATGTATAAATATAATGAGACCTCTGTGCTATACAGTAGGTCCTTGTTGATTATCCATTTTAAATATAGCAGTGTATACATGTCCGTCCCAAATTCCCTATCTATCTCTTCCCCCTACCTTTCCCCCTGACAACCATAAGTTCAGTCTTAAAGTCTGTGAGTCTCTTTCTGTTCTGTTAGTTCAATTGTATTATTTTTTAGATTCCAAATATAAGAGATGTCATAGGATATTTCTCCTTTTCTCTCTGACTTACTGTGGAACTCTGCTCAATGTTATGTGCCACCTGGATGGAAGAGGAGTCTAGGGGGGGAATGGATACATGTATTTGTATGGCTGAGTCCCTCTGCTGTCTGCCTGAAACTATCACAGCATTGTTTGTGATAAAAAGTTTTAAAAAAAGAGAGGCCTAGCAATTCTCAGAATTTATCTTGATGATTTCTTCTTTCCTTATCTGAAACGTAGCCAATTCTTTCAGAAATTTATTTTCTCTTCTTTTTTGTAAGGAAGGTGCTCCAGCTCTTTTCCTGTCTTCAGTACTAGCAAGAGTCTGACTATTGAATAATCAACCACGTCACCCTCCTCTCTCCTACCCCCACCCCACACTTTAGCATACACATACCCACAATCAGCTTTACATACACACACTTTATTTTCACACCAAAGTTTCTTGGCTTTTTTAGCATGTAGTTCACAGTACTCAGAAATCTCACAGATAAGAAATGTTTCCCTTGTGCTCAGTTGTTGAGCTGTATCCAAATCTGCGACCCCACAGACCATAGCCCACCAGTCGCCCATGTCCATGGGATTTTTCAGGCAAGAATACCGTATAGAATTTATCTTTGAGGAATAAGATTTAAAAGCACGTACATTTTTCCTTCACTCAACTGCNTTGAGCTGTATCCAAATCTGCGACCCCACAGACCATAGCCCACCAGTCGCCCATGTCCATGGGATTTTTCAGGCAAGAATACCGTATAGAATTTATCTTTGAGGAATAAGATTTAAAAGCACGTACATTTTTCCTTCACTCAACTGCCATTCTTTACAAACAGGAAACATGCCCCTTCTCCCCTTACCATGAGTTATTCTGTCCCCCAATTGATGTTCTTCTATATTGCTGCAATTTATACTACAAACTGCGTTTTCCCTCTGTTACTTCTGGTTTATATTGTTCTCCCCTACAGAGTTCCTTACCTGGTTTACTTCCATCAACAGCAGTTTGTGAGTCTCAGATGCTTTGCTGTTTATATTAAACTGAATTTGTGTCAAAGCAGCTGTGAATTCATTACAAGAAGACTGTGATTCCGTCCTGAAATTTTGTCTTAGTTACCTGGTTTGTCCTTCGTTATTAGTCAGTTACTTTAGAATTGTATTACATTAGCTATTTTATTTAGCTGTTTTTCTACATGCCATTTTAGAAAAAAAAAAAAGGAATATAATCCTTTAACAAAAATAGTTCTATGGATGTAATTCTTTATTTTTTTATTAAAAAACTGTTCTTCCAAACGTGGAGTATATGTTCTTTCCAGGTCTCCATTTTAGGTATGCTTGTTTCTGAATTAATGAATTTCCCAGGTTTTAGATAACTATTGATAATATTTTGTATTGGCTCTCTTTACTAACATATCAAATTAATTTTGAATCACTAGCATCTAGTAATATTATCATGGAAAGTAGGATTGCATTTTCTCTCTGAGATTCTCTTCGAGCATTAACATTTTGCTGCATGAGGGGAAAATCTATTAAAGTCTTACCATCTTTGTCTTCCTAAGCCTTAGTTTCCCCAAGTGCTTAGTGAGAAATAGCATAAAAGGCCCCCTTAGTGCTGTGTAGACTAATGACAAAAATTATTGGATTAATGTTTGGAAAGTGTTTCAGAATTCTCTCAAGAAAGCTATTATGTAAGTAGCAAGTACTATTATTATTTTGCTATTTCAGCTTCCTTATTTTTCATCTCTCAAAGTCATTTGGGTCATTTACTATGGAATTTTCTGATTCCTTGACAATTTTTAATGGCTCTTTGGAGAGCCTTTTGAGGGCTGTTTAATCCCTTTGTTGATGATCCATCTGCTTATGGAGTTCATGCTTTTTTCACAACACATTAATATTCAGGATTTAAAAAAATAGTTGTGGCTGTTTTGTACCTAGATGAAATTACTTATCTTGAGAAGACATTTATTATCTTGGTTTTCAAATGGGATTTTTTATTTTTTGTAGACTTATTTTGTGGGGAGGAAGAAGTAGAACTCAGCAATGCCAATTATTAATGACGCTCTTTGGAAGAAATATAATTAAGGCATGGTCTCCCAATCATTCTCTGAAGCCACTTCAATGCTTTCTTCCTAAAGTATGGCGATCTTTATGCCCTCTAGATTATAATCACAAATTAACAATGCCAATTCTATGAGTAAGGCACTCATGCTATGAATTTCCATACATATATTATAAATCTTTACATTTTCTCACAATTTCTACAATTGAAGAAGAGAAGGGGACAACGTATTTTCTGACGTCCTTATCCTCTAAGCTCTTGTGAACAGGAGGTAGGACCAGAGGCTGATTTTTTTCCCATAGAAATCATTATGTAAGTTCTAGAGTGGGAGAGAAAGGTAAAACTGGTGATTAGGTGCTTACTGTTGTTTAGTGACAAAATTATATCTATAAAATGGTTTAGAAGTTATTCAGGGTTTATATCTATATGTAATTCCACTAAATCTGGTTCCAAATAGTTTTAGCAGATGTAAGTTTTACCTTAGGAATGTTAAATATAGAAAGGGAAAATATTGAAAATCAAGTTTTCTTGTTTTGGTAGTATTCCGAAAGTAATTTTTTTCCTTTTTTTAAGTAGGTTTTTTTTTTTTTTCCTGACAGTCTATAAAGTGATTCTGTTTTTAAAAAGTGAATAGTTGTAATTTCTTATTCTGGTAATAGCGATTTGAAAGGAAATAATTAAGCATTTTCCTACCTTCACTAACTATATTTTAGAGTAGGCAAATAGCTCCAACTGATGATGATGATGATTATTATTATTTTTTCTGCTGAAGAATGCCAACTAATGATTGTAGAAAGAATTAGAAAATCACAAACTTTCTACCCCCAATGAAATAATTGCTTGAGACAGTGATCTTCAATTAAGTTAAAGGTTGTTGGGGAACTTTACAGTGAGAGTTCAGCTGTTTCCACCTGAACTAATGATTAGCAAAGTGTCACTCGTGGAGGGGGACCAGCCAATGTGTGCTCCTGAAGGAGCATCCCTGATGGAGTGCTGTTGCTACAAAACAAGTTGACTCCGCATTTAATCAAGCCTCCAGAGCTAACTTCCATTTACAAGAGAAATGGAAAATATTAATAGAAATAATGTCATATAGAATTACAGATAAATCCAAAATGTGAGCCATTTTGCAGGACAAATAACCAGTTTCTGTAATAAACCCATGATGTAGGGCCAGCAGGTATAAGGGTGAATGGACTGCTTTATTTTAAAACAGTTATATGTGATGAGTAAATTTTGCCTGAATCCTGATCAGATAAACCTACGCTTAGAAGGACTTGTTTTGAGACATTCAGGGAAATTTAATTTTGGAGCATACATTGTATGATGACGGTGAGTTACCATTGTTTTTTAGGTGTGATAATATCATCATAGTTCAGTTCAGTTCAGTTCAGTCACTCAGTCGTGTTTGACTCTTTGCGACCCCATGAATTGCAGCATGCCAGGCCTCCCTGTCCATCACCAACTTCCAGAGTTCACTCAAACTCACGTCTATCGAATCGGTGATCCCATCCAGCTATATCATCCTCTGTCGTCCCCTTCTCCTCCTGCCCCCAATCCCTTGCAGCATCAGAGTCCTTTCCAATAAGTCAACTCTTCGCATGAGGTGGCCAAAGTACTGGAGTTTCAGCTTTAGCATCATTCCTTCCAAAGAACACTCAGGGCTGATCTCCCTTACAATGGACTGGTTGGATCTCCTTGCAGTCCAAGGGACTCTCAAGAATCTTCTGCAACACCACAGTTCAAAAGCATCAATTCTTCAGCACTCAGCTTTCTTCACAGTCCAACTTGCAGATCCATACATGACCACTGGNCTGATCTCCCTTACAATGGACTGGTTGGATCTCCTTGCAGTCCAAGGGACTCTCAAGAATCTTCTGCAACACCACAGTTCAAAAGCATCAATTCTTCAGCACTCAGCTTTCTTCACAGTCCAACTTGCAGATCCATACATGACCACTGGAAACACCATAGCCTTGACTAGACGGACCTTTGTTGGCAAAGTAATGGGCTTGATAAAGGACAGAAATGGTATGGACCTAACAGAAGCAGAAGATATTAAGAAGAGGTGGCAAGAATACACAGAAGAATTGTACAAAAAAGATCTTCATGACCAAGATAATCACGGTGGTGTGATCACTCACCTAGAGCCAGATATCCTGGAGTGTGAAGTCAAGTGGGCCTTAGAAAGCATCACTACAAACAAAGCTAGTGGAGGTGATGGAATTCCACTTGAGCTATTTCAAGTCCTGAAAGATGATGCTGTGAAAGTGTTGCACTCAATATGCCAGCATATTTGGAAAACTCAGCAGTGGCCACAGGACTGGAAAAGGTCAGTTTTCATTCCAATCCCAAAGAAAGGCAATACCAAAGAATGCTCAAGCTACTGTGCAATTGCACTCATCTCACACGCCAGTAAAGTAATGTCACCATAATTGTTAAGGAAAATACCATATTTTTAAGACTATATAAACTAAAATATATGAGTGAAGTAAAAGGAGTTCTAGCGTTTAAAATTAATTCAGCAAAGAATAAAAAACCCAGCACTATCAAATGGAGCAAAAGCTTGATGGTTACATGGAGAATCATTATACTTTCTTCCTTTGTGTGTGTTTTAAATCTTTTTGGATAAAGTAATTTTTTAACTGAGAAAAAGTGCACGTGCTTTAAGAATGTGCTTCATATTTCTTATTCTTTCACTGGTATAACAACAATGTCATTGAATTCTTAAGCATTGTCACTCTTAATTAGTTTGATGGAAAACTGATGGGTTGAATAATCTTTTTTTTTTTTTTTTATCCTCCTCGGGACCCTTAGAACCAGAGAATAGCTTATTTATGTATTTACTTATTTTTTTACTACAGTCACATTAGACTTTTAATGACTGTAAATCAGCATGCACTTAATAGATGAAATGAGAAACTGACAAACACTCATTTCCTGCATTCTGCTGAAGACTTGGTCTTTTCCCATAGCTCTGAATTCCTGTCCTCTTCATCTGTCCTGGGATGGCCAGGCAGTCTCTTCTTTCTGTACTTTGGTAGATGTTACTCCCTTTGGTTAAAATGTAATCACAACTCTCAACAACTAAACACATTAAAGTCTCAGTACTGCTCCTATATTGTCTGTGAAAGACAACTTGACTCCTTCAGTCTGTTTCGTTAGTCTTCAGTGTTCTTTAGAGCAATTTATTTTCCTAACTTCATGCGTGTGTTCCTCACTGAAGGGTAAGATCCTTCAGTGACAGCTACCATGATTTTTCATCTTTGTGACTTTACCTAGCACAGTGTCTCACATATATTAGAAATTCGAAATGTTTATTGAATGGGTAAATGAAGGCGAGTTTGTGAGTGTAAATCAGCAGCATGTGTGGGAAGTCCTATCACTGAGATGTCCTTATTGCCAGAAATGTTTTTGTTTCTTTCCATGCAGTTCCTGGGAACTGCATTTTTGGTATCTTAGGCAGGAGCAGTAGAATTTGGCCAGCTCAGATGTCTGGGGACTGGCTTTGGATGCTTTGAAATTAGTGGCCTTCTTTCTTCTGCAACTCAACAATTTTGCCTTTAGGATGGGAGACATATTTTCATTGTTTCCATTCCATTGCAGCCATGTTCTTTTTCTTCTACCAGTTTTTACTACCTGTAAGATTATCACTTCCCAACAACCTTCCTTCCCAGTGGGCTTTCCAGAACTAATTTCTGTTTATTGTTGTATTATGTTAGTGTGGAATGGAGGGTGAGCTTCATATTATTTCTCTCACCATGCCATGTTATGTACATATCAAAGGCAACTTTCCCTGAAGTTGTGTCTGGCATCTGGGGACCATGCTTTGTAGAATCTCTCTTTGCAGAGTCAAAGATCTGAGCCCAGTGCCTATTCACAGACTATTTTCATTGCTGCTGAATTCCTACAGGGAAAACAGTGGAGAGATATTGAAACTTACAGGTAAGTTCTTAAAACTTGCCCTCTTGGCTTGTTGCTGTTTCCCCACAGTGTGCTATATATTTTTCTGAAAGGCAAGCAGAAGAATCAGTCTCCCTTTGGGCAGGAGAAGAAATTTTTGTGATTTTCCTTCCCCTTAGATTAACAGATGGGGCCCTGTTTACCTGGGAAACATAATTTCATTCACATGGGATAACTTAACACTCAAAAATTCCATATACTTTGAGAAGTCTGATAATGGTTCCTTACTTCAGTTGATATTTACGTCTTTCTCTCCAATAAGAACAGCACCAAATGTACTCAAAGGAGGATCCAGAGACAAACCATTTGAGTGAAAAGCCATAGAAAATTTTAAGGAACCACCAGGAAGTGAATCTGCCTCATTCTCAAGGCCTTTGACAAAATAAACTAGGATTATTTTCGGTTAGGAACTAAGAAAGTTGTTTTTGAGTTTAAGTAGAGAAGATGAAAAAGTGTACTAAAAGGAAATAAAAATAGGCTCCAGACAGCATGAAAACAAGAAGAGGCTGTGAGAAGGGAAAAAGAATTGTGTCCGATGTCCTCTGCAGGACGGAGGCCAGATAGGGAACCACCAATTTGTTTTCGGTAAAAGCGCCAGAAAGTGAGTCTAGTAGGTTAAGCACATGTTACTCAATTTTTGGAAGTGATGCCAAGTTCCATTCAAACAAAAACTTGAATCACTGCTGATGACCACGGAAACATTTAGAACAATAAACACTATTTTCTCAAAGCGATTTAGTGCTAGAATTCACAAGAACAAAGAAATAATATTAGAAACAAAAAGCAAAGTCCTGGCATAAAGACCAAAGGAGGAATAAATATGAAAGTCACACTCCCAGTACTCTGCTAGTGATTAACAGGGGATCTCTGTTGCATGATCCAACCATCTTTGGAGCTACACTGACATGTTTTATATAATGAAACTTAAGTAAAAAAGTAAAGCTATAGTTAGTTTTTACATCACATTGTGTGTGAAGTATCAAGCTCATCGCCCCTGGAGAGAAAAAAGAAATACTGTGATTTACTCACCTTATGCCCTAGAGACAGCATAGTCAGGAAAGGTGGAAAAGATGCTGCCCAAGATGTTGTCCAGTGTTTTTGTTCTTAATACACATGAGAAGAACAATCCACCAAGGAATATCTCTATATTTATAGTTATAATGATAGACTTTAGATTTTTTTCTACAATTGTTTTCTCTCTGCAGTAAAATCAGACACTGCAAATCTCAACCATTGTTTTGCCAATTCTGTGGGAGATTCTTACTTCTCATGAGACAGGGAGAAACTGATGCTACTGTGAGCAAGAGCAAGTAGAGGAGAGTGTAAAATAAATTTAATCTAAAAAAATTTTTTAGACAATGGAGATATGGTTGGCAAAGGCCATGGATGCCCCTTGGAATTTTGGATTGGTCTAATGATGGACCAAATCACTGTAACTCTTGAGATTATTAGGTTGGTACAAAAGTAATTGCAATTTCATACCATGAATTTTAAATCATTGTAACTAAGTTCAAATAACATCTTTACTGATCAAAATAAGAACCATTGCAATCCAAACATTTTTGCCAATGAGAAATATGTTTGTTTATTCCTGTAGCGTATTAGGTTGGTGCAAAAGTAATTGCAATTTTACATGGTTGAACTTTGCTATTTGATAGTGGAATACATTCTTAAGTAAATGTGGTGATGTTATATGTCACTTTAATGTGCATTTCACACTTTATGTTTTTTTGCTAATGACTTATTACTTGCTATTTATTTTATATTTAGACTATGGAAGTGATATTAGACACAAAGCACCTTTGGGTGATTTTTTTTAATTCAAATTCAAAATGGGTTGTAAAGCAGTGGAGACAACCTGGAACATCAGTGATGCATTTGACTCAGAACTATTAATGAACGTACAGTGCAGTGGTGGTTCAAGAAGTTTTGCAAAGGAGATGAGCATTGTGAAGCACAGTGGCCAGCCTTCAGAAGTTGAAACAACCAATTAAGAGCAATCATCAAAGCTAACCCTCTTACAACTACACAAGAAGTTGCCAGATAATTCAGTGTTAACCTTTCTATGGTCATTCTGTTTGAAGCAAATTGGAAAGGTGAAAAAGCTCGATAAGTGGGTGCCTCATGAGCTAAATGGAAATTTAAAAAAAACAAACATTGTTTTGAAGTGTAATCTCTTATTCTACACAACAATAATGAACCCTTTCTTAATCAGATTGTGATGTGTGATGAAAAGTGGATTTTCTACAATAACCGGCAATGATCAGCTAAGTGATTGGACTGAGAAGAAGCTCCAAAGCATTTTGTAAAGCCAAACTTGTTCCAAAAAAAGGTCATGGTCACTTTTCGGTGATCCGCTGCTGGTCTGATCCACTACAGTTTTCTGAGTCCTAGTGAAACCATAACATCTGAGAAATATGCTCAGCAAATCAATGAGATGCACCAAAAACTGCAATGCCTTCAACCAGCATTGGTCAACAGTAAAGGTCCAGTTCTTCTCCATGATAATTCTCAACCACACAAGGTCACATAACCAGTGCTTCAAAAGTTTAAACAAACTGGGCTATAAAGTTTTACCTCATGTGCCATATTCACCTAACATTTCCCCAACCGATTTCTTCAAGCTTCTTGACAACCTTTTGCAGACAAAACTCTTCCTCAACCAGCAGTAGGCAGAAATGCTTTCCACGAGTTCATCAAATTCCAAGGCATGGATTTTTATTCATAGAAAGATACTTGACACTTGACTAGTATGATATATGGGTTTGTTAATCAAATGAAACCTAAAATTAAGTAAAAGTGGCCTCTGATCATGGCTTTGTAGCAAAAATAATAAACCTTAATTTATTTAAATTTTATTCTTTTAAATTTATTCAGATTTCATATCTGTATTAATACATACCTTTAAGATAACACATTAATCTATGTATATAACTTATAAATTGTAGGGAGTGTTTCTTCTATTTTGTGTGCTGGGTTACAACAATAATTTAATAACTGCTATTCTAGATTGANATATATGCTGTCTCTTATACACATCTTTTCATATCTGTATTAATACATACCTTTAAGATAACACATTAATCTATGTATATAACTTATAAATTATAGGGAGTGTTTCTTCTATTTTGTGTGCTGGGTTACAACAATAATTTAATAACTGCTATTCTAGATTGACTTTGTAAAAGTGAAACGTATTATACAGGAATATTTTATGACAGTCATGTTCTTCCATGACTGGAGTTAATTGATTTAGCTTGCCTTATCCATTTTTAGGATTATGTTCTAGAGACTCTGAACCTCACAGGGCCTTTCTAAGGGAAAACCTGATGTACCATGTGATTACTCTCAGTTATCTCTGATTGAATAATTAACAGGTTGGTCACTCACATAGCAATAAATCAGATTCTCTTTCATAAGATGTGAAACTAAGAGATGGAAACTTTTATCAGCCATTGGTTAGATCCTTAGCTTAAATGTGATATAACATTGCAACCTGTGTTAATATCACAGCTATGTAAAATCATGTGCAAGTTAAAGTTAGAGAGAAGCAAATATTAGAAATTGTCTTGTTATGACAACCCTCTTTACTTATCTTCCCAAGTTAACTTTCATGGTATCTGTTTTTTGCAACCTAATATTTACAGGTTAGAATATATTCTGTGGATTGGGTGTTGCAAAGAAAATTATCAATAAAAATGACTAAGACTGGAGATTAATAAAGGAGCAATTATACCCGTTGAGGTAGTAGGAAAACTGCAGAAAATAATTTGTTATGGTTTGTATTCCTATGAATTACAGTTACATATTGTGGAAACATTAATTGTCACATTTTAATTGAGATTAGATATGTCTTTTTCTCAAACTTAATGGATGGGGTATAATCCTTTAAATTATTTTCAGATCATATTAGGAGACTCATAAAAGTCTATAAATGTTTTTGATTTTTTTTTTTTTTTACTAAATGGAATTTCCAAAATTCTCATGTATTCTACTCAAGCATGAAGATTTATAGGGCTTCAAAAAGATTTCCTTAGAATTGGACAGATGCTCACATTTATTTATGTGCATCCTTAAGTAAACATACTTTATTGTATTCTACCTGTTTTGTACTTTCAACTCTTTCTGGAAATGACATCTCAAAGACTTCAGGAGCCTTACATGCACACATACACAATAAGACTTCAGATTTCTCTCACAGTGAAATAAAAGCATAGTTGCCTAGGCAGTACAGCTTAAAATGTATCTTTTATTAAGATTAAAACATTTTGTAGAATAACACCATAATGTATTTAGGATCATTTTTCTTGTTTACTTGTGTTGTTCTGTCTTTCTCAATGTCTTTGGTTATAAAAATGTCCTATTATGTTTTAAATATTACAGGCATCAGAGGGGAAAACAACAATGATTTGTGCTTATTACTGAACAAAGTCCAGTAAAGGTTAATGAACTTCTGCTACTACATGAATTAAATATTCAGTTTAAACTCAGGCCAGGTAAAGAATATAGTGAATTCTTTAATATCAGCTATAATTATACCCAGATATTTCACTTTGGTCTTATTTGGGGTGTTAGGGGGTAAACAGAAAGTGCTGATAAACAAGGTGGTCTTGATTGAGCTATAGTCATTTAGTATTCATCTAGTAAATTTCATTCATCATCACTTTCAGAGAGTGTACAGGTCAGGATTTTGTGCACAATAAAAAGAGCAAATAGCTTTGTGCAGCTGTTTGATAGAGACTACAAAATCACTAAAAATAAAATGATTTTCAGTCTGAAACTGAAACTAATGTGGAATAAAGGATTTGACTTCCATGATATGTAATATGCTAGAGCTTAAACTGTAGGACTAGAAAGTTGAAAAATAACACTGTCTCATGAAAATTATGCTTTCCTTTACTAAGTCATGCAACACAAAACTGAATTTATGAGAAATTCTTTATATAAAATCATGACAATTTACCTACTTAAAAGTTGGGCTTATATTGGGTTAGCATTTTAAATGGGATTCTAAATTAGGATATCTCAGTTAAGTTCCTCTAAATTAGAATAAGATTGACAGCCTTATTTTGTCTAAAAAATACCAGTTTTGTGTTTCCTAGGAAATATCTCCCATATTGAACGTCTTCCATAGAAAGCATGGACATCTGGAGAGGAAAGGATGCTCCCTGGGGAAAAATTCACAGATTATTCTTATAATTTTATTTTAAATAGAATAGACACCAAACCAGAACACATATTCACTGATGTATTCATTTAATAAATATTTATTTACTAAATATCTCCTCTGTCAGACACTTTAAGAATCTTGTCATACAGCTCTGAATAATACAGATGAAGTACTTGCCTTCCTGGAGCTTTTCTTCTCATAGAAAGTGGTAGTAAATGAAGTTGTAATTTCAGCATACTTATGAATAGAGCCTCTGTCACTCTCAGTGTTCCAGTAGAGGCGATGCCTTATAAGGTCCCTGTTTTTATACATCAGGGGATAAGTACTGTTGAAATAATACACAGGGTAAAGAAAAAGAGAGTATGGGAGAGGGTAGACTGTTATTATTGATATAAAATGTCAGGGAAAGCCTCTAATGAGAAATGAGGGAGAAAGTGGCCCCAGGCAAATGTTACAGCAAGTGCAAACTCTGAGGCAGGAGTGCATTTGGACCAGTCAAGAACTAACAAAGAGACCAGTGTGGGTTGAGTAGAATGATAAGGAGCAGGAGGTAGGAGAGAATTCAGTGAGCCCTTTAAAGACACGAGATATTACACTGAGTAAATAGAATTTATTATAGAAATTTGAACAGAGTGATATGATTTGACTTATATTTTAAAAGGATCACTTGTGTTATAAGCTGAAAGAGAGCAGGGATAAAGTAAAGAGAACAGTTAGAGGGCTACTTGGATAGTCCACGCAGAGGGGATGAGTGCTCAGAAGAGGTTGGTAGTGATTTTATACAGAAAGAAATGGTTCAATTTTGAATATACAGGCACATCCAATGTGAAACTCTTCCTAATAAATATTTTCCCACTGGAACACCTTTTAGTTTTCTAATACCCACATTTCATGCTATGTACATATCTCCTAATACATTTTTAAGTCTATGCTAATATAGGAAAAGTTAATATTTATGTCCCCAAACTGAATAAAGCATTAAAAAATATAATATGCAGGAAAAATCTCAACTAGAAACTCAAAAACAGTTGGCAGAGCATTAGAATCATGTGTAGATACTAAGATAGCAACCAAATATCAAAAAGAGGATACTCATCTAAGATGTTTTTGATGCTAAGAGGCATTACAGAGTCATGTTTAGAAGCAGTGAAATGTTAACCTTAAGCACGAGTATAATAGGATAAAAAACTTTACTTTGGCCCATCCCTTATAACTCTGTTCAGAAAACATTGGAAATATAAGGAATACTCCATTTTAGATGCTTTATTCGAACACGTCAAATGTTTTTCATGTTATAACTCTTCAAAGGTCTTTACAAATACCCAAACAACAGAGAATTTCTATTAGTTGCTCTGAGTCTGAATTGCCCATTCATCACCCAAATTGTCAAACATCATCACCTACCACAGGAAATGACAAACACAGCTCTAACCTTTTCCCCTTCTTCCTTCTCAACCTTTGCCAAGTCTCAGGTATCCACTTCCCTTGGTAAGTCAATGTACTATTGGGAGGTGTCTAATTTGTATTGTAAATTTTTGCTTCCGTTTTTTTCTGACCAATATTGTTTAGCATGAAATGTAAAAAAACACTTTATAACCCAACTTTTAATGTTATAAGCACACTTAAAAATTTTAATTGGCATCTTTTGGTTTCAGATAGTCATAATATATATTTTTACATAAAATAGACCCCTGATTGACTATTTTTGTACAGAACACCTAATGCTCAGAAACACTAATGTTAAGTGGAAAATATCTGTTTTTGAAGGTAGGAGCTTTAGGGAAGGACTACATCAAGGGTGACTCCAGGGTTTTTAGCCAGAGTTAACTAAAACATAAAGTTACATTTACTACAATGCATATGATTGCAGGAAGAACAGGTCATGGAGGAAAATCAGAAATTCTACTTTAGACCGTTTGCGATTCCTTTTAGATGTAAAGTATGTAGTTCAATATATGAGTCTGTTATTCAAGAGAGGGAGAGCCAGGTTAGAGGTATCATCTTGGAAGTTACCAATATGCAGATTTATAGTTCTGAGACTGGGTATAATCACATAGGAAGCAAGTATGGATAAAACAATGGTTTAAAGAAAAAGCCAAGGGAGCTATCATCATTCAAGACTAAGGAGATTTTTTTAAAAAATAGCCAAAGAGGGAGGTAAATAGGAGTAGACAGTGAGGAAGAGGAGATCCACAGTAGAGAGGTCTTAAAAGCCCTGAGTCCAAAGTTCCCTTCCTTCAAGAACCAATTTTGTCGAATGCTGCAGATTGATAGAGTTAACAAAGAGCTGAGACTTGACCACTGAGTTTAGCAACCTGTAGGTCACTGGTTGTTTGGTAAGGACTATTTCAGGGGAGTTCAGGGGATAAAAATCTGGACTCAAGACAAAACAAGAGGAGAATAATTGGCAACAATGAGTGTAGAAAATTTTTGAGGAGTTTCACTGCAAGGAGGAACAAGAAATGAAACTGTAGCTAGAAAGGCATAAAGGGTCAGAAAAAGCTTTTGTTGTTTTTCTGCTGTGATTCAATACCATGTCTATAATGCTGGAAGAAATACAAAAATGGTTGAACATTCCCATCACTTCATGGGAAATAGATGGGGAAACAATGGAAATAATGTCAGACTTTATTTTGGGGGGCTCCAAAATCACTGCTGATGGTGATTGCAGTCATGAAATTAAAAGACGCTTACTCCTTGAAAGAAAAGTTATGACTAACCTAGATAACATATTCAAAAGCACAGACATTACTTTGCCAGCAAAAGTGCATCTAGTCAAGGCTATGGTGTTTCCAGTGGTCATGTATGGATCTGCGAGTTGGACTGTGAAGAAAGCTGAGCGCTGAAGAATTGATGCTTTTGAACAGTGGTGTTGGAGAAGACTCTTGAGAGTCCCTTGGACTGCAAGGAGATCCAACCAGTCCATTCTGAAGGAGATCAGTCCTGGGTGTTCTTTGGAAGGAATGATGCTAAAGCTGAAACTCCAGTACTTTGGCCACCTCATGCAAAGAGCTAACTCATTGGAAAAGACTCTGATGCTGGGAGGGATTGGGGGCAGGAGGAGAAGGGGATGACAGAGGATGAGATGGCTGGATGGCATCACCAACTCGATGGTCATGAGTCTGAGTGAACTCCAGGAGTTGATGATGGACAGGGAGGCCTGGCGTGCTGCAGTTCATGGGGTCACAGAGTTGGACATGACTGAGCGACTGAACTGAACTAAACTGAACCCTTGAATGAGTGAGGGATCAGATCTAGAGAAAAAGTATGTGTATGTGTGTGTGTGTGTGCGTGTGCATGCATACGTGTGTTTGGAAGAGGGGATTGATTGGCCTTGATAGGAGCATTACCAATTCATCTCTTATAATGGAAGAAATGTCAAAGAATCTGGCCACAGATATAGTAAATAGGTAGGTGTAGTGGTGGGAGCCTATTGAAAGACTTTTCTAATTGCTTTGCTTTTTCTTGGTGTAGAATAAACCCAATTCCTTAGTTGAGTACTGAAATAGTAGAATAGGTTTGAGGTTAAGAAAATATGTTTTCTGTAGATCAGGAACTATTAGTGATGCCAAGATCCAAGACTGATGAAGGTGACACGAAAACAGAAATTATTGGGAACGAAGAGGTAATATAAGTGTGAGGCGAAGTTGTTATAAAGACACAAACATAGAAATGAACATTTCTACAGAAATTTGCCATAGTAAGCATTAGAGTACAAGTTTAACCAAGATGCCAAAAGCCTTCCAAAGAGTGCTACCAAATCGTTATCAGTGTTTACAATGCTTTTAGATCAGATAAGTTGATAAAATTCTGTCTCTATTTCAGTCAAGGTCCCAAAGGCTGAGAATGATACAAAAGGTACTGAGTTGCCTCATGTCCTAAGTCAAAGAACTGGTCCACTTAATCCAGATTTGCTAAAAGGTTGTGATACTAATTTAGACAACCTTAGCCATCTCTCACCTCTAGTTTCTATAAGTCGAGGAGGTTAGAGTGTAATGAGAATGCTATGGCAAGAGTCTGTGCAGTTCCATAGAATTTACCTCCTCCCTCAAGTGAAACAGGCTTCAAGGAGCCTTGGGAGGTTGGATGTGTCCCCCCGGGGTTCGGCCTGGAATGGAAGAGCAAAGAGAAAGAAAGCTGCTCTGGGATCAAGCTGTACTTCCACCCCTGCAACACAAGGGTACATGAGTTTCCCAAAGGCTATG
The DNA here is from genome assembly GCA_006410875.1 of Neotragus pygmaeus. Lineage (NCBI taxonomy): Eukaryota > Metazoa > Chordata > Mammalia > Artiodactyla > Bovidae > Neotragus > Neotragus pygmaeus. Next base: position 1,112,128 of record SJYV01036727.1, read on the forward strand.
TGGTCTTTGGGAGAAGGCTGACCCAGTATAATTTTAAAAGGGACTCTGAAGGTCTTCCAGCCTAGGCAAGATAACCTGAATAGGGAAAAAAACAATCTTGTAATAACCTATAGTGGAAAAGAATCTTTAAAAGATGTGTGTGTGTGTGTGTGTGTGTGTGTGTGTATCGTATCACTTTGCTGTACACCTCAAACCAATACAACATTGTAAATCAACTACATTTAATAAAAATTAAACATAATAAAAATGAAAGAAAAAACTAGCCAAGCAAGCAAAAACAGACACAGCGAACTTGTGAGGTTAACAGTAGTTGACAGAAGGACTGTTATTTAGTCAGAGGAGCAGCCCTGCCTATAACCAAGAGCTCTGGACAGGGGCTTCTGGGAGAAGATTCTCAAGAAGAATCTAAAAGGCCCTGGTTAAGATGAAAAGAGTTGTATCCAGAGAGTCCTGACACCCCTACACCAAGTAAGACTGTATGTTGCTGTTGTTCAGTCACTCAGTTGTGTCCAACTCTTCACGACCCTATGGATTGCAGCACACCAGGCCTCCCTGTCCTTCACTATCTCCTAGAGTTCGCCCAAGTTCACATCCATCACATCGGTGATGCCATCCAGTCATCTCATCCTCTGACGCCCTCTTGTTCTGCCTTCAATCTTTCCCAGTGTAAGAGTCTTTTCAAATGAGTCAGCTGTTTACTTTCCTTCAAATGCCTTCTCCCTCCAGGCTGGAACTGGATGGGTCCGAATCTCTTACTACTGGAATAAGAGATAGAGTGGAATAGATAAAAGAACACCAGTGTTCCCCTCCCATCATGGTTTTTCAGGCTTGAGATAGGCTTAGCTTGGGGAAGGTAAAAGACCTTACTTGGATATAAGTATCAAATTAGGGTATTGCATTGAAATGGACTGGCCATTTTAATACCTGTCCTTTATTTGAGTAGAGTGGTTATCACCAAGCCACTCATATATGGCCTAGTTTATAATACTGTAGTGAAGATTACATTAGATAATGTATATAAAGAAATATTGAATTCTTGCCCCTTCCTTAAGGTCAGGAAACACCTTTTCATATTTGCTGTTTCAGAATATTAGTGTAGGCTCTCAGTAAGTGATATGTAGACTGCTGTCATTTCAAATTCATGACCACTAACCTCAAGAAGGGCATCCTAAGACTTTATCTTGGCCCATTTACTCTCCCACTGTCATAGGAGCCATCCTTTCCCTTTTCTTTCTCCATAAATATCTAACAACTTCTCCCATGTCTTAACTGTTTGTGAATATTCCCATAACCTTGGTCACTCCTCCTTCCTTATCATTGGAAAAATTTGCCCACGAGTTCATCCCTTCCTCCTAAGCTGATGAACTTCAGAATGCTTTTAACCACAGAGCCTCATGTTTTTCCGTAATGAGATCTTACATAGAACACATAAATCGAACTGTCCAAGCACAGGGTGGAGTTGGAATGAGCTGAGATGTCAGAGTTCCAATTGCGCAGCCATTCTTCCTTATCACTTTCTGTCACCCAACATGAAGGCTGACAGACCAGGAGGTATTCCTAAGGAAAGTTCTCCCTTCTTGGTATGGAATTTTTCCTGCCTTCCAAGCCAATTCATTATCCATGTGTTGATATATATAAAACACCTAGATTCATGCCTCAGACATAGTAAATGCTTGATAAGTGTTAGCCATCATTGTTATCTTACAGCCTGGAGTGCCTATTTTTCTTTCCTCCTTTCTCCTAAACATAGACTTGCCATAAGGCTTCTGGTCTTTATTTTTTATTTTACACTCCTGCCCTGATAACATCATCTCATCTAGTGCCACCTGTCACTTCTTCATGGACGACTCCTCGTTAACACACCTCAACTCTCATGTCCTATCTCTTCTGCCAGAGAGTCATCACTCCTTAATCTGGCCCAAATTTCTCTGTGTCCAGTTCCTTTTCCCTGTTTCGGTTCATGGGCAGATCATCTTCTGAGGCTTGACACATCACAGTCATCTTTGAATTCTTCGTCTTCCTGATATCAGTCAGTTGTCACCTATAGACTCAGCCTCTGAAGTTCACCTCATACCTCCTTCCTTTCCATTCCCAACACCAGCAACCTGGTTTAGTTCCTCCCTGCAATTTGTTTGAGCTGATGCCATAAATACTAAGTTCCACTCCTTCCAGCCTTCCCAGCCCAGACCCATTTACACTCTCCAGTTGCCAGACTGAACTTTCCAGAGCCCTACTCCACTTCGTCCCCCATCCGAATGACTTCCCTTCAGTCGAACTGAGAACACACTCTTCTGCCTAAGATAACCTGGCTCTCTACAATGTGTCTGCAACCAACCTATTTTTTAAAACTTTATCTTACTTAGTATTCCATACAATGTCTACATTAAAGCCAAATTAGGAAATTTGCTCTTCTCCAAACATATTCACATTAGAAATACATTCCTTTGTACTTTCTATTTCTGCATCTAGAAATCNGTCTGCAACCAACCTATTTTTTAAAACTTTATCTTACTTAGTATTCCATACAATGTCTACATTAAAGCCAAATTAGGAAATTTGCTCTTCTCCAAACATATTCACATTAGAAATACATTCCTTTGTACTTTCTATTTCTGCATCTAGAAATCATGCCTGAATCTATTACATTTCTAGATGTTCTTCAAGGCAGTATATTGTGGCAATTTCCAGCACTTGCCTTGGATTCAGAGTTTTGGGTTCAAGTGTTACCATGTAAAGGCTCTATGACTTTACGTTAGTTACTTAACCTCTCTAGATCTAAATTCTACATTTGTAAAGTGGAAATGATAGTATTTCATATATCATAATGAATGTTCAGTTCAGTTCAGTTCAGTTGCTCAGTCATGTCTGACTCTTTGCGACCCCATGAATTGCAGCACGCCAGGCCTTCCTGTCCATCACCAACTCCCAGAGTTAACTCAGACTCACGTCCATCGAATCAGTNCCCTTTTCCTATTTGGAACCAGTCTGTTGTTCCATGTCTAGTTCTAACTGTTGCTTCCTGACCTGCATAATATTACTGAGAGAATTAAATGTGATACTGTACTCTTAAAGCTGTTTAGCAATGGTACAACATATTGAGTACCAGAAAGTAACTTTTCTTTAACATATCAGGCACAGTCTTGACTTAGGACCTCCGTGCCTACTGTTTTTCTGGCTGGAATAGTCTTTCACCAGACATGTGCATGGCTTACTCCCTTGCGTGCATGCATGCTTGGTCGCTTCAGTGGTGTCCGACTCTGTGCAACCTTATGGACTGTAGCCTTCCAGGTTCCTCTCTCCTTGGGATTCTTCAAGGAAAGAATACTGGAGTGGGTTGCTGCCGGGCCCTCCTCCAGGGGATCTTACCAACCCAGGGATCAAACCTGTGGCATCTCCAGCATCTTCTGCACTGCAGGCGGATTCTTTAGCTCTGGATCACTGGGGAAGCCCTGGCTTACTCCCTTGGTTTCCTACTAAAACATCACTTCTTCGAAGAAATCTTCCCTAACCATCCTAAGAGTACCCACCATTTTCACTGTTCTCCATCTTTTTATCTTCTTTTTCTTTAATGCCATTGACATTACATTACATAGTTATTTATCTGTCCATTGCCTGCCTCACTAGAATGTAAGCCTCATTAGAGGAAGGTCTTCGTTCATTCTGTTTGTTGCCAAATTCCAAGTACCTAAAACAATACCTGGCATATTCAAGGCTATTAACAGATATTTATTGAATGAGCAAATAACCAAATGAAATTACATAATAAACCTTAACTTTAATAAAAGGTGGTTCCAAATGCCACTACTATAATAAATTCTTTTTATAATAAATTCTTTAATGACTAACACAACTGAATTAGATACCTCCATCTATGAAATTTATGTATACGACTGTATATACTGAAATGTGTATTCTGGCTCAGATATTTGTGTTTGTTTAGCGCAGTTTGCCAGATCAAAAACTTCTCTGAGATAGGAATACTCTAACATAGGGATTGGCAAACATCTTCTGTAAAAGGGCTATATAGTAAATGATTCAGATTTTACCAGCCACTCGGACTGTCATAACTACTCAACTCTGCTGCTGTAGTGCAAGAGCAGCCATAGGAAATACATAGAATAAGTGTGGCTGCATTCTCATAAAACTGAGCTTACAAAAAGGTGTAGCAGGCTAGACTTGGCCTGCCAAACATAGTTTGCCAGCAACTGCTCTGTTACCAGTATACACTCAGTAGCTTGTAACACAGTGACTTTTAATATAGAAGTCATTCAGTAATGTGAAATAGTCATTCAGGAATTATATTCAGTCATATGTATAATACTGTCATGTATTATGCATATGTATCGAGATAAATATATAGTAGAGACACAAAGATAGTGTGTGTGTGTGTGTTAGTTGCTCAGTTGAGTCCGACTCTTTGCGACCCCATGGACTGTAGCCCATCAGGCTCCTCTGCCCCTGGAATTCTCCAGGCAAAAATACTGGAGTGGGTTGCCATTCCCTTCTCCAGGGGATCTTCCCAATCCGGGGATGGAACGCGAGTCTTCTGCATTGCAGGAAGTTTCTTTACTGACTGAGTTATAAGGAAGCCCAATGATAGTAAGAAAATGTAATAAAATAGTGGAAATAGCCATAATCTATTGATCACCTGCTGCTTCTGCTGCTAAGTCACTTCAGTTGTGTCCAACTCTGTGCTACCCCATAGACAGCAGCCCACCAGGCTCCCCCATCCCTGGGATTCTCCAGGCAAGAACACTGGAGTGGGTTGCCATTTCCTTCTCCAATGCATGAAAGTGTATGACCCTCAGCGACCCCATGAACTGTAGCCTTCCAGGCTCCTCCATCCATGGGATTTTCCAGGCAAGAGTACTGGAGTGGAGTGCCATTGCCTTCTCCGATTGATCACCTAGGAATGTTCCAAGTTATTTCTCTTGATTTTGACAATAGCCAAAAGAAATGAGTCCTTGACGTTCTAAGAAATTATGCAGCTTCTGTAGAATTACTGAGAGGAAATAGCCACCACAGCAACAGTACCAACCAGCATTTATTGGTACTGCGCTGTGAGCTTTATATGTAGTATATGAAATTCTGGTCACTAATTCCGGTGGGGGGCTGTGTGCGGTTTCCACATATATCCAAGCAATTCCCAGAGACCGGCTGGGTATCCTACAATTCAACCCAGTACGGACACTATCTAGAAATGCATGCATCAGAGTCCACAGGTTAAGGGTTCAGTCCTGTAAGGAAGTCCCCGCACTCCACCCCCCAGTTCAGATGTGAGGCTCAAGACCAGGTGTGCTTCTGACTTGCTAAGGATTGGATGTTCCAAGGACCCCCCCCCCCCTTGGGCTCAGTTAGTTTGATAGAGTGGCTCAGGGAGCTCACAGAAACATTTTACTTACTACATCCCTGGTTTTATTGTAGGAGGATGTAGCTCAGGAACAGTCAGATGGAATTGCAGCACAGGCTGTGGGAGAAAGGTGTGGTGCCTCCATGCTCACTCCAGGAGCACCAGTCTTCCCATATCACCACATGTACGCCAACCTGAAAGATCTCCAAAACCCTTCTTTTGGGAGTTTTTATTCAGGCTTCATTAAATATGGATGATTGATTAAGTCATTGGTCACTGAGTAATTAATTCCACCTCAGCCGCCTCTCATCCTTGAAAATCAGAGGGTAGACTGAAAGTTCCAACCTTCCATTCAAAGTTGATTCCGCTGGAAACCAGCCCCAGCCTCTCTTTACCTAAGGGCTTTCCTAAAGTAACATCATTAACATTACAAAAGACATCTTTTATTGCTCTCCTCTCTTAGAGAATTTTGATGGTTTTAAGAATTCTGCCAGAAACTGGAAGATCAAGTATGTATTTCTTTTTATAAATCAGTATCACGGCATTGTATAATTTAATTTGATCTTTATAACATCCTTTGAAATAAATAGTACAGTCTCCATTTTATAGATATATAAAATGAGATTCAGCAAGTTTAAGTCATTTGCCTGATATTGTCTAACTTGTAAGTAGTAAAAAATAGAACAAGATTTGCCTGATTCCAAACCCTAATAGAGTGATTGCTCTATTCTACTCTGAAGCATTTATAATTGTGCATGACCCCTCCAACGATAGAGTCTCACAGTAGAAGAATGAAATATTTATGCTGAGAGGTTGGGATTATTTGATTTATTCAGTAAAATTTAAAATAATTCAATATTAGAAGTCCTTTATATTCTGGTCTTTTCTATATATCAACCTGTCTGACAACTGTTTTCTCCAAAATCTCCCAGGTCACCCCAGGTGGAGGGGAACTCATGACCTTTTGTGCAAGCCATATGAATTTTCTTTCTTTTGCTTTTACTTCATGGCACCGCCCTGCCCTTCTAATCCCTCAGAGTACACTTACCTGTCTTTTCCACTTATCTGATGCTTGATCTGCTCAGATATCATCACGCCATGAATTCTTCTTGCTTCTATTGACTTGCAATGAAATCTACATTCTGTATAATCCTGGTGGAAGAATCATTTTGGTGCTTTTTTACACAGCACTTGATAACGATATTAAAATGTCTATATACATCTTTTCTTTCTCCTCACTGAAATGTTTAAGCACCAAGTTGTCGTATCTTCTGCTTCTCCATCATAATAAATAGTACATTTAAAAATAAATGGCTATTTAATTGAGTTGAAGATACCAATAATAAATAATGCTGTAAAATACATGATTAAATTGTTTAAAAACTGTGCTTGGTAAATTGATGTATTCCTGTGATCTCCTGGAGGCATACATTTAATGAGATGGAAGAGTCTATGGAAGTACAATGGAACAGGAATGCTTAACACAAGAGTCGACTAAGTGTAAAAAAGAATCTCAGGACCAGGACTCATTTTCTGCTTTTTGTATATTAAATGAAAAAGTTCAGTAGTAAAATAAGTAATTGAGTTATGCCACTGCTTTAGAGATCCAAATACCAAGGTACAAAGCATGCATTCATTGTTCACTCATAAAACTGTTATTTAGCAGTCGTCTAAGCCAGAACTGAATCAATTAATATTAAGATCTCCTTGTGCATATGGCACTGTGCTAGGCATTTATAAGGGGGCTGGAGGTACTTATTTGTATTTAATTTCTGTTCTTAGGAAGCTTACAGTTAAGATAAATGCGTTGAAAGAGGCATACATTTCCATGTATTAATGAGAGGTCTAAATGATAGGATACAGAATGTGGGGGAAGAGAAGTACAAACCACTTGAAAGCGTTTTCTTGGTATTCTGTATTTTGATGCCACTTTGAATTGATTTGTAGAAAGGAGAGAAGATGAGTGGGACTGGAAAAGCTGAAAAGAGGAGAATAGAATGTAAATGTCCTTGGTGGGAGGGCTCAGATCTTGAACTTCTTTTGTATTCTTTTGCATCACCAGCACATACCTAGAGCAATCAATAGGTGCTTCATAATACGCTATTAATTTTCCTTGAAATAAACACACTGTTCACTAAAGGCTCTGCATCCTATTTCACTGACCCTGCTGCCTCTTCAGGCTTGCTTTCCTTTCACTTTTCTCTCCCTCTTCTGTCAAGATATAATCTTCATGATTCCTCATTTCTCCTATGATCACTCAGATGACCTCATTGGCTTGTTGAGATTTCATGCTTTTGCTGACTCTTTTTGTGTTCTGAAAGTGCAGCTGCATTTTCTCAACCTACAAAGAGGGACATAAAATGCAACTAACAGTCGACATGCCAAGACTCCCAATATATTGATGGCTGATGTGACTGACTGCCCCAAAACACTAGGTCACTGCTACTGATCTGCAGGATTTGGCATAAGCAATGAAGATTTCCAGACCCACACAAAGAAGAATCTATTCTGTTGGGAATTTGGCTTTGACACTCAAAGGATTTATTTCAATATATAAAATATTGTTGGCATTTGTTTAAGCTTAAAAGCAAGAAAGCTAAACAAAAGCTATAGATTGTGCGTGTGTGTGTTTTTCACTCAGTCAGGTCTGAATCTTTGTGACTCCATGGACTGTAGCCCACCAAGCTCCTCTGTCCATGGAATTCTCCAGGCAAGAATACTGGGATAGGTTGCCATTCCCTTCTCCAGGAGAATCATCCCAACTCAAGGATCAAACTCAGGTCTCTCGCATTGCAGGCAGATGCTTTACCACCTGAGCCACCAGGGAAGCTCTGAATTGAATTGGTATTAAACCTAAATTGTTACTGTTATCTGAGTTAAATTCACCCATTCCAGTCCATNTCATCCCAACTCAAGGATCAAACTCAGGTCTCTCGCATTGCAGGCAGATGCTTTACCACCTGAGCCACCAGGGAAGCTCTGAATTGAATTGGTATTAAACCTAAATTGTTACTGTTATCTGAGTTAAATTCACCCATTCCAGTCCATTTTAGTTTGCTGATTCCTAAAATGTCTATATTCACTCTAGCCATCTCCTGTTTGACCACTTCCAATTTGCCTTTATTTATGGACTTAACAGTCCAGGTTCCTATGCAGTATTGCTCTTTACAGCCTTAGACTTTACCTCCCTCACCAGTCACACCCACGTCTGGGTGTTGTTTTCGCTTTGGTTCCATCTCTTTATTCTTTCTGGAGTTATTTCTCCACTGATCTCCAGTAGCATATGGGCCACCTACTGACCTGGGGAGTTCATCTTTCAGGGTCCTATCTTTTTGTCTTTTCATATGTTCATGGGGTTCTCAAGGCAAGAATACTCTAAGAAATGGAATAGTCATCATAGTCAACAAAAGAGTCTGAAATGCAGTACTTGGATACAGTCTCAAAAATGATAGAATGATCTCTGTTCATTTCCAAGGCAAACCATTCAATATCATGGTGATCCAAGTCTATGCCCTGACCANCAGGTAGGGAGCATTTGCAATCATGCTGAGGTCTTGGGCAGCTCATTTGAGCTGTTCTTTCACTGATGCCCCATCAAACCACCTTGAGCCAGCATGGATGTTGTTCTCAAATGTTGGCAGGGAACCTGCCACACTGGGACTTTCACACTGGAGTGAAAAATGCAAAGACGAGCAAATAAAATGGAGACCTAAATGACTGGTTTTTTTGGAGAAATGCTTTTAATTGTCCAAGTAGAAACCTAAATCTAATACTCAGCCCCTCCACCTCTAAGCTGATTGTTTTAGCCCAAGGGCATCAAATGCCCGCATTCTCTCCCTCTCCCACCTCTCTGTCCTCACTCTTTCCTCAAACTCCAAACAAGAGAGGCAGCCCCCCACACACACACACACAATTTCCTTGTGACCTGAAGGAATGAGTCTTGTCAAGTTAGTTCCATTTTCCTATTGTGAGTTGTTATAATAAATTTAAGAGGCCACCAGAGTCCTTTGAGTTCGGAACAAATCGCAAATCATCACAATGCTACACCTATTTCTGTTTTATGACAGCAATAAATCAAACGCGGTCTCACAGTGCGAAAACTAGCTACAGCACTCACAAGTGCCAGGCTTCTGGGGATGCCAATGCTCAGACGTCTTTAGCTTTGCAGTGTGTGTTTTGGCTCCTGGAGGCTTAATTTTTCAATTAAGGATTTTTTTTTTTTAAGTGTGTATGTGTGTGAAAGAGAGAGAGAACAGAGTCAGGTAAATTTACCAGCCCAGACAATGAGGCTCTTGTTCTTTATGAATTGTATTTATTTATCTTAGTTTTACCGTCGTGTTGATATGATTTTTGAAAGGAGTATTGGATATGGAGTTCATCCAAAGAGTGTTTACACAAAATTGAATATGACCTTGATTGTAAATGAAAGGCAAGTCTTCTGAAGATGCTGCATGGCTGTATACCATCAAGGGCTCTAAAAATCTGCTTAGATTTCACCTACAAGTTCTATTTCCTAGGTATGGGTTAGAATTCCAGCTGGCTCTGCAAAATATTTCTTGCATGACTCTGGGCAATTGGAATAATTTAAGAAGAGGCTTGGTACTTACATGTCACTTATGATTGGCTTTCCTGGTAGGCAACTGAATTTTTGACAATGCCATTATCATTTTCTGAAAATTAAGCATTATGGTTCAGAGAATATTTTTTAGCTTTATACTTATTTCCTAAAATAACTTGTTAATCGTTGCTAATAAAAGGAAAAGCATTAACAGCTAAGGTTTTGAAACAAAGAAACTGTTCTTGTAATTCAAAAATATGTCTGGGTACTAATCTGTTATATACTAAATTGCTTTGGTCATGTCTGACTCTTTGCAACCCCATGGACTGTAGCCTACCAGGCTCCTCTATCCATGGAATTCTCCAGGCAAGAATACTGGAGTGAGTTGCCATGCCCTCCTCCAAAAGTGATCTTCCCAACCCAGGGATCAAACCAGTATCTCCTGCATTGGCAGGCAGTTTCTTTTACCACTAGTGCCACCTGGGAGGCCCAATCTTTTCTATAAGTTGGTGCTAATACATCTTTTGAAAAAAAAAATCACCATTTTTCTTTTTCAAAAAGCAAAGTTATATTAAAATTATATCTCATCTTTAACTCAGAGACCACCACAAGTGGTATTAATTATCTCAAGTACAGGTTCTATCAGATAAGCCTCACTCCGATATCCATAATCAACATCAAAGACTGATCTTAGGTTGCTGCTTCCTCTTCATAGCCACGGCAGTGGTCAGTTTCTTCCTTTACAATGTTTTAATGAAACTCCCCTATCTATTTTCCAGTACAGACCCTTGCCTACTCACTTGGGCAGCATTTTCACAGCCTCCTGACCAACCTTTCTTTTGTTACCTTTCAATTATTTGTGCAAAGCAATGTCAGATTATTTTCTCTAAAGCTCCATTTTCACCATTTTATTCCCCTCATTATTTAAGATGCTCTAGTGACTACCTATTGTCCACTGCACAGAAACAGAGCACCACCTAGGCTGTGGAGGTGGATGAGTCAAAATGAACCATCACAGTTTCACTCACAGACAGCTTGCCCAGACAGACCGCAGAGAAGGTTACATCCTCTGGGGCTGGCTGTGATCAAGGGTTGGTCTTCGACATGTTTTTAGATACATTATATTTATTACACTTCCGACTAGACCCTGGAAAATTGATTCACTCTAATAACATACACAAAGACAGTTACAAACTAAGGCGCAGTTTATTAATTTGCAGTGGCCCAACCACCGCCAGGCCTGGGAACAGAACTGGTCAGATGGTAACCAGGCACTCCCTTCCTGGTGAGTGGTTCCTCCAGGGAGACTAGACTATTTATCAGCTGGTGTGTGGGGAGCACAGAATCGGAAAAAGGAAATTGATTGTTGCCTGAAGGAAATATGCGTCACACTCATACAACCCAATGTTAACCTTCTCCACCCAAAGGATAGCTCAGACTAAGAAACAGAACTATCCTTATCATTTAAATCAAATCACCACTTTCCCAGGAGAGTGATGGATAAACAAAGATGGTTCTTTTCTTATTGTTATTATTTTCTTGTTCGTGTCAGTTTTCTATACCTTAAAAAAAGGGACATGTTGTTTTTTCAGATTTTGTGTCATTGTGGCATCTCTTTATGACGTGGCTACATACAGCCTTTCTTTCATTTTAGGCTCCTTTCCTAATATTGTAAGGTTTCATGAACAAGCTGTCCCTAATTTGCAATATAATGAAAGACAAAATTATGCAGCTTCTAGCCATTGCCTATTGTTAGTTGACTATGCCCATTTTGAGACAGATGGCTCAGCCTTGTCTCTAAATGCATGGATTAATCTGATTTTCATTCATATATCCCTATCCGATTACCAAATGTCCCTGAAATCCTTGTCCCAATTATAAAGCCTTTGCCTTGCTTAAAGAACCCTACCAAGATTCTATCTANCACACGCTAGTAAAGTAATGCTCAAAATTCTCCAAGCCAGGCTTCAACAATACGTGAACCATGAACTTCCAAATATTCAAGCTGGTTTTAAAAAAGGCAGAGGAACCAGAGATCAAATTGCCAACATCCACTGGATCATCATAAATGCAAGAGAGTTCCAGAAAAAACATCTATTTCTACTTTATTGACTAAGGCAAAGCCTGTGGCTGTGTGGATCACAATACACTGTGGTAAATTCTTCAAGAGTTGACAATACCAGACCACCTGACCTGCCTCTTGAGAAATTTGTATGCAGGTCAGGAAGCAACACTTAGGTTGAGAAATGGACTTGGAATGACAGACCAGTTCCAAATAGGACAAGGAGTATGTCAAGGCTGTATATTGTCACCCTGCTTATTTAACTTATATGCAGAGTACATCATGAGAAATGCTAGGTTGGATGAAGCCCAAACTGGAATCAAGATTGCCAAGAGAAATATCAATAACCTCAGATATGCAGATGACACCACCCTTATGGCAGAAACGAAAAAGAATTAAAGAGCCTCTTGATGGAAGTGAAAGAGGAGAGTGAAAATGTTGGCTGAAAGCTCAATATTCAGGAAACTAAGATCATGGCATCTGGTTTCATCACTTCATGGCAAATAGATGGGGAAACAGTGAAAACAGTGGCAGACTTNGAAAAAGAATTAAAGAGCCTCGTGATGGAAGTGAAAGAGGAGAGTGAAAATGTTGGCTGAAAGCTCAATATTCAGGAAACTAAGATCATGGCATCTGGTTTCATCACTTCATGGCAAATAGATGGGGAAACAGTGAAAACAGTGGCAGACTTTATTTGGGGGGTTCAAAAATCCCTGTAGTTGGTGACTGCAGCCATGAAATTAAAAGACCCTGATCCTTGGAAGAAAAGTTATGACCAACCTAGACAGCATATTAAAAAGCCGAAAGATTTCTGTGCCAACAAAAGTCTGTCTGCTCAAGGCTACGGTTTTTCCAGTAGTCATGTATGGATATGAGAGTTGGACTGTAAAGAAAGCTGAGTGCTGAACAATTGATGCTCTTGAACTGTGGTGTTGGAGGAGACTCTTGAGAGTTCCTTGGACTGCAAGGATATCCAACCAGTCCATCCTAAAGGAGACCAGTCCTGAATATTCATTGGAAGGACTGATGCTGAAGCTGAAACTCCAGTAGTTTGGCCATCTAATGTCATGTGAGGATGTGAGGTTGACAGTGCAACCAGAAGTTGATCCTGTGCAAGCCAGAAAGAGAATTCTCTGGAGAACCTGACAATGCTGGCACTCTGGTCTAGGAATTCTAGCCTCCAGAACTGTGAGCAAATACATTTCTGTTTTTTAAACTACCCAGTGTATATATTGGGTTGTGGCAACCTGAGCAGACTAAGAGCTTCCTAAAAAATAAACTTTAATGCTGCTTTCTTGATTATCAACCTTTGCTTTGTCAGGGTAGGTTTCATATTTCTAGACACGGAATACAAAGCTCTTGACAGATTCATCCCATTGTATCTATGAACGTTGATTGTGACATCATACCTGTGTTCTCAGAGCCGCATTCACACTGTACTTCCTACACCTGGAGCTGCAGTAAACAGCTTTTACCCTATTACTCCTCTAGGCATTTACATGCATTATATGAGGTGTCCTAGGTGGGACAGTGGTAAAGAATCCTCCTGCCAAATGCAGGAGACGCATGTTCGATCCCTGGATTGGGAAGATCCCCAGGTGTAGGAAATGGCAACCTACTCCAACATTCTTGCCTGGAAAATTCCATGGACAGAGGAGTCTGGAGTCCTACAGTCCATGGGGTTGCAAAGACTTGGACACAACTAAGCACGCATGCACTATTACCTTTGCCTTTCCTTGTGTCTTATCTAAAAAAAACTCCATGCAGGTCAGATTTCGTTGTCTTAGTGAAGTGTAATAGGTGATCATTGTGTTCCCACAGTGTTTTGTTCACCCCAGTTATAGCAGTTGTTAGACTGCAGGGGTACATCATTACTGTCAGGGATCATAACTGTCTGCCCCTCTGAGCTATGAGGGCTGAAAGCCAAAGTGCCCTTTCTTACTCATCTTTATGTTTACAACCCCCAGGAAAATTCCTGATGTATTTTAGATATTCAATAATGTATAGATATTATTCAATTTTTATAGATGGATAGATGAAGGAAGGAAGAAAATATGGAAAGAAGTATTGAATACATGGAAGGGAGAAAGAAAAGGGTTAGAGGTTGGCAGTTCAATGACCTATGTTAATTGATTTGTCCTTTTCTCTCCTGAGAAGCCCCAAGCAATGTTGCTGTCTAAATGAAGAGAGGAAAATACTTCGTTACCTTAGTATCCCAACCAATTGTCATCCTCAGTCCCACTCTCCTAGTTCCATAATTTTGGGTAACTTGACAAAATGATTTTTCACTCCCACTGTTTTCCACACACTGGTGAAATGTATAAGAAACTGCATTCTTAAATGAAACAAGCCCAGTGTATAATTATTAGAGAAAAAAGACACTAATACATGATAACAACCCACTCACTTTGACCTCTGGAGGTTTTTTAGTTAGAACAGAACTTGGATATTGTTATGAACAAAAACGCAGAGTCCATGTGTCAGGAGAAAATTGAGGAAAGAATCAAAAGGCATTTTTCTTCCTTCATATTTTAACAATTGGTTCATCTCACATCATGTATATAAGGCTACCTATACGATTTTTTTGTTTAGTTTAAGATAAAATATAGGAGGAAGGAAAAATTATATGTAAAACTCATACCACGTGTAGTGTGTCTGCCCTCTAATAGAGATGATGTAACTTGTCCCAGTGGGGAGATAGAGCAGTTTCTCCCCTTGGCAAAAACTAGTGAGGGAAGTAGGAGGTGTGAGATTCCTAGTGCAAGACTCATTTAAGTTTACCAGAGAATCCAGAGTCTTTAGAAATGTTAAAAAAAAGAAAAAAAAATGTCCAGGGCTCAGGGACTAAAGAAAACAAACTTTGTTGACATAAAATAAGAGGAGGTTTTGTTTGTTTGTGGATTGTTTCCATGTTGGTTTTGTTTTTTGTTGATGAGCAGTGGAGCTAATAAAAAGGAGCTAAGTGAATGGCTGGATGGAAGAGGCAGAAGTCTAATCTGGTGGAAGTATCTAACAGAATGGTTTAAGAACAGAACATGAGGTAAAAATGACAAACTGAGCATGTGGGTCTACCATCCCTCTCCCTCGAGTTCCAGTAGAATGAAAGAAAATATGTATATACACATATGATTAATACTGTAATAGTGCTGTCAAGTGGCTTCTCCAGTGGCTCAGTGGTAAAGAATCTGCAGTGCAGGAGCCAAAGGTGACATGGGTTCAATCCCTGGATCAGGAAGATCCCCTGAAGGCAGACATGGCAACCCACTCCAGTATTCTTGCCTGGAAAATTCCGTGGACAGAAGAGCTTGGAGGGCTACAGTCCATAGTGTCACAAAGAGTTGGACACGACTGAGGTGACTTAGCGCACATGCATGCTGGCAAGTGAGAAAGAAAGCAGGCAGTGCTTGAGGACTTCAAGGAAGTCTTGGAGACTGAAAGGAGAGTCGTGAAGAAAAGGAAGAAGAGTGATCCATTGGCTCAAAACAGCAGAGTAAGATCAGTCATGGAGTCCCAGAGAGGTTCCAATCTTCTTCGGTTCAGAGTCAAACTAGAAAGAGCCAGAGCAGGCTGCAGGGCAGTCAGAGATGTTAGCCAAGCATTCCCAGGGTGGAGCCAAACCGAAGAACCACAGTGGGAGAGAGAAAATAAAGATAAAAAATGGGATAACTGACATAAGAGGGAAGAGATAAGTCAAATTACAGAAGAGAATTCTGTGGAGACCTGGGGAAAAGTATTGGAGGATATAAAGGAGGAGATTGGTCAATGTAATTAGGACATTTGTGTTTGCTGCTTGGTGCTTGTGAAAATTTGGTTCCTGTGGTGTCTTACAGACTGGGAAATCTGGGCACTGTTTCCTTTGGTGATTACATTTCAAAGGCCTTTGAAAAAGACATTCTTCGAGTGTGAAACTGGTAAGAGGCTAGGAGAAGATTTACATCTCATTGTGACAGAAAGAATTTACAACTGCAAGTTTTCTAAAGTTAAGTGGAAGTCACTCAGTCATGTCAGACTCTTTGTGACCCCAGGGACTATACAGTCCAGGCCAGAATACTGGAATGGGTAGCCTTTTCCTTCTCCAGGGAATATTCCCAACCCAGGGATCGAACTCGGGTCTCCTGCATTGCAGGAAAATTCTTTACCAGCTGAGCCACAAGGGAGGCTTGTGGAAGGGAGGATGTCTAAAGTAAATGAAGGGAGCATCCCTGGGAGCACTCCAGAATACTGGAGTGGGTAACCTTTCCCTTCTCCAGGGGATCTTCCCAACCCAGGGAAGGGAGCATGTCTAAAGTAAACGCTGTAAGAAAAGAGAGGTCAGGAAGAAACATGGCTAAGGCCATCTTGGTCATCACTATGCATTGAAAATGGGCACTAAGTAAAGTTCTTTATGGAATGTAAGTTGCCTTTCTTTGTTGCAATAAAATATCTGTATTAATTTCCTGTTGCTGCTGTAAAAAATTTCCACAAGCTTGTAGTAACAGTTCTGAAAATCGAATGTCTCACTGGCAAGAAAATCAAGACGCTAACAGGACTGATTCTTTTTGCAGGCTGCGGTGGACAATCACTGCTTTGTCTTTTCCAGATTCTAGAGGCTGTGTACATTCCTTGGCTTGGTGCCCCTTCCATTTTCAAAGGCAGCAGCATCCCATCTTCTCTTTTCTCTGACCTCTGCTTCCATNTTCTTTTTGCAGGCTGCGGTGGACAATCACTGCTTTGTCTTTTCCAGATTCTAGAGGCTGTGTACATTCCTTGGCTTGGTGCCCCTTCCATTTTCAAAGGCAGCAGCATCCCATCTTCTCTTTTCTCTGACCTCTGCTTCCATTGTTAATTTGCTTCTCTGACCTTGATTTTCCTTCCTCTCTCTCTTTAAAGACCTGTTTGTTGCCCCAGGTAATCCAGGATAATCCCCCCACCTCAAGATCCTCAATTTGTTTATATTTGCAATGTCCTTTTTGCCATGAAAGGTGCCATATTCACAAGTTTTGAGATAAGCATGTGCACTCTTTAGGGGTCCACTTGTCTGCCTTCCCCTACTTATGTAGCATGGTACTCATTTCCTGCTGTCAATTCAGGATCACTGATTTCATCTCTTGCCCCCATTTCCCCCCAGAGGTCTAGGAAAGAGGCCTGGGAAATAACATTTATACACGGATATGCATGTGAGCATGTGTCACAGGGCACTAACAGCAGCTTTCACCAAAACTGACAGTTCTCTTCTACTGTACTCCTGAGTCCGTGTCTGCAGGCCCCAAGGGCATGATTTCCCCCAGGCTGGGGACTTGCTGGCCTCTCTTCTCCGGAGACTGGTCCAGGGTATCCAATCCTGGTGCCTATCCAGACATGTTTCTCATGAGGATGCTGGTTTCACCTGCAAATTTCCATGCAATGCCAAGGCCTCTGGTTTAGGGATTTTAATTTCACCGGATAATGATCTTGGTGATTTTAAACATTTCCTGTTTCTTGTTAAACTGCCTGCCCAATTCAGCTCTAAATAACAGCTTTAAGTATACAAGTGAAAATTTAGCTCCTAGTATTTAACAACTACTATAATTTTAAAATCTACTTTCAATTAAGTAACCTTGTAATTCTGAAAAGCGGTTGTGTTCCAAAGAAGTGCTGAAATGCCAACCGAATACAAGTCCACTTTATGTCTGCCAGAAACTATAGAGTTGTCATGTGGCTTAGCAATGAAAATTTCATTCAGTAGTGCTACTGACATGACTGGTATAGTGCGGCATTTAATATTTGTCTTTATACATCCCCCCATGATATCAGAACAATCTCCAGTAATCAAAAGAAATGAGAGCTAGAATAAAGTTTTTGTTAAATCTAAATATATACAGTTGACATTTTTAAGAAAATGTGCATAAGAGATATATTGATTTAGGAAATGAAGATCATTTATGAATCTGGAAGCAGGGTAGCTTTTGAGACTATGACAATAATTTCGTTTCTGTTGCCAAAATTCTTCATGGAGTCAGTTTTCCGAAAAGAAGGATAGTCTCTAAGGCAGCACCCCATTAGGGATTTATTCTAATAGGAATCAGTCATTAAAAATCAAATCCAAGTTTCATAGCGAAAACCCCCATTATTTCATATTTATAAACTATGTTTTCTTAGGTGAAACTGGTGTAGATAGTTGACCATAGAAGTGAGGTGAACTTACTCAGAGTGCTTGGAGATGTTATCTGCATTATAATAAACTTGAAATTCATTCATTTAACCCTTACTGGACATTGACTAGCTCCAGATAATTACAGTCATTAGAAAAGAGAAAATTGCTTTTAAAAGAATACAAATCTATCATAGTTTCATATATTAAAGGTGAACCAGATCTGTCTTTTAAAATGAAATAAAGAACAAGTTTGTGGTAAACATATAGCTTTTGTTCCCCTAGCAATATTTATCTCATAATTGGGTTTTTTAAAAAATAAGCATCATTGAAATTATTTTAGAAAAACTTCATATTTTTGCTTATTTATTTGTAAGATTATATTTCAACAGATGTAAGTCCAAAATGTGCAAGCTTAATGTTTTTCTCTTTGTTATTTTCTCTTAGTTTTTTTTTTCAGATCATCGCTCAGCCTTGGAGAATTGTTTTGATAAGAGAAAGGTCTTTGAGAGGGTTTGCAGTGCTTCATGGCTTGCGCAAGCAGGCAGGCAGTCTTCTTTTTGTCTTTTTATCTGGTCAAGGACATTTACATATTATGTCAATAAGCACACAGAAATTTATAGACTGGGGCTGAGCAAAAATGGCTTTTTCTCAATAGACACAGAACTAAAAATATGAAATCGAACACATTCATATTTGAGGAGGCTCAGCCTGCGTTGTGCACATTCTTCTTTTTAATACATATTTTTTTTTAAATGCCAGCGGAAATTTAAACAGTATTTATCAAAACAGAAATGCATTGATGGCATGTGTTGATTTCATTTCAACCCTTCAAGTTCTACAGTGGACAGAGCTGTGGTTTACATCTAGCCTGTGGGGCCAGGTTTCCCACTAACCTGATTGTTGACTCCCTGGAGATTATACTTTTCATCAGTAATATGGTTCTGTTGTCTCCAATAAAAGAAACATACTTAATTCAAACTTTCAAAGAGTGTCTGAAAACATATATTTAAACACATTTATCACATATTACAAAGAACTTTTTGAGGTAATCAAAAAAGATTTCAAGAGAGAAAAAAAAACCCTTTTAAAAAAAGCCGTACTAATTCTCAATGATATGGTTTTGATATAGAGTGGTAAAGTCTGTTAGCTGACTATCTATAATCTATCCATTTGAATTTATTTTTCCAATAATTAACTTGATACTAAACAAAAGCAATTCCAAATTCCAACATAAAGTTGTAATACCAAGCCTGGTGTGGGTACATCCAGGCTAACTCCTCATAGCTAACAGGTTTCTGAATGTGGCTTTTCCTTTTATGCAGAGAATGGACTGATTAGTTTCTCAAACAATAAACATTTTTTTGGTTTCTGAAACCGATTACTCTATTACCTCTATTACACACAGATCAGCTGGCTGTGTTTGGTAACAAAGGTAGAAGCTAAACTCGTCATAGTTGTTGCCAACAATTTATGAAGGAAAAATCCAGTTCATAGGAAATGAGGTACTTCAAGTATTCGATGAATAGAAGGTTTTTCTCTGTCAGTATGGATTCAGCTTCAAACATGTCTCATACTGATCTCTAGACTATTGCTGTATGCCATGTTGATCCATGCAGGAATAATTGTAAAGAGTTCCAGGATTTCTTTTACTATCAGAAAAATCACCCTCAAATCATTTTGCTTGTGGCTTATAGTGAAAAACATCGGTCTGAGCATTTTGAGCTTACAGCCATGGATAAGGTGTTTAATTTGTTTGGTGCTGGGTTCTGTGACATGAAAAAGTAAATTGCTATTGGGAGAAGTAGTGGGAAGAGGGATCTTATTATAGAAAATTAAAAAAAAAAGATGTTTTCAGCAGCAAAGATTTTTAAGGTTTAAGTGTTTCTTTTTAGACTTGCTGGCTTGACACTCCTAATCAGGCCCCTCATTGCCATCCCATGAAAGCATGTGGTTTTTAAACTGATGAAGCAGGTGAACACAGTGATACCTTTTCTCTGTTGATGTTATAAGAATATCCCAGTTCACTGGAAGAATTGCCAATAATTTAAAATTAATGTCATAATTTTTATTTAAATTGAATGGTGAATGCTTATAAAACATTTTAAAATTGTACATACCCTTTGACCCAGAGAATTCACTTTTAAGAACATGGATTAACCATGAGTCTAAGCCAAGATTTTGCTGGCAGATTAGGTGTTAGTTGCTTGGTCGTGTCTAACTCTTTGCTACCCCATGGACTATAGCCCACCATCTCCTCTCTCCATGAACTTCTCCAGGCACGAATATTGTAGTGGGTTGCCATTCCATTCTCCATGCTGGCAGGTTTAAAATAGGTAAAATGAAGAACAATTTGAATATCCAATTGTGGTCTGAATAAACATATTGAGGTTTATACAACCTAGCAAAGATTTAAGTAAGGTAGATTCATTCTTTGCAGCAATGATAAATTCATATAGTCAGTAAAAATGTATCAAGCACCTCCTATAGGTCAGTCATTTAGGTACTGAATATAAAGCAATAAGGAAGAGAAAGTTGTAATCTCACTGAATTTCCATTATGTATAGAGGATTCACATCCTTTCATTGTGTATAGAGGATTTATATATAAAGGACAGAAATGGTATGGACCTATCAGAAGCAGAAGATATTAAGAAAACATGGCAAAAATACACAGAACTATATAAAAAAGATCTTCACAATTCAAATAACGATGATGATATGACAACTCATCTAGAGCCAGATATCCTGGAATCCGAAGTCAAGTGGGCCTTAGGAAGCATCACTATAAGCAGTGCTAGTGGAGGTGATGGAATTCCAGTTGAGCTGTTTCAATCCTGAAAGATGATGCTGTGAAAGTGCTTCACTCAATATGCCAACAAATTTGGAAAACTCAGCAGTGGNCTGCAGTCACCATCTGCAGTGATTTTGGAGCCCCCCAAAATAAAGTCTGACACCGTTTCTACTGTTTCCCCGTTAATCATCTTACTAATAGCCATTTCTATCTATCTATCTATCTATCTACCTAATGTATCTATCTAATCTATCACCTGTTTATCTATATCTTTGTTCTGGTTCCATGTTTACCAAGAAGTCTTCTGATTCTAGTCTTCACTGTTCTATAGGACTTTCTACTGAAAAGGAAAGTACTGGGTCAGATGGTCGAAGCATTATAATCAGCCCAGTGATTGTAGTGCTCATTGAAAAGAAGTTAATTGGCATTTGGATTCCGTTCAGCAGTTTCATAAGCTTGTGTAATATGGGTTTGCTTCTGAGAGAAGAGGTTGCTCTCACGTGCTGGTTTCAGAATCTACATAATTCAGTGCCAGATTCTAATCTTAGTAATTTCTCCAAGGTATTGCCTATCTCCAGGGCCTTTGAGAAGAAAATCTGCCAGTCCTCTCAGGTGAAGCTTTTCTTCTGCCCTGAACACTTTCACTGGAAACCACTAAACACACATTTTAAAGCTGTAATCATAGTGAGAATGAGGAAAAGGCACATTGTTTCCTTAATCTCATACCTTAATGGCAGCTGATCAGTGAGACTATCGTGACTTATGCTTCGAAATTCATTTTCTGACACGTCTAACAGCACAGGGTTAGTTGGTTATCTTTTTGTTTTTATGATTATATAGCATCTTAAAAGACTTGGTCAGCTGTTTTAGAAAACATGAGAACTCGGGTGACAAATAACATTTCCTGATTTTTCTTTCTCTCATCCCTTTTCTGAGCCTTTGATTAGAAACATCAAGACAGAAGGGCTAGATGTATAGTGACTATGGAAACTGCCCACGCAAAGGAGTTCTTACTGCTCTTGATTTCTTGCCCTAAGAAACCCTGTTGCCTTAGCTAGTTCTCTTAAAAGAGAAAGAAAGGAAAACTATAGGCATAAAGAGTTCAGAAAGGAGAATGTTGAGTATTTTTCCAATAGTCTATGAGTATTTGGTCCTGATCTCAGTGACTAAAATTAGGATTTTAAAATCATAAATATAATGTATGTTTATGGTAAAAATCTCTATAAAAGGTAACAGTTGTGTGAGTCCCTTTCTGCCCTTCCTTAGCCCTCTCAGCTTTACATTGCCCTTACCAGAGTAACTACTCTTCACATTGTCTGGTGTAACCTTTTAGAAATATTTTAATTGTATTCAAGTAAATTTAATAAAAATATTAATGACACGTATTGAATAATTTTCATGTAATAAGCATAATGCTTTCCAGGATTACTTCATTTAATTCTCATTACAAATGTTACAGTGTATCTGTGAGTTGTATTTCTAGCAAGTGAAATCATTGGTCCAAAGATATATTATTTTCTTATTATTATTGACCACATGGCAGATGGGATCTTAGCCCTGACCAGGGATTAAACCTATCCCCCTGCAGTGAAAACACTGAATCATAGCCACTGGACTTCCAGGGAAATATTATATTGGAAAATTTGCATCTAAAATTGTTTCATCGTGTTACACACTCATAAGCAGCATACCAGAGGATCTATTAATTTCTCATTATCACTCTCACCATCACTGGATATGATCCATTTTCATTTTCATCACTATTATGGATAAAATATAATATTATTAATAATATTATTATTTACTATTCTGTTTCATGAATGAGTTTAACATCTCTTCATTGTTTATTTGCTATTTCTTAGTCCACTCCCTGTTAATATATTGCATCATTTAAAAAATTGGAATTTATTTGTAATAGCTAAGTATGTTTAGGAAAGTAACTCTTACAACTGTGTTGAATATTTTTCTCAGTCTGACATTTTACTTTATACCTTTTTAAAGTCATATAAATATTCTAATTTTTTATTGTGGTTAAAAGCCCATGTACTATACTTATTTACTCAGTCGTATCCGACTCTTGCAAGCCCATAGACTGTAGCCTGCCATGCTCCTCTGTCCATGGGATNCCCTGATGCTGGGAAAGATTGAAGGCAGGGGGAGGAGGGGACAACAGAGGATGAGATGGTTGGATGGCATCACTGACTCAAAGGACATGAGTTTGGGTAAGCTCCAGGAGTTGGTGATGGACAGGGAGGCCTGGTGTGCTGTGGTTCATGGGGTCACAAGGGGTTGGACATGACTGAGTGACTGAACTGAATGGAAAAACAGACATAGAAAGCAGACTTATGGACACGGAGAGAGGGTGAAATGTATGGAGAGAGTAACACTGAAACTTACATTACCATATTAAAATAGATTGCCAAAGGAAATCTGCTGTATGTCTCAGAAAACTCAAGCAGAGGCTCTGTATCAGCATAGAGGGGTGGGATGGGATGGGAGATGGGAGGGAGTTTCAAGAAGGAGGGAATATATGTATACCTATGGCTGATTCATGTTGAGGTTTGACAGAAAACAACATTCTGTAAAGCAATTATCCTTCAGCTAAAAAATAAATGCATTTAAAATAATATTACATCTGGTTAGTTTAACAAGGTAAAAGTAGATTGGATGAGTGAGATTTTTCACACAGGTTTTGCAGCATGCTTATTAAGTATTCACTTGTAACAGCATGAAATCTTAATGGAAAAATCAATAGTAAAAAAAAAAAAGTATATGGAGATAATTTTGACAATCCCAAAACACCTAAATAAAAGTGTGATTTCATTCCCAAGAGTATAGTGCTATACCCTGAATTTTTAAACTAACAATGGAAATATGTTATAAAAATGAATACATTTTATTTTCAGATAATAGCATAAACATGATCAGATATCATTTCATGAGATAACTTTATGATGATAAATGTTAAAACAACTATTTGAATGTAAAAATTCAAAAGTATCGTTCANTTATAAAAATGAATACATTTTATTTTCAGATAATAGCATAAACATGATCAGATATCATTTCATGAGATAACTTTATGATGATAAATGTTAAAACAACTATTTGAATGTAAAAATTCAAAAGTATCGTTCATCAAAGCATTTGGGGTAGTCTGTTTTTTTGTTTGGCCTGGTGATATATACTTCTGTATTTTTGTCACTGGTTTAATCTGCAGGGTAGGCAATCTGCAGACTTTCCTGGCAGCTAAGCTGGTAAAGAATCTGACTTCAATGTAGGAGACCCCAGTTCAATTTCTGGGTTAGAACATTCCCTTGGAAAAGACATAGTTTACCCGCTACCATATTCTGAGGTTTCCCTGGTGGCTCAGATGGTAAAGAGTCCTCCTTCAGGGTGGGAGACCTGGGTTTGATCTCTGGGTTGGGAAGATCCTCTGGTGGAGGGCATGGCAACCCATTCCAGTATTCTTGCCTGGAAAATCCCCATGGACAGAGAAACCTGGCAGGCTACAGCCCATGGGGTCACAACAAGCTGGACACAACAGTGACTAAGCACAGCACAGCACAGCACAGGCAAACTCTAGTCGATATGCAGACTGAATTGATATGGGAAGTATGGAGAGTACACTCCCAACTCACGGAATTGTTCCAGTGTAATCAAGTTAGAAAGACCAAAATCCAGCTCAAAAGCAAGAGAGAGAAATTCTGAGCAGCCAGAAACTAAGAGGAAGCAAAGTCAGAACTCAAGAGTGGATCAAATCTGAAAGACTGTCAGAACTATTGAAACCTGATACAAGCCTAAAAGGCTTATAGTTTCAATAATGAGGATAGAGGGTGGGTGGAAGTTGAGGCCAAGGACCCTGAGTCCCACGCCTACACTCAAAACTGGGAAAGGCTTAATCAGGGCCTACAACAATTCTTTCCATTAGACTAGGGATGCAACAGCCACAAGAGGTAACTTTGTAATGCATAGAGAAAGTCATCTGTGAGGAAATGTAATACTGAGCTGCTTCTGGAGATGTGGAAATAGAACCAAGAAATTTTTTTCAACAAATGCTCATTTGTTGGGAATTTATGCTGTTAAAAACAGCCACATACTATTCTAAGTTCTTCACAACTATTAAGTTATTTAATCTTGATAATGACTTTAGGAGATAAATTAGTGAAAAGGGGCAAACACAAAGGTGTCCCATGGGATCTCCTCCACAGTTGAGGTTGCTTAGAACTCCCAAAGGAAATAACTTGCTGAAGATGAGCTGAGCTGAGAATTACAAAATACACATGACAGAAAATCAGCAGACACAATAAACAGGAGAATTCATTTTCGTTACAGATAATGGAATGCTATGTGGAAATCTTATTTCCTAGGTGATAGAAATGGAAATTTTGATAGTTTAAATGACCTACAGCACACCTACAGCACACCTACAGGAACTTAAATGGATAGCCAAGAGTAAAATGTAAGCCCAAGAGATCAAGGTCTTGATCACTAGTCTGCATTATTTTTTCTACAAAATTAAATTCCTTATAAATACAACAAAAACTTGCCAAACTCAAAGTCTATCAGTTCAGTTCAGTTCAGTCACTCAGTCGTGTCCAACTCTTTGCGACCCCATGAATCGCAGCACGNGTCAACTTCTGCTTCTGACCAGATAGTGGGCTAGAGTCCCAATAAAAACAACTAAAATTTCTGGGTGAAAATGAGTTAAGTGTTGGTTAATGTATCCGTGAGCACCCAAAAAATGAGGAACAGTCAGAGGCCAGAATGGTGCAGACAGAAACCCCAGGAAGGAAAAAGGAAGCAGCTTTTCTGTTACACAAGGCGGTCTTCATCTCCTTTTCATGGACCTTCAACATGGTATGTCTGATAAGTAGAGACCTCAAAGCATGAAGCTGGCATCGAAATAAGATCTTCCCAAAGATGGAAAGCAACCTTAGGTGAATGACATGGTTTAAAGCAGTCCAGGATGCTGGAGACCCTGGGGGGATCTTTCAACTAATCTTAAAGAGTGAGCCAGCATCAAAATTCACAGCCTGTCAATGCTAGTGGCAAAGACCTGGTGTGTTTAATCCTGGTGTTTTGGCTGTGTTTAATCCTGAAAAGTGAACAAAGTGCAAGAGACAGTAATATTTGTAGAAGAGCCACATATGACCAAGAGAAGTGAAAAAGCAAATAATTGGGTTGGATCAACAGTGAACTATAAGTAGCCAAAGAGAAAATAGGTGAACTGAAAGAGGGAACTGAATGAGTTTCCTAAACAGGGGAAGGGAAAAGGGGGTGAGGAGACAGAGGAGAGAGAGCAGAGGCAATTCTGAAGGGGTAATGGCGGAGAACTTCTCAGAAGTAACGAGAGGTGTTACTTCACTTGCATTCAGAAAGCCAGCCAAATCCCAAGCAAGGCGACCCCATGAATCGCAGCACGCCAGGCCTCCCTGTCCGTCACCAACTCCCGGAGTTCACTCGCGTCCATCGAGTCAGTGATGCCATCCAGCCATCTCATCCTCGGTTGTCCCCTTCTCCTGCTGCCCCCAATCCCTCCCAGCATCAAAGTCTTTTCCAATGAGTCAACTCTTCCCATGAGGTAGCCAAAGTACTGGAGTTTCAGCTTTAGCATCATTCCTTCCAAAGAAATCCCAGGGTTGATCTCCTTCAGAAAGTACTGGTTGGATCCTTGCAGTCCAAGGGACTCTCAAGAGTCTTTTCCAACACCACAGTTCAACAGCATCATTATAGATCTCTCTAAATATAATCACAGAGACATATTTCTTTTAATAGTAGCTATAGTTAAAGGTAATTTAAATTCCATACATATGAAACTTCAAGTTGCAAACTTTCAAAGGTGTGAATGTGTGTTCACGTGTCCCATCATATAAATTAGTTCACGTGTCTGGCATACACTGTCATGTCTGTGTATCCTGTCTAAGTGGTTGTGCTTTTGTGTAGTTTACTGTACACTACTGTATGGAGTACTGTAGTTCAATATCTTTATTTCAAGCCCAGTATCTCCAGAAGCAAATGTAAAATAAGCAGTGATGTAGCTGGTACTGCTAACAAGCACCAGATAATAGAAATGGAAACATTGCTGGAACAAGATCTGCAAGAGGTTAACTTCATTAAACTCCTTGCTGTGCAACATGAGAAACTTACTAAGGAAGACCTGATGGAATTGGAGGCCCAGAGAAAGGATGAAGACAGACAAGAGGAAGAAGTAACTGAAGACCAAAGAGATTTTCAGTTTCAAGGAGATTTTCTTTATTTGAGGAGGCACTGCTAGCTTTTGAGGCACAGAACCCAAAGGTATTAATAGAATGATAGGCAAAGATCACAGCAGCTGCTCTGAATGCAACCTAGCATGTTTGTTTGTTTTTTATGTATTATTTGTGTGAAATGTATTATAAATCTTTTACAGTACAGCAATATTATAGAGCTGATTGTGTTTGTTGGGTACCTAGGCCAACTTGGTTGGACTTAGGAACAAATTGAACTTATGAACACACTCTCAGAATGGAACTCATTCTTATGGAAGGGATTTACTCTACTACCTAAAAAAATATACTCCTCAGCCCATAAAAGTTTCTTTTCTGGATGTAAGGTATCAGTTCAGTTCAGTTCAGTTGCTCAGTCATGTCTGACCCTTTGTGACCCCATGAATTGCAGCACGCCAGGCCTCCCTGTCCATCACCAACTCCCGGAGTTCACTCAGACTCGCGTCCATTGAGTCAGTGATGCCATCCAGCCATTTCATCCCCTGTAGTCCCCTTGTCCTCCTGCCCCCAATCCCTCCCANAAGAAGATCCAACCAGTCCATCCTAAAGGAAATCAGTCCTGAATATTCATTGGAAGGGCTGATGCTGAAATTTGGCCACCTGATGTGAAGAACTGACAAATTGGAAAAGACCTTGATGCTGGGAATGATTGAAGGCAGGAGGAGAAGGGGATGACAGAGGATGATGTTGGATGGCATCACCTACTTGATGGACATCAGTTTGAGCAAGCTCCGGGAGTTGATGATGGACAGGGAAGCCTGGCGTGCTGCAGTCCATGGGGTCACAGAGAGTCGGACATGACTGAGTGACAGACTGAACTGATAGAGGACTGACAGTTATAGGACAGATATTTAATGCATATTTTAATGGAAAAAGTGAGTGGTCTTAGCATGAGTTCCCTGGGAAGCAAATCCATCAGCTGATGGCTTATATGTTATTATTTAGTTATTACGATATATAAGCCCAAGCAAAAGCAAGGGTCAGGGAGAGTGAAGCAGGGAAGAATGGAGAGTCAACAGAAGATGGCATTATTCTCCAGACAAGAATCCTGGAGGGGGTTGCCATTTCCTTCTCCAGGGGATCTTCCTGACCCAGGGATTGAACCCGTGTCTTTTGCTTTGCATGCGGATTATTTACCAAAAAAGCCACTGGGGAGGCCCCATCCATAATTGATCTGGTCACTACTAAATGAAATCAAGGACTAGATCAGTGAGACTGAGTTCTCTCTATTATATTATCTGGACTCTGGAGATGAATGTTGAGAGTAGAAATAAAATGTATCTACTGCTTTCTGTCTCCCACTGGCCAGTTCTTTCCTATAGGAAGTTAACTTCGGCTCTTACTCTTTGGTGGTTTCATCTGTGAGCATCCCTGTGGCATGTCAGGTGTGCCTGTGTGAAGAAGGTCTTAGTGCACCCAGAAGATGCCTGAGCATCTGGTGCATGTTGGACATTGACTGAGTAGTTTAAATAGTTCAAAAATGAGTATAATGTCTGGAAGAGAATTTGTTTTCAGAATTAATTAATTTGCAGAGTTAGTTCTCTTATCTTTGTTTTCTCTAAAATGCTAACATATAGTTTAGAAATATTTTATAATTTCCAAATTTTATATACTGGTATGCGCTGTGCTTTATTGGACTTCCTGTTAGATGATAAGTTTTGCGAGGGCAAGATTATGTACGCTTATTCATTATTGTATTGCCAGCCTGGCACATGCCTCTTCTGAAAGCATGACTTGCTACCTTTCTAGCAGGAATTTCAGGAAAAAGTATATTCTAAGCTATAAACATGGAAATTAGCTAGCAGTTAAATTCACTTTAAAAATGAACCTAATTTTTAGAATTCTAAGCAGAAATATTTTGAGATAAATTAGGGAAAGGGGAGGGGAAACCTTGTCAAAATTGTCAAAATGACTGCAGGATGGAAGCCTCTCCTCCCTGGCTCCAAATCAGTTTCACAGATACACTGAGCTGGCAATAGTGGCCAGTTTATCGTGAACTAGACAATGTTCTTTCTTCATAGCTTCCTTCACTCGGGCGTATCTCACTCAAATATGTAGAATGAAAATACACACATTTTAAAGAAACACAGAATGCGAGCCTGACCTTCCATATTCAAACTCTGTGCCTCAGGGCTTTCAAGTAGAATTGTTCTTTNAGACAATGTTCTTTCTTCATAGCTTCCTTCACTCGGGCGTATCTCACTCAAATATGTAGAATGAAAATACACACATTTTAAAGAAACACAGAATGCGAGCCTGACCTTCCATATTCAAACTCTGTGCCTCAGGGCTTTCAAGTAGAATTGTTCTTTGAATGTTTTTCTGATCACCTCTTCTTTTGCCAGCTAGCCAACTCAAGTTTTCAGGTTTTGGAACAAATGCCATTTCCTCTGAGAAGCCCTCCTGTCTCCAAGATGATTTCAGATCTGCCTTTTTGTATGCTCTCTTAGCACCATGATTTCTCCAGGATACCTTTCAACTGTCCTGTAAATAAATAGCAAGTATGAAATTAGCTGTTCAGACTCTGCCTTCCCTATAGAAATATATGGTCTACTAGTTGAGATGTTGTCTCCCTTGGTCATCTCTCTGCCTCTAATGCTTGGTACATCTTTGAAATAGGATGCACTAAAATTTATAAGTATTAAAATTTATGGTCATAGAAAAAATTCAATCTTACCTACTTTTCGGAAGAGTCTTTATTTAAAATTATAAACGGAATCAGGTAACTCAAAATTTAAGTATTTGTAAATGGGAGGAAAACAAGTTAAATCTCTGGCAGCTAGAGATACTTCTAGTTACACTAAAAATATCACCCAGTATCTTATTAATACCCTGTCATGCAGATATGATCGAGTTAACTTACCTCACAAGAATAATGAAAATCTGTCATATATCAGCTTCTGCTTCAAGTTATGCTCTGATGCCAACTGTGTGTCTCTTTTGAAAGACTGTAATTCTTTAGTTTTTATATTGGTTCAGCACAAAGTTATAGCAAACTACAGAATTCTGCTACAATTACCAAACACTGCATAATTTCTGTCTAATTATACAGAACTAATGTGCAACCTCTCTGTATTAATAATAAAGCAATTAACCTGAAATACCAAATTGGTGTGAGTTCCTTGACTATTTTCTCATTACCACAGTCTGTTTCTGGTTTTGCACAATTGTACATTGTACTTTATAGATGTTAGTTCCAGATAAAATTTATTTTTGCATCTATCACAATAGCCTTAACACTTATTACCTCCAATTTTCTCACCTTTTCCCTTCCCCAAATTTGTGGGTGTGGAAGGTAATGAGGAGTTCATTATAGATCAGATGAATTATGGACAATTAAGACTGTTAAGAGATATAATATTATATTATCATAGCCCTTTGCATTTACTCTTCTTTTTTTAATACCAATAGATCTTATGGGAGGCACTTCCATTGTGTCTGACACTTCTGATGTTATGGTGTCAATGAAAGTATGTGTGAAAACCATTACCTTGTCAATTTTATGATGTCAAAGGCAACTTGATGTCAAT
Organism: Neotragus pygmaeus; assembly: GCA_006410875.1. Classification (NCBI taxonomy): domain Eukaryota; kingdom Metazoa; phylum Chordata; class Mammalia; order Artiodactyla; family Bovidae; genus Neotragus; species Neotragus pygmaeus. Next base: position 1,142,799 of record SJYV01036727.1, read on the forward strand.
GAAAATGTATAAGGTTCTTCCATTATCATTGTAACAGCTTCTCTAGTCTTCAATATATGAAAAGACACTAGTCTGTAAGAAAGACTAACTATCTGAAATTGCTGCCTGCATCTCTTGAAATTAAAGCTGAAATACTGCACTATGATTTGTCTTTACAGCTAGCATTAACAAAAATATATAGAATCACAAATAAATAAGTGGTTATTTTTATGACTAAGAGTGTAAAATTACTTAACGGCTTTGAATTTTTAGAATTCAAATGGCGGGTACACACAACAGGGGAAATTCTTGCTTGAACGTGAAAATAGTGAAGAGAACAGCTGTAGACAATGTGGCATTGAAAATACCCTATCAAACACTCACAAAAACAGGAAGGTCACTGGAAGCAATTACTTTACCTAAAATTATGCCCATAAAAAACAGCAGTGTCCTTCTTTTGATATTGAACTGTTTCATATAACGATTTTCTCAGATGAGAGTAATCATGGTATATCACTCATCTCAGATAAATTCACACTTAGGTCCTTATGTAATAAAATAAGTATGGATTGCCTTGTATTTTTCACACCATTCCTGTTTTTTTCCCATATGTACGGTGTGGTTCAACAAGTTTCCCTCAGTTTTTTAATGACTCTTTAGTCATAAATTTTGCCCCAGTTTGCTTTAGCAGATATCGGATACTTGTAAAATTATAGTACTTACATGGGTACTTTTGCCATGAAGAACACATACACACCTCATATAGTGGCATCATTTGCTTTGTGTTCTAATAATTTGAGATGATAGGATTTGTGAATTTATACAATATTAAGAGTATCATTATTTTCAACAATTTCCTATTTGGTCTGTAGCACATGGAATTTTTAGAATGAGAAGGAATTAGTAAAATTTTGGAATATGTATTGTATGTATATGTGTGTGTGTGTGTGTGTACCTCTGCCTTCAAAAACCTGACATTATGAAGTGAAATAAAAGTGTATAGGTAGATTACGATTTTAAGAAATGTGTTTTATTTATTTTTTAAGTGTTGTATCTTGAAGTCTTGGGTGACTTCACAGAAGAGAGAGATGTCACTTGAGCTGTCTTAAAATAAGTATAGGGTTTCTTAGGTAAAGAGTGTGTGGATTGCCGTTACTGGCAGAACAAATTGGTACATAATAAAAATGTTATCTATATATGGGTAAATGATGTGTATTTGTGTGTATGTATAGACTCAGGTAACCATATGATTTGATTCATAGCCAGAAAACTTAAATCTCATTTTAAATTTAGAGTTAAAATGTGTTTTGTCTATGTAATCTGGATCTAAATTTAGCATTTTCCTCTTATCCTTTGTTGATTGTTTTTTAAGGGCATTCAGTGTTTGCAAAAAGGACAGAAAGTCATCAAAGCTTTCAAACTTTAAATGAATCTGTTTGTTATTTGTAGCAGTTTTGATGGAAATTTGCTACAATAATTTAAATCAGTTGGACTAGATAATGTTTTTTTTTTTAAGTATGTATGGATTTCAATAAATTGTGTGTACTCTGTGATTTCCTATTTATAGAATAATCAAGAGCTGACTACATTTTGAAGCAGATTTCTGTGTGTGTATGTAAGGATATTGAACATTATGGAAACTTTTCTAAAAACACCATTTTCTTTCTTATGCCATGAACCAAAATGAGAGACCATTAAAAAGACAATCATCAAGCTTAATAGTCCCATTCAAAAATGGAATCCCTGTAGATTAATTCTCATGGACATATAATGTACTTATTATTTTTATCCATACTCAGGTTTGTATAAGGGGCTAAGAGTGAAAGAAGAGAGAAAAAGAGAATGACAATCTTTCTATGTTATTTTCTATCTTGTCTTTATCATCATATGTGTCTATCTATATGATATATATAATTTGGATATATACAGACAATTTAGACCTATTGTCTATCTATGCTGATGCTGCTAAGTTGCTTCAGTCGTGTCCGACTCTGTGCGACCCCATAGATGGCAGCCCACCAGGTTCCCCCATCCCTGGGATTCTCCAAGCCAGAACACTGGAGTGGGTTGCCATTTCCTTCTCCAATGCATGAAAGTGAAAAGTGAAAGTGAAGTCGCTCAGTTGTGTCCAACTCTTCGTGACCCCATGGACTGCAGCCTACCAGGCTCCTCCGTCCATGGGATTTTCCAGGCAAGAGTACTGGAGTGGGGTGCCATTGCCTTCTCTGTCTTTCTATAAAATATAGCTATAAATCTTACAGATATATAGAGATCTTCAGATTTATCTGTATATTTAGGGATGGAAGAAGAAATTTTAAAAGCAGTTAATAGAAAGGAAAGAGAAGAACAAGAAATTGTTGTAACTTGGAGGAAATAAAATATTAGGTTGAAAAGCTCTGCTCTCAACTATGGGATCTGGCATCTCTCCAGCTGGAGAAGACCCTTCCAGAAAACATGCTTTCCTCCTCACAGTGCTCTTCTTTCCCATTTGTGAGAATGAAAAGAGAAAGCACCACTAAGGGAGATGTTCTCCAAAGTATTTAACAGTTTTCCAATTCTGAATCAGGTACAACCTTACCCAGCTCGAATCAAATGCCAGCAGCATTTCTTCATACCCCAAATCTGGGGTGTTGCAGGCAATTCAAATGGTGTTTTCATTTGAAAGACAATAGTGATGCTGAAAAGAAATCAGAACTGCTCACTTCAAAACATGAATCAATCTGTAAAGAGGGAGCGGCAGTTAAAAATATCCCCAAAGCATGACTTGGGAAAGGAGATAGTCATTCTTTGCCCAGCATAAGTGGTTTGGGTAAAGCTAGGTGCCTTTTCTTGTATTAACTTATTATAAACTCTCCTAATCTTTCTGTTTTATTAATATCAAAAGGCAAAGGTGCTGAAGGACAACACATTCCAAATGAAAAGTTGGCCTCCTCGGCTAAGGCAAGTGTTATACTTGAGGTCAAGGATTGTCTGAATCAATAGCACACTGTCCTACATAGTCCAGTTTTAAATGGTAACTCAGTTTACAAAGTCCAGGTTCATGTCAACTGCAAGAGAACTCTTTAAAAATACCTTGCTGTCATCCATTTCTTAAAACTGATTAGCAGCAAATTACTAGACACCTTTCTAACAATGCATCAATATATCTTGATGTGCTGTGATTATAGGCCGGGGATGTTCTTCATATTTAGCTGTTTATCAAATATTTTTGATACATATTTTTTTCAAGCACAATTTAGAGTTGCTGCATCTACAGAAATTTTAAGCCACTTATTTTGTTTCCAATTAAACAAATGTATTTCAAAGGTGGTGAAAACTGATTAAAATATTCAATATCTGTCACACAACCACTTTATAATGCAAAATAATTTATCAGAAGTGAAATTCAAAATTTGAAAATAGAGTCTCTTTGCTAAGCATATAATAGTTAATAATGCTTTGACTTTTCTTTTTTAAAGAAGCATTTTCTTAAACTGCCATATTTAGCACGCTAAATTTCAACTTAAAAATAATTTTGTATAGTATTAAGTAATTCTATTGAGCCAAATATATCTAATCATGGTTTTCCCAACATTTATCAAGAACTTACAGTATCAGTTCAGCTCAGTTCAGTCGCTCAGTCATGTCTTACTCTTTGTGACCCCATGAATTGCAACACGCCAGGCCTCCCTGTCCATCACCAACTCCCGGAGTTCACTCAGATTCACATCCATTGAGTCAGTGATGCCATCCAGCCATCTCATCCTCTGTCGTCTCCTTCTCCTCCTGCCCCCAATCCCTCCCAGCATCAAGGTCTTTTCCAATGAGTCAACTCTTTGCATGAGGTGACCAAAATACTGGAGTTTCAGCTTTAGCATCATTCCTTCCAAAGAACACCCAGGGCTGATCTCCTTCAGAATGGACTGGTTGGATCTCCTTGCAGTCCAAGGGANTTATTTTACCTTCCCAGCGAGTGTCCTACAGTCATGTCACAGATTTATGTAATGTCCTTGAGAGCTGGATTTTCTGTTAGAAACTCAGTTACACTGAAGTATGTGAAAATTCACAGATGGCAAAGTGGAATTTCTAGTGAATGTACATTTGATGTGATTATGTGTCTCATTTATTCTAGCCACAAATGAAATACTTTGCACTTGTGAACTGTTCCATAGTTAAACTTGTTTTGGTAGTAGAATGTGAATAATGATGAACTGGGTTGAAAACTTTAAAGCTTAGGGACACCTTGCCCTTTTTACTCTGTGAACATAGATATTCCACTGCCCCTTGAAACACACTACTCTTGACGAGCTGCCATCTCTTTTCCTTTTTACTTTTAAGTTTAGAGAATACATGTTATGATCAAATATATACCAAGGTTATCATTAATGATTTAAAGAAAGGAAAGAAAAGAAAGCTTACATTTATATAGCATATACACAGTAAAACTTACTTCTTTATTACATTTCATATAATCTTTATAATAATTTTTGAAATATGTATTTTTACCATGACTTACATATGAGGAAGTCAGACTTAGAGAAGTTTAAATGCTTTGCTCAAGGTCACATAGCTAGTAAGTAGTAGAAGTAGCTAGGTAAGACTTCATCTAGGTTTTGAATGTTTAGTCTATTTTTAACTTGCTAACTCATTCATAAAATATGTATTAAACACCTATTATGTTCCAGGTACTGTGCTATGTACTGGTGTACAGTGATGAGCAAAGAGACAATGTTTGTCATTTCTTGAAGTTTACAGTCTAATAGTAGGGAAAGAAGGGGTGTGGGGCATGCAGGCAATTAAGTGGAAAAATTGAATAAGAGCTATAAAGAGAACTCAAGCCAGAGGACCTTAATGTACTGGAAGTCATCGATATCAAACTAAGTTATTGAACTGAGATTTGAAAGAAAAGGAGATAACTTTAAAAACACAAAGTGTGTGTGTAAAAGGGATGTGGGCTTCCCAAATGGCACGGTGGTAAAGAATCCACCTGCCAATTTAGGAGATGCAGGTTCATTCCTTGGGTCAGAAAGATCCCCTGGAGTAGGAAATGGCAGCCCACTCCAGTGTTCTTGCCTGGAGAATCCCATGAACAAAGGAGTCTGGCATGCTACAGTCCATGAGGTGGCACAGAAACAGACACTACTGAGTTTGTACACACTAAAGGAATGTGGTGTAATGGGGTTTCCCAGGCAAAAACACTGAAGTAGATTGCCACTTTCTCCTCCAGAGGATCTTCCCAACCCAGGGACTGAACTTGCATTTCCTATGTCTCTTGCATTGCAGGCAGATTCTTTACTGCTGAGCCACGGGGAGATCCCTTTGAAACACTGGAGCAGCATATTATCAAAATCCCAGTGTGGCAAGAAGTTTGATAATTTCAGAGAAGTAAAACAATGGTTTTTCTTTATTTTACCTTTTTGTTGTTATTGTTGTTTAAAAAAAAAAAAAAAAGATCAGTGTAGCTGAAGCATAGAAGGCACAAAGAGTGGATTGATCATGTAGAAGGAGCAACAAACCTGGATGTATATGGCCTTCAGGACTCTGTGGAAGATTTGAGTCCAAGGCAATGGAATGCAGTCGAAGAACTCTATTATGGGTTTTCAGAGCTTGGTGAAAATGACAAGATTTGCATTATGTGCACTCCCTGGAGCTGACATGGGACAAGTAGGTTGAAAGGTAGGTAAGCAGTGATGGAGATCAAGAAAAATGAGATTTGGGACAGAGCTGGATTATTGACTTCTTAGATATACACAACTTTTTTTTTTTTTAAAGCTTACTGCTATATTTGCGAACATATTTGTATCCCACTAGTTCTTGATTTATCAGTTTCAGGCATTGTCTCCCTGCTGTGTTTTCTGAACATTTTAAAACTCCCCTTTTTATTTCCCAGGGTTCGATCCCTGGGTTGGGAAGATCTCCTGGAAAAGGAAATGACAACCCATTCCAGTACTCTTGGCTGGAGAATCCCATGGATGGACGACCCTGGTGGGCTACAGCCCATGGGTGTTGCAAAGAGTCGGACATGACTAAGCGACTTCACTTTTACTTTCATGAGCAAAGACATTTTAAAGTAATAAAAATTTCAACTACAAGGAATTAGAGTAATTCTGAACTTATATTCACATATTACTTCAAAACACATAAAAGAAAAATTAAAATAATTACAAGAAAATAGATTAGCTTACAGTCATAGTGGTAAAATTCTCCCCTTTCAGTAATTGATAGAAAAGGTAGACAAAGATGAGAAATATTTATTTTAGGAGATTACAAATTTTTTAAAAGTACAGTTTACCTTCAAACAAGATAGGGTTCGGGATGCCAACCCCCATGCAGTCAAAAATTAGCACACTACCCTCTTGTCTAAAAAACAAAAACAAAAAAATTGATAGATGACCTACCCAAGGGCAGGAAATTGAAACAATTCAGATAGAATCAGGACTCAGACCCTAATTCTTTTGGTTCTAGATGCTGTGATCTGTAATTGAACATGAATGTCCCCCCTTACCTATTTTACTTAAAGATCTGTAAAATGAAAATAAGGGCTTCCCAAGTGGCACAGTGGTGAAGAATGCAGCTGCCAAAGCAAAAGATGTAAGAGACACGGGTTCGATCCCTAAGTTGAGAAGGTCCCTTGGGATAGAAAATGACAAACCACTCCGGTATTCTTGCTGGAAAATTCCGTGGACAGAGGAGCCTGATGGGCTACAGTCCTTGAAGCTGCAAAGAGTCAGACATGGCTGAACATAAATGAATCTGTGCAGTTTAAACCTGTATTTGTCAAGGGTCAACTGTATATAGAATATGATTTCAATCACATGATTGAAAATGGACTCTATTATTAAAATAACATGAATAAATTTATCTTACATATATATGTGTGTATATAATTGTAACCCATAGGCACAAAATGCATTCTTCTCAAATATGCATAGAATACTTACAGAAACCTGCAACATGCTGAGCCATAATTGTAGCCATAATTTCAACAAAATTGAAATCATATAAGGAGATATAATATTAGCATAATGAAATTAAGCTAGAAATAAATAATCAGAGGTTAACTAGAGAAATTCCTATTATTAAAACTTTAACAAAATGAAAAAAATTAGTTTGAACTGAATGATAATGAAAATACTAAATATCAATACTTAAGGAATTCACTTTAAGTCAATGTTAAATAAATGTGTACAGCCTTAAATTCATAAAATCAGTTCAGTTCAGTCGCTCAGTTGTGTCTGACTATTTGCTACACCATGAACCACAGCATGCCAGGCTTCCCTGTCCATCACCAACTCCCTGAGTCGACCCAAACCCATGTCCATCGAGTTGGTGATGCCATCCAACCATCTCATCCTCTGTTGACTCCTTCTCCGGCCCTCAATCTTTCCCAACGTAAGGGACTTTTCAAATGAGTCAGCTCTTCGCATCAGGTGGTCAAAGTACTGGAGTTTCAGCTTCAACATCAGTCCTTCCAATGAACACCCAGGACTGATCTTTAGGATGTTCTGGTAGAATTTCCTTGCAGTCCAAGGGACTCCCAAGAGTCTTCTCCAACACCACAGTTCAAAAGCATCAATTTTTCGGCGCTCAGCTTTCTTCACAGTTCAACTCTCACATCCATACTTGACCACAGAAAAAACCATAGCCTTGACTAGATGGACCTTTGTTGGCAAAATAATGTCTTTGCTTTTTAATATGCTGTCTAGGATGGTGATAACTTTCCTTCCAAGGAGTAAGTGTCTTTTAATTTCATGGCTGCAGTCACCATCTGCAGTGATTTTGGAGCCCAGAAAAATAGTCAGCCACTGTTTCCACTGTTCGCTGTCTATTTCCCATGAAGTGATGAGACCGGATGCCATGATTTTTGTTTTCTGAATGTTGAGCTTTAAGCCAACTTTTTCACACTCCTCTTTCACTTTCATCAGGAGGCTCTTTAGCTCCTCTTCATTTTCTACCATAAAGGTGGTGTCATCTGCATACCTGAGATTATTGATATTTCTCTAGCAATCTTCATTCCAGCTTGTGCTTCCTCCAGCCCAGCGTTTCTCATGATGTACTCTGCATGTAAGTTAAATAAGCAGGGTGACTATATCCAGTCTGACGTACTCCTTTTTCCTATTTGGAACCAGTCTGTTGTTCCATTTCCAGTCTTAACTGTTGCTTCCTGACCTGCATACAGGTTTCTCAAGAGGCAGGTCAAGTGGTCTGGTATGCCTATCTCTTTCAGAATTTTCCACAGTTTATTGTGATCCACATAGTCAAAGGCTTTGCCACAGTCAATAAAGCAGAAATTGATGTTTTTCTGGAGCTCTCTTGCTTTTTCCATGATCCAGTGGATGTTTGCAATTTGATCTCTGGTTCCTGTGCCTTTTCTAAAACCAGCCTGAACATTTGGAAGTTCACAGTTCACGTATTGCTGAAGCCTGGCTTGGAGTATTTTAATTCATAACATAGCAAACAAGAAAAAATAAAATAAGTAATATAAGCATAAAGTTCAAGAAATTGGCAAATTAAACATAAAGAAATTACAAATTAAACATAAAGAAAATTTTAAGAAGAAAAAAATAGAGTTTGCAATAATAGAAACAAATGTACAGTAGAGTGCCAATAAACCTGAAAGTTAGGTAGCTTTTTTGGCTTTTGTTTTTTAAAAGATAAACAAATTAATAAATTCTTCTAACTGATGAAGGAAAAATTGAGAGAGAACACAAAATGTCAGTATCAGGAATGATAAAGGTATATCAATACATATCAACCAGACTCTAAAAAGATCATTAGAAGTTCTTGTGAACAACTTTATAACAATAAGTGTAATTAAATAAAGTAACAGACATCTGTTTTTGTTCAAAAGGTCAGAATTTATTCTCTTACCTTAAGTAAGGAGGAAACGAAAAAAATCATAAAACAAGACACTGAAAAACAGATCATGCCAGACCATGATCCCTGAGAGAAGGGAAACACATAAATTGATCCCTGTACAAGTGCCAGATTACTTGCCATAAGCCGGTTTCAAGTTTCAGCACAAGGAGAGGGAGTTCAAGTGTTCTTCCACATTACATGTGAAAGAACAAACGTGATTAAAACCACACTTTTGGACTTGGCTGGTGGCCCAGTAGTTAAGAATCTACCTGTCAATGCAGGGGACTTGAGTTCCATCCCTGGTTTGGGAAGATTCCACTTCCTGCAGGCCAACTAAGGCCATATACCAGAACTACTGAGCCCACACTTTATAGCCCATGCTCCAGAACCTTTATACAGCAACTGTTGCTGCTGCTGCTGCTGCTGCTGCTGCGTCGCTTCAGTCGTGTCCGAGTCTGTGTGACCCCATAGACGGCAGCCCACCAGGCTCCTCCATCCCTGGGATTCTCCAGGCAAGAACACTGGAGTGGGTTGCCTGAGCTGTAATACTGAAGCCCACACACTAGAGTCTGTGCGCTGCAACAAGAGAAACCACTGCAATAAGAGGCCCAAGCACACAATGAAGAGTAGTCCCCACTCACTGCAATCAGAGAGAGTCTGTGCACAGCAACGAAGACCCTGCACAACCAAAAATAAATAAGTAAGTTTAACAACAAAACCACACATGTTTTCAGAAATTATGCAAGGGAGATCATGGAAAGATGTCTTTATGGTAAGGAAAGAAAATTGCGAACCAAAAATTATATATCCAGTGAAAAGATCTTTCAAATGAAGAAAAAAGAAAGATTCTTTCAGAAAAATGAAATCGGAGGCAATTTTTCAGTAGCAGATCTGCACTACAGTAAAAAATATTAAGACAAAAACTATTCAGGGAGGAGGAAGATGATACAAGACAGAAATTTGAATACATACACAAAAGAATAGCACCATGAATTGTCAGTTTAAGATACGTATTTTTCTAAATAAAAAATAATAATGTATTTTCAGGTTTAGAGCATAAGTAGAAGTAAACTGCATAATAAGAGCATGCAGAAAAGAAGTAGGGAAGTGGAAATATTCAATAAGGTTTTCAGGCTGTATTTGAATTGCTATAGATATCATTTGAAGATATACTATGAGAAATTAAAAATGCACTTTATGAACCTTAGAGGGACCACAAAATATAGAAAAAAAAATACAATAATGAAGATAAACTGAAGTTGTAAAAATTAATGTAGGAAAAGAAAGATAAAAGGAAAATTAACAAAAAGCACTTGGGAGAAACAGAAAACAAATACCAGTATCAGTTCAGTTCAGTTTAGTTCATTCGCTCAGTCGTGTCTGACTCTTTGCGACCCCATGAAATGCAGCACGCCAGGCCTCCCTGTCCATCACCAACTCCCAGAGTTCACTCAGACTCGCGTTCATCGAGTCAGTGATGCCATCCAGCCATCTCATCCTTGGNAGAATAATTTAGTTTCTTATATTCTTTTTCTGTCCCAAGACTTTCTTGATCATTTCCTTATGGTACTTTTATACCATCTAAAGCTTCTCAAACAGCAGGTTTTTAGGTTTTCTGTTTATTAATGGTGTACAGTAGGTATAATATGTGCAAGTTATGAAAGTCTTTCCATCTAATTGAAAGTTTTATGGAAAAGTTTATGAAAAATGATTACCAATTGATGAGAGAACAAATCTTTTTCCATAAGAAATTATTTCAGGCCCAGTATTCTCAATATTTATATTTGTATCCAGTAAAATAGAACTGAAAAGATATTAGCTTAAGAGACAGTGAACAGTAAGTTGGGTTTGTAGCTGATTGTTTCTACTGTTTCTGTTAACATGTACACACAGATTTTTACATGTTTTTAAGTTGTCTTTTGTTTTGGATAAATAGCAGTGAAATTGCTGGGTCATATGTTAAATGTACGTTTAAATGTCTAAGAAACTACCAGATTGTTTTCCAAAATGGCTATACCACTTTTCATTCCTATGAGCAGTGTGTGAGAGTTCCAGTGGTTCTACATTCTTGGTGGTATATGTGGTTATCAGACTTTTGTTTTAGATTATAAATATAATGTGATACCTTACTGTGGACTTAATTTACAATTCCATATGACCAACAATTATGAGCATCTTTCTTGTGGTTATATGCCATCAATATCTGTTTAGTGGTAGTCTGTTAAATCTTTTGCCAACTTTTTAATAGGGTTGTTTGTTTTCTTATTATTATCAGTCCTTCACGTATTATGGATACAAGTTACTTTCCAAATATATGTTTTGCAAATATTTTCTCCTGATTTGTTGTTTTTTTTATTTTCTTATTAGTGTATTTTGCAGATGAGAAATTTTAATTTTGAAGATGTCCAATTTATAAAACTTTTATGGATTGCGTTATTTCTACCCCATCTAAACTATCTTTGCCTAATTCAAAATCATGAAGTTTTTCATCTGTATCTCCTTTTAAAAGTTTTGGGTTTTTCATCAACATATGTGATCCATATTAAATTAATCTGTAAAATATGGTATGAAGATCTAGGGTGTCTCTTTTCTTTAAGGTGTGTCTTACTGTTTCAGCATTAGTTTTTGGAAAAGCTATGTTTTTATCCATTGAATTACTTTGGCAACTTGGTAAAAATCACTGGTTTACATATGTATGAATTTTTTCATGCACTCTCCATTTTATCCCATTGTTATCCATGTCAGGAACTACAAACCTAGAAATCTGTGAATTTATTTCTGGGCTCTCTATTCTGTTCAATTGATTCTTATGTCAAATTTTGTGTCAGTACCATGATGTTTTGATTACTGTAGCTTTGGAAGGGTTAAGTTTGAAGCTTTGTTCTTTTTCCTTAGGATTGCTTTGGCAATTTTGGATTTTTTGTGATTCAAATATAAATTTTAGGATTATTAGTCCTAGTTCTCTGAAAAATATCATGGGTAGTGGATAAGGATCAGATTAAATTTGTAGATTGCTCTGAATAATGTGACCATTTCAACAATATTAATTATTCCAAACAAAGAGCATGGGATATCTTTTCATTTCTTTAAATCATCTTCAATTTCCTTTATCAGTGTTTTAAAGTTCTCAGTGTGTAAGTCTTTGACCTTCTCGGTCAAGTTTATTCCTAATTATTTTATTTTTATTGAAGCTGTTTTAAAAATATTTCCCTTTCTAATATTTCATTGATAGTGTAAAGAAATGCAGCCAATTTCTGTATGTTAATCTTGTGTCCAGCTGCATTGCTAAATTCATTTATCAGACATGGAACCTAAGATACCAGATGCTTTCTTTCCTCTATATTAATCAGATAGTTTAATGTTAGATAGACCTACTTTAATTTGAATAAAGTTGTCAGTTATTCTGAAGGTAGGCATATAATTTAAAGTGATTTTCACAAATTAGCTATGTGATCCCTGAAATACATAAATAAAAGACAGATACTAAATAATGTGATAAACTATACATATAGGAAATAAATTTCTAGGCTTTACTGCTTTGACTATGTGCTTAAAATGAGTCAGTAGGAGTACTCCTAGAAAAAAAATTCACTTGGTTCTGAGATATATTAACAGTAAAGTAACAAGAAATATCTAGAAAGTAGTCCTCTCCAAATGGTCAACACCTACTTGAACACAATTTCTATTTTTATGGCTTATAGTGTGAGAGAAATGATATGAGAATTAGGTTGATTTAGTGAGAAACAAAGAAAAAATTGAAGAATTACTGAGGAGAAATGGAGTTGATTACTTTTGACTGAAGAAAATGATGCTGAGGGCAAACTTAAATCAGCTCTTTTGAAGCTCACTACCATTTCAAAGTGACAACTTTAGATTTTAACAAGTTTTATTTTATAATATTTGAAAATGCAAATGAATGCATGTAAAAAGATGTAGGCTATGATGTAGAATATTAACATGAAAATACACAACCACAACTTAAAAGCTAGAATAGTAAATTGTTTTGTTTTGTTTGCTTTTGACCTTTATACAATCATGTATGTAATATTATGATTTTCTCAATATTTATTTTGATTCATCCATGTTGTTACATGAAGCTACAGGTCATATTTTTCATGACTGTATAGTATTCCTTTGCAGGAACATAGTACATTTTTTTCATCACTTCTGTGAATGAATATTTGACTTGTTTCCAGTTTCTCTAATATTAGCATTTTTGTAGATGTATCCAAGTGTACATGTGCAAAAGTCCCTAGGAGTAGAATTGCTGGGTTCTAGATTATGTGAATCCTGAACTGTATGAGAAAGTGCCAAGTTGTTTTCATAGTGAATGCATTAATTTAAATTCCCATTATAAGTTCCAATTATCCAAGATCGTTCTTTATGAAGGCTTTTGATAATTAATTTTTTATTCCTAAAATTATTAATATTCTCATCCTTTAATATTTTTAACATCTTGTTTAAAAGTTTTCTCTTTCATATTTAAGTTTTAACCCATTGTGAATTGATTTTACATATAATGAGAAATGGTGATCCTATTTCCATTCTTTCTAAAAGATGACTTTTTGTTCAGGCTCATTTATTTACCTGTAATGTGCTATGCTACCTTTCTCATATCAAATTTACTTATAGATGTGAGTCTGATTCTGGACCCTACAAACTGTACCAATATTGAAATTTTCTATGACTGCATCAGCAATACTGCTACTGCTGCTGCTGAGTCGCTTCAGTGGCGTCCGACTGTGCGTGACCCCACAGACGGCAGCCCACCAGGCTCCCCTATCCCTGGGATTCTCCAGGGAAGAACACTGGAGTGGGCTGCCATTTCCTTCTCCAGTGCATGAAAGTGAAAAGTGAAAGTGAAGTCGCTCAGTCGTGTCCGACTCAGCGACCCCATGGACTGCTGCCCACCAGCCTCCTCCATCCATGGGATTTTCCAGGCAAGAGTACTGGAGTGGAGTGCCATTGCCTTCTCCAATCAGCAATACTAGATAGTTCTAAATACTAGGTTATATAAGAAATCTTCAAGTATGAAAAGCCAAGTCCCCTGCTCTCTTATTTTTTGTCAAGATTCTTTATTATGCTTTGACTTTTCCTCTTCTGTATAAACTTTAGTATCAGCTTGTCCAAGTACTTGAAAATTTATGTTTTGTGGTTAAAATTGATTTAAAGTCATTGTTTGGAAAAACCTGACATCTTAAAACACTAAATTATCCTATTCATTTAACTGGTGTCTCTCTAGGCATTCTCTAATGATTTTTCATAAATTTCTTTTTTTTCCCTGGATCAGTGTGAATAAAATTTTGCTATTAATTTAACGTACTCTTATAAGCTTATAAATATCCTTTAAAATTATATTTTCTAAATGTATAGTTAGTGAATATAAACATTTTTGTATGTTGATTTTATATCCAAACAACTTACTAAACTCTCAAATTATTTCTAAATAAATATGTCCTTGAATATATATTCTGCCCACTATTGAGCAGAGTGTTCTATAAATATCAGTTAGGTCAAGTTGGTTGATTGTCTTGTTCAAATCTTGTATATCCTTACTTATTTTCTGATACTTTTTCTATCAGGCATTAAGAAGAGTGTTGAAATCTTTCATTTTAACTGGATGTATCTATTTCTCCTTGTAGTTACATTAGTTTTTACTTCAAGTATTGTGAAGCTCTGTTATTAAATGTATAAAACTTTGAAGAATTTTCTTGATGAATTGACCCCTTCTTCATTATGAAATGTTACTTTTTGTCCTAGTAATACCTTTTGCCTTGAAATCTATTTTGCTTTCATTGAATTTGCCAAATATACCGATTCCATTCCGCTACTTTTAATCTATTTCTTTACTCTTTAAGTGGGTTATTTGTAGGCAGCACATAGTTGAATTTTTTTTTAATGCAGGCTGACAAATTTTCATTTTAATTGGGTTTTTTTTTACCATTTATATTTAATGTTTTTATAAATATGGTTGGATTTAAATCTGACATTTGCTAATTATTTTCCATTTACCATTTTTATTTTTTGTTCTTCTGTTAGCCTTTTGTTTTCTATTGACTATTTTTTTACACTTTTATGATTGTACTTTATCTCTTATGTTTTTTATTAGAATCTTTTTAGTGTTATTTCAAAAAATCTATATAGTATACATCTTTAAATATATAACTGCCCTTTAAGAGATATAAAACAACATTATACTTAAGAACTTTATATTATTATTTCTTTATTCCCAGTTTTTGTGCTGTTTATGTTATCTATTTTACTGTTATATATACCATAGACCTTGAAATTCATTGTTATTGTTTAAATATTCAATTATATTTTCAAAGTATTTTTAAATTAAAAAATTTAAAAATATTTACTCACTTATTTACAATTTCCAATGCTTTTTAGTCCTTTGGGTAGATTTATATTTACACCTGATATTATTTTCCTTCTCCCTGCAGGTTTTCTTTAAAATTTTTTATAGATTTGCCAGTGGTGAAATAATTTTGGCATTTATATACCTTAAAATATTTTTATTTTGCTTTAATATTTGAAAGATATTTTTGCTAGGTTGACAGTTTTTTTTTTTTTTTTTCATTACCTTAAAGATATTGGCCCATAGTCTTCTGGGTCATAGTCTTCTTCAAAACTTTGCATTGTTTCTAACAAGAAATCTGCTAGAATTCCTGCTAGAAATGCACCTATCACAGGCATTAGCACTTGTCAAAGATGACTAGGCACATAAAGAAAAAGGCCTCATGTATTCTGGGAATAGAAGACTCAATAGAGAAAGGAAACATATATGCAAAACCCTGACATATTAGAATTTCAAACAGAATAAACTATGAAATATCAGATTATCAGCAACTCAGTGGACATGAGATTGAGCAAGGAGGAGATGGTGAAAGACAAGGAAACCTGCCATGCTGCAATCCATGGGGTTGCAAAGAGTCAGACATGACTGCACAGCAACAATGAATGAAAAAATCCACATTTAAAAATTCTAGCAGAAAACAGAAACTGTATAAACTAAAATATCACATTTAAAAAAAAACCCAACAAATCCAAATTCCAGAATAAAAATAAAATAGCTAAAATGAAGAACCCAGTAGATAGTTTGAGCAGCAGCACAGTATAGCGAAAAAGATTATTAGTGAACTGAACAATAAATAGGAAGAAATGATGAAGAATGCAGGTAGAAAGACCAAAAAAGGTAGAAAAATGAGAAGAATGTGAAAGATGTGGCTTTTTTTATTCCAGAAGAGAAGTTTTAGAACACCAAAAGTAAGACAAATAAGGAAAAACTGAATCTCATATTAAGGCATTCCCTGCAGGGTAAATATATGATTTGATTTCAGTCAATTTTACTATCAAGGAGGAACCAACCTTGACAGCAATCAGTTTTTCTCCTGCAGTGTCTCATTTCTC
The DNA here is from genome assembly GCA_006410875.1 of Neotragus pygmaeus. Taxonomy (NCBI): domain Eukaryota; kingdom Metazoa; phylum Chordata; class Mammalia; order Artiodactyla; family Bovidae; genus Neotragus; species Neotragus pygmaeus. The sequence continues at coordinate 1,159,029 of SJYV01036727.1, forward strand.
AGATTCAAGAGGTAGAAGCTGATGGCAGCTGTTATCTAGGTTACAAAGGCAATAGTCAGTGATGTTAATATTATGGATCCACAAAAAAAAGGATATGTTAGCCCATGCAAGATAACAACCAAGAAATTTAGATTAAATTGAACAAAGGTGAACTGTGAAAACCAGTGATGTGAATAGAGGTTGAACCAAGCTGAGTGGTGGTAGTGATGCTATTGAAGTAAGATGGTGTGAAAACCCCCAAATATTTCCACCAACCTTGCTGAAATCTCTGGAGAGTGTTCATGACTTTTGTCTTTTTTCTGAGGTTCATATGGCACATGGGTAGGCAACTTTCTTACTAGAAAAGACATCTTTCAAGGAAATTCATGAGCAGAACTGGATAAGAGGCTAGATTACATCAAAGTTGCAAGCCAAGCAGTTAGAAATTATGTACCGTGTCCAAACAAAATAGCCACATTACAGCATCAACCTTTTAAGAACGACTTGCTCTGGGCACAGGAAGCTTGAACAGTTATCAGGTGGGAGCCAGACACTTATTTGTAATAACACCTGAAGTGTTTCTTAAAGTTTTATAAAGAAAATGGAGATGTTTAATTGATAATGGAAGGATCCAAACTATAGAGTGAGTATTACATACGTTGTGTGTTAGTCACTCGGTCATGTTCGGCACTTTGAAACCCCATTGACCGTAGCCCACCCAGCTCCTCTGTTCATGGAATTGTCCAGGCAAGAATACGGGAGTGGGGTGCCATTTCTTTCAACAGGGGCCCTTCTTGACCCAGGGATCAAACTTGGGTCTCCTGCTTTGCAGGCAGATTCTTTATTTACCATCTGAGCTACCGGGAAGTCCCATTATATTTATTATGATATTATAATTTATAGTTAATTTGAAGTAATAATTTGATTTTAACTTCCACTTCTGCATTAGGAAATGATAAAGCTAAGGGAATTATTTCTGTTCTAGTTCTAATAAAATTTGTCTTCTTTGTTCATGGTTTTGCCTAAATTCTTCTCTTCATTCCACAAAGACCCTTTCCTCGATGGTTGTTTCCTTTTACTGGGCTATTATTAACAACACTCATTTACTCAAAATTATTTCTGGTTCCTTTATAATTGTCACAGAGTTCTGTTTTCTAATTCCAATTATCATCTAAACAATCTATATGCCCTCCATGTTTGTCCATAGTTGTAAAGACCAGGAATTAAAAAAAAATATTGAGATAGTTCAGGGAATTAGTTTCTTTATTGTCTGATCATATTAACTAGACCTTTTAATTATTTGATTACCATCAAAATGAATGTTGAGTATTTCTTGAATCAAAACTTCTTAAAGGTAGGGTCAGCTCTTTCTCATTCTCTTGTATTTTCAAGCACAGAGTGGCCCAAAGAGGAGCTACTCAATTAATGTTGGATAAATAAATGAATGAATAAGTGAAATAATGCCTTAAATTTAAAATGTATAATTAATATGTTCATGTAGTCTCTTTTCAGCCACATATACACAATTGGTCAGTTTTTCTAAATGCTGAATTATTAATAGTGTGCCCTAAATGAATACTTAGATATTAATTCATATTAAAATTCATACCATATACACACATGGTGGGTCAGAGGCATTTTAGGGAGTCATATCAGCAATCATTTTGTTGTGTCTCACTATATCTTGTATTCTGAGGACTTATAATTTCTAAAACTCTCATCTCTATTTTTGTAGTTATACATAAAGGATGTGGCTGGTGTTAACCTCATTTAATGCTACTTTTGAACCTATGTAATTCTTTTCTTGAATTTAGTTCAGAAAGAATTTAAATAAAATAGAAAATACTGATTTGAATTCAGTTTTTTGTTTCAATTAAAGCTACTCCAAATCAGACTTCTGTTTTTGATTTGACTCACCTCCCAGCTCAAGGATAAGTATATTTTAGTTAGTAATTTTGAATTGAGTCTCAGATAGAAAGCAATTTCAAAATATTTGCCTAAGGATTTTTTTATATAAATGGGCTTTCTCCTTTTTTTCCAGTAGGCATAATGAAAGTTTTATAATCTCCAATATGCTTTCACATTCCCATGAATTTCCCTCTGCTTAAAATATATACTGATTTCTTTGGAATATAGTTTTCAGCTTTTGCATGATCAATAAAGAAGATTCAACATTATATTTAATAAAGGATATTTAGGTATTGATAGAAAGGCCGTATGTTGAAGATATGTTCTTGCACTTTGATCTGGAGGGAATTGCATATACAGCCTTTGTAGAGGTTCCTCTATAAAACATTGTCTCTGAAATTTCTAAAAAATATTTTAGAGAAATGGAATAAAATGGCAACCTTTGCTGAACAGTTTTGCTATAGTTCTTTAATAGATCATTCCTAAGGATTTTATAGAACGTTCTGTTACTTATTCTGTAGCTGTGCTATTTTATTTTAATTTAGTTCTGTCATGTGAATGATAAGCAGTCAGGGCTGAAAATTTCCTGCTCTGCAATTCTTTGGATGTTAATAATTATACTGATTAGCAATTCACAACAAACAGGTCTCAGTCATATTGTATCGCTTTCTGCCACATTCGCCACTATTTTAACATCATGAGTAAATTTCAAGCAACTGTTGTCTTTTGTTGTCATGAAATGTTTTTTCATGAACAAAAGTCCCCCCGTTCCCCACCAAATCCTTTCACGTCTAAAAGAAAGCACAGATCACTGAGAATGTAAACAAAAACACACAAAAATTATTTTCTTTTTAAAGAGTTCATTTCTATCCTCAATTCATGACTTTTAATTATATATCAAATGAGTTAGGCCTCTTATCTTCTGTTGTAGTGCAGATAATTCAGCAATATAGCTCAGCATGAAACAACTTTGCCTGAAAAAGTCAATTGCACATATTTGGAGGAGACAGTTCTCATGTGGCTGGAAAGCCTGAACAACTATGAAATTTAGTCTTTATTATCAATGGCTAAAAATCTAAATAGCTGTTATGGACGGATTTCCCTTGCTTGCAAATCTGGGTAACTGCTACTGGTTCTACGCAGAATAGCAATGATCACCACTTTTTAAAAAAACTGTTACTCTACGTTTAGCTAACTGCTCACTTTTTCTCCCCATTCATAAGTCACATAGTAAGTTATAGTAATGACTTTTTTAGCCCTTACCTCTCTGCTTTTGTAAATCTTGATTTTCTTTCTCTTTTGAGTACTGTGATCACTAAAATTGACCTGTGTATTCCTAGAACCCTATGTACATAGTAGGTGCTCAGTGGATATCACTGAATAAATGATTGGAAAAACTGAACATAACTTTACAGTGCCTTCCATTAATTCATTATTATCATTGATTGTGCAAATATTTGAGTACCTACTGTGTGCCAGAAGGATAGTGTGCTAATGGAGAAACTAGCATGAATGACAGTATTTGTTAACTGAAATGTAAATTAAGAATGAGTCAGATTTCCACTTCTAATCTTCCCCCTTCAACATTGTGCCCACCTGTACCCCTCAACCAACATGCACAAGTGAGTGAGTGTTAGTAGCTCAATTGTATCTGACTTTTTTTGTGACCCCATGAACTGCAGCCTGCCAGGCTCCTCTGTCTATGGAATTCTCCAGGCAAGAGTACTGGAATGGGTAGCCATTCTCGTCTCTAGGGTATTTTCCCGACCTGGGTCTCCTGCATTGCAGACAGATTCTTTACCATCTGAGCCACCAGGGAAGCCCCAGCCACCATGCATACTTTAGTTTTTTTTTTTTTTTTTGGTTTTTAATGGACAGAGTAGAACTAATTCCATGGTACATATTTAAATAGAGCTTCATGGTTGATTAAAAGTACCACTGTAGCCCTTCCCATTCTTACCTCCCTATGCCGTGAAGACCATTTATTCCATCTAGTTCTTTTTTTTCAATCAGCTGCACAACATAGCACACAGGATCTTATATCCCCAATCAGGGATTGGACCCTCACCCCCTGCAGTAGAAGTGCGTCCAGCGTCTTAACCACTGGCCCACCAGGTCATTAATTGACAGACTGTTGTTCAGCAGCCACCATGGATCAGACCTTACTGTACCTAGTGCCTGGGACAGAACAGAGAACAAAGCAGATACTATTACTGTCTTATAAAAGTTATAGTCTAGTAGAAGAGGCAAGTATTTCACAAATGATTGTTTAATTACTATTGCATTTAAGGTTACAAAAAAAAAATAGAATGTAATAAGAACACAAAATATAGAACTGATGTTATATGAGTTAGGATCTTTGTGCAGTTCCCTACACCTGAGAAGCTCTTCCAACTCTCATTAATCTAGTTTTATTTTCAGATCTCAACCTAACTACCACTTTTCAGAGAACTTCCATAATCTTCTCCCCTAAATCACTACAAGCTCTAAATTAGGTTCTCTTTTATTTTTCTCTCCTGTAGCATTATATTGGGTACCATCAAGCCAGTTGTCATAATTGTGTTATATGTCAGTTGGTGAAATTATTCATTGCTTTTCTTCCTTGTTGGACTCTAAACTCCATGAAAGTTAGGCCCTCATTTCTTTTGTTCACATCAGTTCAGTTCCATTCAGTTCAGTCTCTCAGTCGTGTCCACTCTTTGCAACCCCATGGACCACAGCATGCCAGGCCTCCCTGTCCATCACCAACTCCCAGTTCAGTTCAGTTCAGTCGCTCAGTCGTGTCCTACTCTTTGTGACCCCATGAATCGCAGCACACAGGCCTCCCTGTTCGTTACCATCTCTCGGAGTTCACCCAACTCCCAGAGTTTACCCAAATTCATCTCCCTTGAGTCAGTGATGTCATCCAAACATCTCATCCTCTTTCATCCCCTTCTCCTCCTGCCTTCAATCTTAGCCAGCATCAGGGTCTTTTCAAATGAGTCAGTTCTTCCCATGAGGTGGCAAAAGTATTGGAGCTTCAGCTTCAAAATCAGTCCTTCCAATGAACACCCAGGACAGATCTCCTTTAGGATGAACTGGTTGGATTTCCTTGCAGTCCAAGGGACTCTCAAGAGTCTTCTCCAAAACCACAATTCCAAAGCATCAATTCTTCAGTGCTCAGGTTTCTTTATAGTCCAGCTCTCACATCCATACATGACTACTGGAAAAACATAACCTTGACGAGATGGAACTTTCTTGGAAAAATAATGTCTCAGCTTTTTAATATGCTGTTTAGAATGGTCATAACTTTATTTCCACAGAGATAGCATCTTTTAATTTCATGGCTGCAGTCACCATCTGCAGTGACTTTAGAGCCCCAGAAATAAAGTCTGCCACTGTTTCCACTGTTTCCCCATCTATCTGCCATGAAGCGATGGGACGAGATGCCATGATCTTAGTTTCCTGAATGCTGAGCTTTAAGCCAACTTTTCACTCTCCTCTTTCACTTTCACCAAGAGGCTCTTTAGTTCTTCCTCATTTTCTGCCATAAGGGTAGTGTCATCTGTATAACTGAAGTTATTGATATTTCTGCCAGCAATCTTGATTCCAGTTTAAGCTTCATCCAACCCAGTGTTTCTCATGATATACTCTGCATATAAGTTAAAGAAGCAGGTAACAATATACAGCCTTGATGTACTCCTTTTCCTATTTGGAACCAGACATTATTCCATGTCCAGTTCTAACTGTTGCTTCCTGACCTGCATACAGGTTTCTCAAGAGGCAGGTCAGGTGGTCTGGTATTCCCTTCTCTTTCAGAATTTTCCACAGTTTATTGTGATCCACATAGTCAAAGGCTTTGGCATAGTCAATAAAGCAGAAATAGATGTTTTTCTGGAACTCTCTTGCTTTTTCAATGATCCAGAGGATGTTGGCAATGTGATCTCTGATTCCTCTGCCTTTTCTAAAACCAGCCTGAACATCTGGAAATTCATGGTTCATGTATTGCTGAAGACTGGCTTGGAGAATTTTGAGCATTACTTTACTAGCGTGTGAGAAGATTGCAGTTGTGCGATAGTTTGAGCATTCTTTGCACTGCCTTTCTATGGGATTGGAATGAAAACTGAACTTTTTCGGTCTTGTGGCCACTGGTACGTTTTCCAAATTTGCTGACATATTGAGTGCAGCACTTTCACAGCAGCATCTTTCTGGATTTGACATAGCTCAACTGGAATTCCATCACCTCCACTAGCTTTGTTCGTAGTGATGCTTCCTAAGGCCCACTTGACTTCACATTCCAGGATGTCTGACTCCAGGTGGGTAATCACACCATCGTGATTATCTGGGTCATGAAGATCTTTTTTGTACAGTTCTTCTGTATATTCTTGCCACCTCTTCTTACTATCTTCTGCTTCTATTAGGTCCATACCATTTCTGTCCTTTATTGTGCCCATCTTTGCATGAATGTTCCCTTGATATCTCTAATTTTCTTGAAGAGATCTCTAGTCTTTCCCATTCTATTGTTTTCCTCTGTTTCATTGCACTGATCACTGAGGAAGGCTTTCTTATCTCTACTTACTATTCTTTGGAACTCTGCATTCAATGGGTATATCATTCCTTTTCTCCTTTGCTTTTCACTTCTCTTCTTTTCACAGCTATTTGTAAGGCCTCCTTGTTATGCTCTGAGCCCAGGTCTCCACATAGATGGACAGAACAATCTACCACAGCATGCAAAAGCAAGAAGGGACTTTATTTCTAACTCGAGTTAGGGCACTCCGCCACCTCCAACGCAGTGGAGTGAGGCAAGAGGGCCCGGAGCCCAGGATTACAGGGGTATTTATAGACTTAAAACAAAGACAGCTATTTAGCATAAGCTGATTGGTTATACAATGTACGTGCACGGACTTAGGGCTTTTTGGCATTTACTAATTGGCTAGTTTTTGCGCATGCGGGCTTGCTTAGGGGACGTTTCGTGTTATCTGGGCTAGTTCTAACCAGGCTACAGGGAATATGCTGACTATCTGAGTCTCAAGGTCGGGGGGCGGGGATGATAATCTCAGCCCCTTCTGGGCAGTGACCCAACTTTTCCCGTGATTGTAACTTTTTCTTACTTTAGTCCTTGAAGCTTGTCATGGCTTCTGTTAGGTCTCAACACTCCTCAGGTAGCCATTTTGCTTTTTTGCATTTCTTTTCCTTGGGGATGGTCTCGATCCCTGTGCAATGTCACGAACCTCTGTCCATAGTTCATCAGGCACTCTGTCAAATCTAGTCCCTTAAATCTATTTCTGGCTTCCACTGTATACTTGTAAGGGATTTGATTTAGATCATACCTGAATGGTCTAGTGGTTTTTCCCTACTTTCTTCAATTTAAATCTGAATTTTGCAAGAAGGAGCTCATGAGCTGAGCCACACACACAGTCAGCTCCTGGTCTTGTTTTTGCTGACTGTATGGAGCGTCTCCATCTTTGGCTGCAAAGAATATCATCAGTCTGATTTCAGTGTTGGCCATCTGATGATGTCCATATGTAGAGACTTCTCTTGCTTTGTTGGAAGAGGGTGTTTGCTATGACCAGTGCATTCTCTTAACAAAACTCTATTAGCCTTTGCCCTGCTTCATTCTGTACTCCAAGGCCAAATTTGCCTGTTACTCCAGGTGTTTCTTGACTTCCTCCTTTTGCATTCCAGTACCCTAGAATGAAAAGGATATCTTTTTTGGGTGTTAGTTCTAAAAGGTCTAGTAGGTCTTCATAGAACCGTTCAACTTCAGCTTCTTCAGCATTACTGGTTGGGGTGTAGACTTGGATTACTGTGAGAGATATTGTAGGTCTTCATAGAACCGTTCAGCTTCTTCAGCGTTACTAGTCAGGATATAGACTTGGATTTCCATGATAATTTAATGGTTTGTCTTGGAAATGAACAGAGATCATTCTGTTGTTTTTGAGATTGCAACCAAGTACTGCATTTCAGACACTGTTGTTGACTCTCACGACTACTCCATTTCTTCTAAGGGATTCCTGCCCACAGAATTAATGGTCATCTGAGTTAAATTCACCCATTCCAGTCCATCTTAGTTCACTGATTCCTAAAATGTCGACGTTCACTCTTGCCATCTCCTGTTTGACCGTTTCCAATTTGCCTTGATTCATGGACCTAACATTCTAGGTTCCTATGCAATATTGCTCTTTGCAACATCAGACCTTGCTTCTATCACCAGTCACATCCACAACTGGGTGTTGTTTTGCTTTGGTTCCGTCTCTTCATTCTTTCTGGAGTTATTTCTCCACTGATCTCCAGGAGCATATGGCCACCTACCTACCTGCCTACCTACCTCATCTTTCAATGTCCTTTCTTTTTGCCTTTTCATACTGCTCATGGGGTTCTCGATCAAGAATACTGAAGTGGTTTGCTATTCCTTTCTCCAGCAGACCACATTTTGTCAGAACTCTCCACTAAATCCTGTCTGTCTCATGTGCCCCTGCAGGGCATGGCTTAGTTTCACTGAGTTAGACAAAGCTGTGGTCCATGTAATTAGATTGGTTAGTTGTCTGTGATTGTGGTTTCAGTCTGTCTGCCCTCTGATACCCTCTCTCAGTGCCTGTTGTCTTCCTGGGGTTTCTCACATTCTCAAGGTCTAACACGCTTCCTGAGCTTAGTGTGTGTTCAATGAACACCTGACTCTTGAATGAGTGAATAAATGAATGAGTAAATGAGTAAAGTGATATTTAAGCTAGGTCCTAAACACAAATGAGTTTCAACTAGCCAGGTTTCTATCCAACTAGATGGAACAGCATTCATGGAAGTTTCTTACATTTCAGAAAGAGGACTGACCATTTTGAAGCAATTTCTGAAGATAGGTTGGCTAGAAGGCAAAGAGTTAAGAAGTGAGGGGCACAGGATGATATTGGATGAGTCAGGACGTGCCACATCATCCACAGCCTTTTAAGCCCAGGCTGCTGCTGCTACTGCTGCTAAGTTGCTTCAGTTGTGTCCAACTCTGTGCGACCCCATAGACGGCAGCCCAACAGGCTCCCCCATCCCTGGCAAGAACACTGGAGTGGGTTGCCATTTCCTTCTCCAGTGCATGAAAATGAAAAGTGAAAGTGAAGTCGTTCATTCGTGTCCAACTCAGCGACCCCATGGACTGCAGCCTACCAGGCTCCTCCGTCCATGGGGTTTTCCAGGCAAGAGTACTGGAGTGGGGTGCCATTGCCTTCTCTGAAGCCTAGGCTAGGTATTCAGATTATATATAATATATGTAATGTATAATTATGCTTGTATTAATATTCATCATACTTAACTATTATACAATATTGCAGTCCCACAGAGAGGGAAAACTTCATGTTTCTATACCCCCAAATAGTCAAGATACATATTTCTTAATTCAAATATTTGGAACAATATTTTAAAAAGCACAGTGCTACTGGAGATTATAGAATAGGAAAATGATTTAGTAAAGAGAAAAACATGGCACACAGCACATTCAAATTCAGTAAGACCCTCTGTGTGCCTGAAGAGCCTGTTGGGAAACAGCTGTATAATGAGAGGCTGGCTGCTCCCAGCTTTCCTCAAGTTTGCTTGAGATTTATGGCTTAGTGGCTTTTTTGTATATTTCCCCCTATGATTATCCAAAATCAGAAATGCTGCTAGCAAATAGTAATGATATACTGGAAACAGAATTTCTACCTAAGGCTTCACCTAACCAGTTAGCCTCTTTTTCAGAAGGCTTGAATGTACAGTACGTGCATAGTCTGTACAATTACTTTCAAATACAAATGAGGTTTGAGATTACATTTTATTGTGTCTAGACCCTGATGTTCAAACTCAGAAAATTATACTTTGGAGTCTAAGTGACTCAGGGAATCAATGATGTTTACAAACACAAACACATTTGGAGTTGGCCTTAGGCAGGGAATATGCTGCATTTACACTATCAGCTGCAACTGTGAATGGAGAAATAAACAAAGAAAGGTGATATAAACAAAGAAAGGATTGGCATTTCAGGTTTTCCTCTTCATACAAATCAGCTTATGAGTTCTCATAGGTCATTTTATTAAGCTGTGAGCCTTGTGTTTCCTCCTTGTTAAATCAGAAAGAAAACAGAAAGTTTTCTGTTTGGTAACTGCTTGCCAAGAAGCAAACCCCTGGATGTCTAAAGTATCTCTCCTTACATTAGATACAGTCAGACAAAGATAAGTGTGTTCTCAGTGACCTCACTACCAGACTAGTGCCTCCTTGAGCGGTTCTTAAGTGGATTCCTTTCTGGGCTGTGGTCTTGGAGATGATAGACTCTCAACACAGTCACTGAATATGTTTTCAGGGCATTAGATTCTTGATTGTAAATAGATTGCACCCTCAAGGGAGAATAGTAGTTGTTCCAAGGTCCTGGAAGACTTCCAATTTGTGGCATAATATTAGTTGATACCAGCTAGCATTCATAAAAGATTCGCTTTGTCCTAAATACTTTTGCTATATTAGATATCTTATGTCTCACAATAATCCTCAGAAATAAACATAGATGAGGAAACCAAAGCACAGAAAGGTAACCCCAAATCACACAGTTTTGAGGAACTAGAATTTGAGTACAGGCAGGGTGACTCCAGGGCTCCCCATCTTAGTGTCTATGCTATATTTCTACTGATGGGTATGATATGACTTTTCAGATGATGTGCTGATGAACATTTCAAATTTTAAGACTCGTATCTATTTTAATTGTATTAGAAAATGAAAATCACACATCAGAATTTTGATTTCATGGTTCTTATTGCTCAGAATAAAGTTATAAAGTTTCAAAAAGTGAATTAATTTAGATAGATTTTGTCAGGAGAATGTGTAATTTCCTTGATTCTGTCTCGTTGGAACAAAAATTTGAAATGGCAGACCAGTGTTACAGTTCAGTTGCAGCTCAGTTTTATTTGGCAAATGAAGGAGAGTATACCCTTGAGGTGTGAGGGTGGGCTGATCCCAAAAGAGAGTCTTGGCTCCGTCTTTTTATATGTTTTGTCTCCTTCCTCCCACCCCCAAGGCTGCCCTATGCAAATTAGGGCTAGTCAGGAACAAGGGCGTGTTTGTTTCACCTGAGGTTCTCGCTCTGGTCCATGTATTTTTCCTTTGTTCCCTTTTCATGGACTTTTCCCTCTCTTTTTCTTTAAGCCACTGCCATTTTGGACTCCCTTTTCCTATTCTAAATACCTAACAATTTAAATACAAATGTTTTGGAAGTATAATACAAAATAACACATAAATTTAAAAGATGCCTGTGACACTACAAATGATAAAAATTATGTAATATGGTCCAAATCTACTGAAGTACAGAGACCCAGAGAGACTCTGTTCAGTTAGGAGTACATACCACATGGAAAAATTTGTGCGTGTCAACAGTTGAGGGGGCTGTTATTTAACATACCCTTGTGATTAGGCTTTGTGGTTATTCCTCAACGTAATGACAACTATAGATGCAAATATATGCTTTCCTAAATGCAAGAAAGGTAGAAAGCTTTTTCAGGTAGCATAACTGTCTAATTTTCCACAGAAAACCATTCATCATTATTTTTTTTAAATATTTTCAGTAACTTAAAGCAATTTTATGAACAACATATGAATTACATTATAGATGACTGGATACTCCTTTGAGGCAAGGCTTGCAGCTTCTAAATCTTTGTGCCCCCACCCCCCACCTTGCAAAATGCCTGCAGACTGAATGAACACATGGGTTCCTTTTAAAAATCTGGCAGTACATAGAATTATTTCTTCTTTACTCAGAGAAGATATTAAATTCGTTCAAATCCTTATTCCTCCTTCTTTGTTGTTTTCTTTTAAGCTTCTGTCAAAGTGTTTCTAATTTATGACAACTCTTTTTCTCTAAGTTTAGAGCTGATGCCAACCAGTAAAATAATAATTCATTTTCTACTCTGCTGTAGTTGTTACATAATGAGTGAATTACAGGACAAAGTGTTACAAAATTTTTGATCATTATTCTTGCTAAAAATCAGGGTGATGTTTATGCCTAAGAGAATCAAGTCTGATGTGAGGTGAGCAATATTTCCTACCTGGAAAAGGTCTCCAACTGTACCACCTGTTTCCACCTGGCCAGTTCATTTTCCTATCACATTTCTAAGATTTGTTCCAAATTTCCTTCTTAATGAAGCCTAAACATTGAATATACCTGTGATCCAGTTTGGGCTATAAGAAAGATTTTGGAGATGTTTTTGGAAGCTCCTTCTAAAGAGGCTTCCCAAGTGATAGTGACGGAGTCAGAAATTTCTATAGTAGAGATTTATTTCTCTAAGCAATATGTTTGCTAAAATTCCCTGACAAAATAAAAGTAATGTAAATAACTATGCAACTCTATAAACAATGCTACACCTGGCTATTAAGGACTTCATATTATTGGCTGAGTAGCATAAACCCTTAAGGAAGCCTGTAAATTCTTTTTTAAAAATTCGTTTAAACAATTACTGTAAAAATATTTATATTTTAATAAACATTTAAATAAATAATTTTGTTGTATCTAGACTCTGATGTTCAGACTCAGAAAATTATACGTTGAGGTCTAAATGACTCAGTGAATCATGATGTTTACAAACACACACACATTTGGAGAGTGGCCTTAGGCAGAGAATCTGCTGCNGAAATCAAGATCTTGAAAGACTGATATACCTTTATTTGGCTTCTGCATGAAAGGTGGGCCACTTAGGTGTTTAAAGAATCAAATGTCCTCTTACAATAATAATAGTGATGATAGTGAATTTTTACTTAGCATTTAAAAGTACAGAGCTGAAGCTGACTGCCCTCCTTACTCTGGGGAACCTTGAAGAGTGTGTGTATCACATTTATCCCCGTCTCCCACCCATCCCCAAGCCCATGTCTGCTCCATGAAATGAGAGCTTGATTACTATCGACACCTGAGCTCCAAGGTGTTTGCAGCCCAGTTAGTGTAACAGAAGTCCAGGACATGGCCCTGCCAAGAGGGAGAGCCTCAGTAGAACCTCAGTGCTCCCTAGGGCTGTGGCACCCATCTGGGCAAAGGCACTGGAATGAGGGAGAGACTGGTGGAACTTCAGCTCGAGGGACAGCGGTGCATGTTCTTTTGAGAATTATGCTCAGTCATGACAGTTGCTTTGCCCAGAAGCGCTCTCTAAGCGCAGACGCTCAGTCACAGCCACATGATGCTCTGCTCTGTGTGCAGAAGTGTGAACGCGCAGGGCTTACAGACATACTTTGTCAGTTTGGCAGAAGCTTCACTGGTGACTTATAATGAGGGAGTTACTTAGGAAATCAAGATCTTGAAAGACTGATATACCTTTATTTGGCTTCTGCATGAAAGGTGGGCCACTTAGGTGACAGTTTCTTTCTTCATGCAACGCCAGAACCAACTAGGAGAGTACCAAGCCACGTCTGCAAGGCTGAAGACTCGATAGAGCATTAATGATACAGCCAGTGTCAAAATTGCTGTGGCTGGGCCCAACCTGGAGTCCTTGATGATGCTGTTTTTTTCTAGTGTTAGGGTCATTTCCTTCGAGGCCGTCGCTTGCCTTCATTTGATCATGATTGATTAAATACTGTTGCCTTATTGTTTCTCAAGCTTTCCTCCCTTCCAAGGATGAGAGAAGTCTTTTCTTCCAAATACAGTGTTTTTGTCCATTTGGGTTTTTGCTGTGGCTTGTTGTTTTTGTTCTTAACTAACCTCAAAGAAGTAGAGTAGGAAGTTGGAGTCTGAGGTGATTGATCTGTGTGGCAGTCACAAATTGACATTTAAATGTGGCTTTCACTTCTAGCCAGCTAGGCTGGTAGACACTCGGCCAACAAGAGGCTGTGTGGGCCTCGATGGGTAGACAGGTGGGTCGGCGAAGGTGGCCACCTGCTATTGCAGTGGGTATGGGAGGGCCCTGGGGCCTAGGTGGCCCCAGCTGGAACAGCCCCACACCATCTTGTCCGCAAGCAGCACCAGGGAGCCCAGCGGGCCGAGGCCTTCGTGAGGGCCTTCCTGAAGCGGAGCCTGCCCCGCATGAGCCAGCAAGCCCTAGAGGACCACCTGCAACGCAAGGCCGTTGTCCTGGAGTACTTCACTCACCGGAAGCAAAAGGAAAAGAGAAAGAAATCTAAAGGCCTTTCTGCCAAGCAGAGGAGGGAGCTGCAGCTCTTTGACATTAAACCAGAGCAGCAGAGGTATGGCGAGCTTTTCCTGCCTTTCCACACAAGCAGTGTAATCTTCCTAGTACTGAGTACGGATTTGGAAAGCTAGGGGATTCCCTGGTGGCTCAGATCGTAGAGAGTCTGCCTGCAACGCAGGGTTCGATCCGTGGGTCAGGAAGATCCCCTGGAGAAGGAAATGGCAACCCACTCCAGTATTCTCGCCTGGAAAATCCTACGGACGGAGGAGCCTGGTGGGCTACAGTCCATAGGGTTGCAAAGAGTCCTGCACGACTGAGCAACTTCACTTTAGGAAACTAGGCAGCCCCTGCTCCGCTTAAGCTAAGAGAGCCTCTCCCATTTCTGCCACAAGGGGGCAGCCTTCCTTTACCAATTCAGACCTTTTTGAATTTGGCTTCTGTTNCAGTAGTTTGAGCATTCTTTGGCATTGCCTTTCTTTGGGATTGGAACGAAAACTGACCTTTTCCAGTCCTGTGGCCACTGCTGAGTTTTCCACATTTGCTGGCATATTGAGTGCCGCAATTTCACAGCATCATCTTTCAGGATTTGAAATAGCTCAACTGGATTTCCATCACCTCCACTAACTTTGTTTGTAGTGGTTCTTTCTAAGGCCCACTTGACTTCACATTCCAGAATGTCTGGCTCTAGGTGAGTGATCACACCATCGTGATTATCTTGGTCATGAAGATCTTTTTTGTACAGTTCTTCTGTGTATTCTTGCCACCTCTTCTTAATATCTTCTGCTTCTGTTAGGTCCATACCATTTCTGTCCTTTATCGAGCCCATCATTGCATGAAATGTTCCCTTGGCATCTCTAATTTTTTTGAAGATATCTTTGGTGCCCAGCTTTCTTTATAGTCCAACTCTCACATCCATACATGACTACTGGAAAAACCAAGGCTTTGACTAGATAGACCATGACCAAAGAGGAGGAAAATACAAAGCTCTCGGCATAGACACTGAAAGGGGGTAAAGAGTGCCCCCAAGGCAGGGCAGGACTGCTGTAAGCAGTTTTTAATAGCCTTCCTTAAAGCACANGAGGCCTGGCATGCTGCAATTCATGGGGCTGCAAAGAGTAGAACATGACTGAGTAACTGAACTGAACTGATATCCTTAGGATGGACGGGGTGAATCTCCTTGCAGTCCAAGAGACTATCAAGAGTCTTCTACACCACAGTTCAAAAGCATCAATTCTTCAGTGCTCAGTTCAGTTCAGTTGCTCAACTTATGTATGGCTTCTCTTGATCCTTGGATTAAGTCATTTTTCATGCCCCTCTGCCTTTTTACCATGACCAGATGTATGAGCTTAAGATTAATGATCACCAGTTGTTTTTCCCTCAAGCATATGGAACAGAAATTAATTCCTGCCCTTCCCTGGATCTGAGTGCTGATCATTTATCAAATTAAAGACAAAAATTCAGGACAATGGAGGAGGGTCTTTACTGAAAATAAGAATATGTTCTCAGAGTTCTACACTGACTGCCTAGTAATTTCTACCTCATCATTACTCTCAAAGCTAAGAAGTGCTAGTTAATTTTTTTCTTCTGGTTTTATTGAGATATAATTGACATATAGCACTGTACTAGTTTAAGGCATACAGCACAGTGATGATTTGACTTACATATTGATACATATTAAAATGATTGTCCTAAGTTTAGTGAACAGACAATCATTTTAATATTAACATCTACCATCTCATAGGGCTTCCCTGGTGGCTCAAAGGTTAAAGCATCTGCCTGCAATGTGGGATACCTGGGTTCAAACCCTGGGTTGGGAAGATCCCCTGGAGAAGGAAATGGCAACCCACTGCAGTACTCTTGCCTGGAGAATCCCATGGAGGGAGGAGCCTGGTAGGCTACAGTCCATGGGGTTGCAAAGAGTCGGACACGACTGAGCGACAAACTACTACTACCATCTCATACAGATACAAAATTAGAGAAAGAGAAAAAAATTCTGTTTAGAGAAAGAAAAAGAAAGTTTTTTGTGTATATGTGATGAGAACTGTTAGAATTTACTCTCTTATATAACATACAGCAGGGTTAATTATATTTGGCATGTTGTACATTACATCCTTAATACTTATATATCTTGTAACTACAAGTTTATAACTTTTGACTGCCTTCATCCAATTCTCTCTCCCCTGCCCCTTGCCTCTAATAACCACAAATCTGATCTCTTTCTCTGTGGTTTGTTTGTATGTATGTTTGTTTTTGAAGTATAATTGACCTACAACACTATGTTAGTTCCTGTTATACAACATAGTGATTTTTTTGAACATTTCAAACTGATCACCATGATAAGTCTAGTTATGATATGTTGCCATACAAAGATATTACATAGTTTTGTCCTATATTCCTCATACTGTACATTTCATACCCATGATGCATGTATTGTGCAACTTAAAGTTTGTAGGTACAGTAATTTTTGAAGAGTGGCATACCTGGGTGGGACTTCAGATTAAAAAGAGGAGGGGATGATTGATAGGATATATGAAATGATGTGAATGATAAACTATCTCATTGGCAGATTTATCAAAAATTCTGTATCATTTATAGAGTGGTGTACAGAGTTGGAATTTGCTTGTTCTGCTAGACATTACTTTTTCATCTTCTTTTGACTACTCCTTAGTCATTTGCCTACTCTCTCCCATTGAACTGTAAGCAACTTGGTGGCCAAGGGCTATTACTAAATAAATACAATGTTTTCAAAAAGGAAATGACATCAAATCTTTAAGTCAGGATGTTAATCTTACTAATATTCTTAATCAGCTTTTCTTTAAACTGAAGTGGCTTCATTTCAAGAAACTGAATGATTTTTGTCTGCTGTTGACCCTACACTTGGCCCAGTACTAACTTTTAATGATCATTTCTGTTTTAAAAGGAAGGCCAATGTACTGTGTTGGAGAAACACATGTAGAAACAAGTAATATGAATTTATATTTAAAAGGACTTTTGCTTCAATAAATATTTTCATGAAGATTTGCAGTAAGACATATATTTTACAATAATAATATAAAATTACCAAAGGACGAAAATGAGTGAATCTGCAAATAGCTCTTTCTTATACATTAACAATAACTCAATAGAAATCTCTAACCATAGTGTTGACCCGTTCTTTGAAATCAGATTAAACTGCTCTGAACACAGTGGATTTTTAAGCACTGTTAAAGAGTTTGTCCCAACTAGCCTGATAGTCATTCTCAATTTAAGAGCTATGAAATTCCTCAGGGAACTGGGAACCTTTGAGGTTTTAAGACATTGGCTAAAAACCTGCACAAATATGTTGTATTCTTCAATGCAACTTGTTGGCGTTGTCTGTCTTATTTTTGAGAGAAAGGAGATGCTGGGAAGCAACGTGTTTGCAACGTAGTCCCAAGGTACTGATTCAGTTCAATAATTCAAATCTATGAACAAAAAGCAGAGCTTTTTCTTGGTACATTAATTATACTTTCATAGGACTTTAAAATGAAGGAGTTACATAGACTTCTCTCCTTAATTCAACAATTTTCTAAGAGGTCACTGAGAGCTTTGTCTTTTCTACAGTATTTTTGTGGGAAAATGTGTTTTAATAAGTAAAATTATTTCTCAAGAGCTTGAGGACTTGACACTGATAGACCAGAGCTGAAGATGCTCAGCACTGCCGGAACCTCTTGCATTAGTTCATATCCTCAGGAGTTTTGGACTGTCAGTGTTGAAGGGTTTGAAATTGGGAAATATATTACTCAAGTTTGCCCATTAAAATATTGGAAGAAAAAAAAGTAAAAAAGTACCGAAGTTGCAGCTGGTGTGACATGCAGTATATGACACTGGAAAAATGCTATGAATTTCAGAGGTTGTCTGAGCATAGAATTATGTGATGTGACAAGTGCAGGCAATACTTTTTTGGGGGTGGGGGGAGAACTGCTGATTTAACAGGAAGAGAAAACTCCATGGAGAAGCATCAGTGCATAAATTGCTCCTGCCCTGAACTCAATGCTATTAATTCTTTGATGCCAAGAGTCAAATTTTGTCAGAGATGGAATCTGCTCTGACACTCTCTGCCAAATCAATAGACATGAAAAAAATGACATTAAATGATATTCATGTTCTGACCAACTTACTAAAACAAGGCTATTCAGAATTATTGTTGGCATGGGATTTTCCTGTTTAAAGTTCAGCCATCTTTATCACCACAGTCACATATTTTTGCTATTTTGATTATTCACTATCATTTATATTGGACAAATCATTCTAACATACTATCCT
The DNA here is from genome assembly GCA_006410875.1 of Neotragus pygmaeus. Lineage (NCBI taxonomy): Eukaryota > Metazoa > Chordata > Mammalia > Artiodactyla > Bovidae > Neotragus > Neotragus pygmaeus. Next base: position 1,177,289 of record SJYV01036727.1, read on the forward strand.
ATTTGATATCATAAATGGAAAAAAGAGGCTAAACTTTCAGAGAAGATGATGATAATGGTAATTTCACTTAAAAGTGGACGTAAAATCAATGCGAATAATAATCTTGTTTAAAGAGATGTAGTGACTTTTTCATGTACTTAATATATAATTTTAAAATAATGAGAACACAGTATTTATTGCCAGGAATCTTGAAATATTTCTTAAACACTAGGCTCAATTTCCTCCTGTATGTTAGAAAAGGGTAAAGAGTTGCCCCTCTTCTCTCTTGTATTTTCTTTTAATGTCTGGTTGCCCTTAGGTTCTATGAGAAAATCACTAACAGGGCAACACCAGCAAAACTCTGTACAGTTGAGCCTTTGTTCACATTTGTTTAAATACTTCTTAAAAGATAAAGCAAAAAGTAATGCGAAAGGTCCTGAGAACATGCAATTCCATCCCTAAGAGCATTCCCCAGGTAGATTCTTCTAGTTCTCTCTCATTTATGGTCAAGATAATGTCTTCTTCTGGGATATCCCTAGAAGAATGCCCTTGTTGAACTAGCAATTCCTTGTGATTCTAAAGTTCTATGACACTTATAAAGAATGTTCATCTATGTTATCTCATTTGATCTTCATAACAACTAATTAAATAGATTGAGCAGATAAGAATACTCCAGTCAAACCCCCTATGTTCTGATTCTGAGGATGGGACGTCCTATCTCACCTCCAAACTTCATGTCAGAGAAATGGGAAAGGTTGCTTCTAATGTCATGGTAGTGCATCATGGTAGGACTCATCAGAGAGTATAATTCAGATTGCTTACTATCCAGCTCTTGTCGAAGCCTGGCTGAGATGGTGACAGAATAAATTTCTAGAGATCAGTTTTACAGTATGTGACAAAAGGTTTAAAAATGCTTCAACACTTTGACATAGCAATTCCACTTCTAGTAATTTATCATGAATTCATGCAAAGGTATATGTTCACCCTTACTACTTATAATAGGGGGAAATTATAAACAAGGAGTTTAAAGTTAAGAAACTCGGTAAAACAATGATATATATCCATATAATGGAATATGAAAATAAATTAAAAATCATGTTGTGTGTGGTGCTATTAATTGATTAGGGATAATGTTTCTGGTACATTAATAAAAGAAAAATCAGACACAAAGACAGCATATACAGTACAGTAGCATTTTTAGAAAGAAAAAAGTACTCATTTTATGCATGAAAAAATAAGGCTAGGTTCCTGCCAAAATGTCTAAACAGTTATCTATGGGTGGTAGGATTAGAGGTGGTTTATTTCTCTTTTCATTTCATCTGCTTCTGTGTGTGTGTATGTGTGTGTGTGTTCCCATTGGGCATGTATTACTTCTGTCATTAAAGCTCAAATGTCTGGATGAGAGAAGTGATGCCCACAGATGATATAAGAAACATACTGCCCAGGCATTTCTTTAGTCATTTCAGATTCTAACCTCATGTTACATTATAGCACGTAAATTATTTTTTAATTTTTAAAAATTTAATTATGGAAAAGAGTTTGTCTTGTAAATTTTGAATATTTCCTCTAAGTTCCAGAATATAAGTGAAGTTACATAAACCCATTTGGTTTTGGTTCTTTCTTCCCTTCAGGTGCCAAGATATATACAATATTTAAAAATTAATCTCAGTAATTTGTAACCCTTTGGTTAGCTTTTTATTTCTCTTCTTGATCATATCTTTTTTGTTTTTTCCTTAAATTTCAATTTGTACACATTATTAAGTATGTATCTTTTATTATAGTTCTTCTCATTGCTTTCGGGAAAAAAGTAGTATAAATTATGATATAATTAATATCCCCTCATGGGGTCACTAAGAGTCGGACACAACTGACTGACTTCACTTTCACTTTTCACTTTCATGCATTGGAGAAGGAAATGGCAACCTACTCCAGTGTTCTTGCCTGGAGAATCCTAGGGATGGGGGAGCCTGGTGGACTGCCGTCTATGGGTCACACAGAGTCAGACACAACTGAAGTGACTTAGCAGCAGCCAGTGAATTTACAGACCATTCTTGTTACTGTCCATCTGGAAAATTGAGAAACAATGCCTACTTATGCTTTTGTGATAGAAAAGAAATTTGAGAGGATAGGGACAAAAAAACTTTAAAACCACTAGGATACTGAATGCTGTCTCTAGGACACTGGACAAGTCACAATGTCTTTGCATCTGTGACCCCATCTAAGAAATTTCTATAATAAAACGCAGGAGTGGAAACTACTGTTGTCTCACTCCTAAGAGCTATTCCTAACCTCCTTCACCTTCTCCTGCCTCCCACTACAGAGTCTGTGAAAAGTTGACTGTTTATCTTCAGAGTCTCCTTTGTGGCTGGTTACGACCACGTGACTGGTATGTCTCTAGGGAAGATTTTTTTTTCTCCTTTATAAAAGAAGTAAATTCTGTTTGCTTCTTTCCCTTGCCAGCATCTGCTCCAACTATCTGCTCCAACTATCTGCTCCACTACCTGCTCCTGCCTTGTTTTGCCTGGAGCTATGAGAAACATTTTGCAAACACAGGATGACAAGCTTAAGATTGAAAAGTCAACATGCCTAGAATGGTGGAGGGAAAGACAGAAGGATCCTGGGTTCTTGATAGTGTCCCTGAGCCACTGAGGCAATGCCTGCAACCAGCTAAGTCTGGACTTACTCCTGGGTGCAAAAAATAAGCCTCTGTTTGATTAAACAACTGCCATCCAGGCTCTCTGTTACCTGCAGCTAAATGACCCTGATGGTCAATAGTATGCTGCTGTTGTGGGAATTAAATTAAATGAAATAATATATTTGCAATTGCTTTGTAAGCTGCAGATAACTCTGGAGATTTGTTATTATTTAGAGAGGTGGTATAGAGCAATAGCAAAGGCTTTGGACTTGGACTCAGAGATATAGGCTTGCATTGTAGCCAGTCACCTTATTAGAGCTTACTCATAAAAAAAAATGACCTAATCTCTCTTTGCATTTATTGTCATCTGTAAAATGGAGATAATGAATATCTGAGAAGGTTTTTGTGAAGGTTAAAGGAGATAAGATACAGAACTTGATACATCTGTTCAACACTTTTTTTTTTTTTTTGGGAAAGAAAAATTAACAAGTAACAGTGATGTGTGGTCTGACTTAACTTAGAAAAGACTTTCTAAGTCAGATTGATGCCAAGATCTCAACTCTGTGCACTGGTGTCCAATAGAATCTTCTAGACAGAGTTTTTGGTAAAGTTGAAAAAGGTAATTTTATTGCTTTGCTAGGCAAAAGGGGACACAACGGGCTTATGCCCCTCAATACTGTGTATCTCAGCCTGGGGGGATCTGGTGAGGAGTTTTACAGCAGTGGTTCAAGGTGGAGTTGCTAATAAGGATAAGAGTATGTACAGGGCTTGCACTCTGTTAATCAGGCCTCAGGTGGTCTGATGAGTTCTTGAGGTTATCAAACTATGACCTTTTCTCTGGCACATCTCCATTTGTTGGGAGTTTTAGTTCTGCAGAAGATCCCAAAGATCCTGTTATGTGTTTACTTTGAACCAGGATTCTGTCCCCAGGCTGCACTATTGTTTCTTGACTGCTCCCCTCTTGTCTGTGCATTTCCTCCCTTTCCTGACTAGCTACTGTTTGAATCTGCCCTTTGGAACTCAGGGAGGGTCAAGAAATGGGGAACACAGAAAGGCTTTAGTGCTCAGGAGCCCCATAGGGTCCTGCTTGGTTTCAAGATCACATTGCCCCTTGAACATTTATATCACTATGAAAAGTCTAGAACACTGAAAGATACCTCAGGATGCACTATTAATAAAAGTAGAAGTAAGAATTTTGCTAGCTTACTAACTATTATAGTCCATGGAGATTCTCCAGGCAAGAATATTAAAGTGGGCTGCCATGCCCTCCTCCAGGGGAATCTTCCCAACCCAGGGATCGAACCCAGGTCTCCTGCACTGCAAGCTGATTTTTTACCATGTTAGCCACCAGGATTCCAGGCACTATTCCAAGATCTTCACATATACTGACTAATCGTCACAGAAGTCCTATGTGTTCTTTCACTTCATTATAAAAATGAGAAAAATACAGAAGAAAGGGGTTTAAGAAAGTCATCCCAGATTACACACCTGATCATGGAGTGGTCATTGAACTCAGGCAATCTGGCTACAGAACCTATGCCCTTAATGTCTGTTATGTTAAGTCTAAGGGAAAAAATTATTAAATATATTACACTGAGCCTTCTATGAGAACACGGAAATACTTTAATCTAAGCAATCTTTACTTGTAGGCTAGGACTGTACACAAAAATAAGAGAAAGTATTGTTGAGAGTTTGGATAAAGAAATTGGAGGCCATTCCATTCAGGAAATTAGAGGAGTGTTTCAATCTCCAGGGAATAAAGTATCAGAAAACCTAAAATCTCTCTGGAGCTTCCTTCACATTAGGCCTTTCTGGGCAAAAGTCCAAGCCCAAGCTTTCTTCAGTTCAGTTCAGTGGCTCAGTCATGTCTGACTCTTTGCCACCCCATGGACTGCAGTACGCCAGGCTTCCCTGTCCATCACCAGCTCCCAGAGCTTACTCAAACTCATGTCCATCAAGTCAGTGATGCCATCCAACCATCTCATCCTTTGTCATCCCTTCTCCTCCCACCTTCAATCTTTCCCAGCATCAGGGTCTTTTCCAAGAAGTCAGTTCTTACCAGATGGCCAAAGTATTGGAGCCTCAGCTTCAGCAACAATCCTTCCAGTGAATATTCAAGACTGATTTCCTTTAAGTTGGACTGGTTGGATCCCCTTGCAGTCCAAGGGACTCTCAAGAGTCTTTTCCAAAACACCATAGTTCAAAAGCATAAATTCTTTGGTGCTCAGCTTTCTTTATAGTCCAACTCTCACATCCATACATGACTACTGGAAAAATCATAACTTTGACTAGACAGACCTTTGTTGGCAAAGTAATGTCTCTGCTTCTTAATATACTGTCTATGTTGGTCATAGCTTTTCTTCCAAGAGCCAGCGTCTTTTAATTTCATAGCTGCAGTCACCATCTGCAGCAATTTTGGAGCCCTCTAAAACAAATTCTGACACTATTTCCACTGGTTCCCCATCTATTTGCCATGAATTGATGGGACCAGATGCCATGATCTTCGTTTTCTGAAGGTTGAGTTTTAAGCCAACTTTTTCACTCTCCTTTTTCACTTTCATCAAGAGGCTCTTTAGTTCTTCGCTTTCTTCCATGAGGGTGCTGTCATCTGCATATCTGAGGTTATTGATATTTCTCCTGGCAATCTTGACTCCAGCTTGTGCTTAATCCAGCCTGGCATTTCTCATGATGTACTCTGCATATAAGTTAAATAAACATGGTGACAATATACAGCCTTGACGTACTCCTTTTCCTATTTGGAACCAGTCTGTTGTTCCATGTNGCAATCTTGACTCCAGCTTGTGCTTAATCCAGCCTGGCATTTCTCATGATGTACTCTGCATATAAGTTAAATAAGCAGGGTGACAATATACAGCCTTGACGTACTCCTTTTCCTATTTGGAACCAGTCTGTTGTTCCATGTCCAGTTCTAACTGTTGCTTCTCGACCTGCATATAGTTTTCTCAGGAGGCAGGTCAGGTGGTCTGGTATTCCCATCTCTTTAAAAATTTTCCACAATGTGTTGTAATTCACACAGTCAAAGGCTTTGGCATAGTCAATAAAGCAGAAATAGATGTTTTTCTGGAACTCTTGCTTTTTCAATTTTGACTCTGAAGCTTTCTTACTAAACTTTTAAATAAAAGCATAAACCACTCCCCAAACAGATAAGGAAGCTTTGCTGCTTCTGCTAAGTCGCTTCAGTTGTGTCCAACTCTGTGCGACCCCATAGATGGCAGCCCACCAGGCTCCCCCATCCCTGGGATTCTCCAGGCAAGAGTACTGGAGTGGGGTGCCATTGCCTTCTCCGAAGGAAGCTTTAGAGGGAACCCAAAGAAGAAGGCCTGGAATTTGCCTGTGGTAGTCATTCTTCCTGTGTGTGAGACTTAAAGATACCTTAATAGAGAAGACTTGGTATTTTAGCATATTCCCCTAAGGAAGTAATAATAATTGTTAATGTCTTTTATTCCTGTAAAATGAAAGTTTCCTTATGGAGGTATGAATGATATGAGACTTAAGTTCCCATTAGGATGTCCAGAAAATTCCCCAGAGTAAGCAGATTTCTTAGCAAGGCATAAATCTCTGTGAAATTATACATGTGAGAGTAATTATGGGCTTACTTGAAATGGATATGGTGGTTTTACTCTCCTCCTAGTTTGTCTTCCTGTATTGTAGAAGCTAGAAAATTAAAATATATCATTTCCAGATTTCATTACGACTCAAGTTCTGGATGTGAATTAGATTCTGCCAATTAGATGCACTCACTTGCTATTGAGAATGTGGAAGTAAGGCAAGGGAGTGCTTCAAGCCTCTTAGCAGTTTCTGTTGACTGGTATGCCCATGTGTACCAGACAAGCCAGATGAGACACATGGGTGCCTGCTGCCTGTTCTGGGCTTTTGTTCTGGGAAGAGATGGCCTCACAGGTTTCCTGGGACCAACTTGATGACTGGTTGAAAGTAAAAGTGAAAGTTAGTCACTCAGTCATGTTAGACTCTTTGTGACCCCATGGACTCTAGCCCACCAGCTCCTTTGTCCCTGGAATTCTCCAGGCAATCAAAGTAAACTTTGCAGGCAGCATGATTTAGCAGAAGGATAGACAGATTTAGTCCTCAGCTCTTTCATGCAATGAACAAAACTCAGATATTTCTGTAGGAAAATGTAGGTATAATCAAGGGCCTGTGATCTTTTCATTGTGTTGTGCTCAGGCATGTGGCACATAATTCAGATACAAGGATCTGAGGTGAGAAATTTTTGGTCAGGGGATGGATGAAGATCTACAGAAGTGGTAGGCAGAAACTTCGAGAACGAAGGTGCCATATCAAGAGGGAATACAGATCTCCCTGGACTTATGATGGCTTTATGTCCCAATAAGCCCATCAGAAATGGAAAATACTGTAATTTGAAAATGTATTTAAAACACCTAACCTCTCAAACATCATAGCTTAGCTTAACCTATTGAATGTGCTCAGAACAATACGAACCTATAGTTGAGCAAAATCAAATATCTTAACACAAAGCCCATTTTAGAAGAAAATGTTGAACATCTTATATAACTTATGAATGCTGTATTGAAGGTGAAAAACAGAATGGTTGTATGGGTACAGAATGGTGATAAGTGTATGGGTAGCTTCCCCTCATGATCACGTGGAGAACCAGGAACCGCAGCTCCCTGCCCTTGCCCACCATCATGAGAGAGCATCATGCCACATATCACTAGCCCTGAAAAATATCAACTCAAAATCTGAAGTACAGTTTCTACTGAATGTGAATCACTTTCCCACCATTGTAAAATCAAAAATAATCATAAGCTGGGGACCATATGTACAAATGATTCCTGTCCAGCTGAAGGAAAAAGAAAAAAAACGCAGATATAACTTTAGCTCACTATAGCATCAGAAGTCAGTGAAATCCCAAGATGGTATTGACTTACCTCAGCAGGCATCTGGTTCATGGGGAAACCCAGACTAGCTTGTCTCAGGCTGAGATGAGTGAGATAACAAAGCATATAGTGAGGCGCTGAGCTCTAGATCACTTCTTTTGCCACCACTAAGTGCTGTGTTGGAAGAGGGTGTTTGCTATGACCATTGCATTTTCTTGGCAAAACTCTATTAGTCTTTGCCCTGCCTCATTCCATATTCTAAGGCCAAATTTGCCTGTTACTCCAGGTGTTTCTTGACTTCCTACTTTAGCATTCCAGTAGACTATAATGAAAAGGACATCTTTTTTGGGTGTTAGTTCTAAAAGGACTCGCAGGTCTTCATAAAACCGTTCAACTTCAGCTTCTTCAGTATTACTGGTTGGGGCATAGACTTGGATAACTGTGATATTGAATGGTTTGCCTTGGAGATGAACAGAGATCATTCTGTCGTTTTTGAGATTGCATCCAAGTACTGTATTTTGGACTCTTTTGTTGCCCATAATGGCTACTCCATTTCTTCTGAGGGATTCCTGCCTGCAGTAGTAGATATAATGGTCATCTGAGTTAAATTCACCCATTCCAGTCCATTTTAGTTCGCTGATTCCTAGAGTGTCGACTTTCACCCTTGCCATCTCTTGTTTGACCACTTCCAATTTGCCTTGATTCATGGACCTGACATTCCAGGTTCCTCTGCAATATTGCTCTTTACAGCATCGGATCTTGCTTCTATCACCAGTCACATGCACAACTGGGTATTGTTTTTGCTTTGGCTCTATCCCTTCATTCTTTTTGGAGTTATTTCTCCACTGATCTCTGGTAGCATATTGGGCAGCTAATGACCTGGGGAGTTCCTCTTTTGGTATCCTATCATTTTGCCTTTTCTTACTGTTCATGGGATTCTCAAGGCAAGAATACTGAAGTGGCTTGCCATTCCCTTCTCCAATGGACCACGTTCTGTCAGCCCTCTCCACCATGACCCACCCGTCTTGGGTTGCCCCGCAGGCATGGCTTGGTTTCACTGAGTTAGACAAGGCTGTGGTCCTAGTCTGATTAGATTGACTAGTTTTCTGTGAGAATGGTTTCAGTGTGTCTGCCCTCTGATGCCCTCTTGCAACACCTACCATCTTACTTGGGTTTCTCTTACCTNTGGCTTGGTTTCACTGAGTTAGACAAGGCTGTGGTCCTAGTCTGATTAGATTGACTAGTTTTCTGTGAGAATGGTTTCAGTGTGTCTGCCCTCTGATGCCCTCTTGCAACACCTACCATCTTACTTGGGTTTCTCTTTCCTTGGGTGTGGGATATCTCTTTACGGCTGCTCCAGCAAAGCATAGCCGCTGCTCCTTACCTTGGACGAGGGGCATCTCCCTACCACCTCTCCCACCTAAGTAGGGATTATTCTTCTAAAACCAGGTTTCCTGTGCATTCACTCCTTTGATCCTTCCAGAAGTCCTAATGGCCACAGGCTTGAGGATTCTTCTTGTCTCAGACTGATCCAGCTTGGGTTCCTGGCTCTGCCACTTACTGGGGAAAGTGACACATCCTTCTTAAGTTTCCTTTTCCTCCTCTGTAAAATGGGGTGCCACCAGATAAAACATGAGCTTCCTTGTTAGTATAAGTACATCCCAGCCATTGCATGGGATGTGCTTATACTAAAAATATTCCCTGTTCCTCTGGAACTCCAAATGAACTGGGTGTTAGCTGTTTTTGTTTTTTGCTAAATCGTACAGTCCTGGAAGGGGAGACAGTGATGGTGACCAATGGATGCCTCTCAAGGGCAGTTAACACTCCCAATTCCTTCCAAATTGGGGGCAGGGGAAGAGGCATGTTGTTTCTATAAAGGGATTCTATGCACAGCACCAGTAGCATCCTTGAACAACTTCTCACTCTCCATTCCCAAACCTTCACATCAGGCGGACTCCTGGGTCCAGCAAAGTTATAGGTAGACAATCCAGTTTGTTGCTAAGAATCACCGACTCTGTCAGATGAAAAGACCCTTAACCATTGCCAAATCCACCTGTCTGGTTTTGCTGAGAGGGCCTGGAGAGGTTGGGTTATTTTCCCAAGGCTGGGGTCACAAACTCCATTGCCAAAGGGTCAGCCAGGAGAAACAAATGGTGTCCAAGATGATGAGGAGTGGTGAGGAATGTGGCAAACTGGAGAGAAGGGGCCCCTCTAATGAGGCAACAGCAACAGCCTGTTTCCCAGAGCCATAAGGGAATGGGTGCTCAGAGTGATGAACGCCTCTAAAATTCTCCTGAGTGCTCGCTTCAGCAGTGCATATACTAAAATTCTCCTGAGGAGCTGGAAATATGCATGTCTGTTTCATGTGAAATCTCTTGGTTTGGAAATGTTGGCACCTATTAGAAATTCTTAAGAACTCTGGAAGGGCCAAGGAAAATATGTCAGCAGGCCAAACTGGGGGCCCTGGAGTCACCATGTGCAATCTCTATGGCCCCTTGGGACATGGGAAGCACAGCCAGACTTCCTGGGCCAAGGTCATTTCTGTCACTCCAGCAAAAGGCCACAGCTCGAGAGGAGGGAGACAGGAGTGGAAATACTGGAGGAATGGCCAGCAGCTCCTACCCAAAGCCTCCAGTGTGAGTTAGAGTAGGAAATCTCAGGCACCGGTGTTATTCTGTTTTAATTGAGATGGAATTCAAGAACATACAATGAACACTTGTAAAGTGTTCAGTTCAATGGCACTGAGTGCATTAAAAAGGTCATGGAACCAACCTAATCTAGTTTCAAAATGTTTTGGTCACCCCCAAAAAGAAATTCTGCATCTGTTAAGTGGTCACCCCCTCCCCATCCNGTGGTCATGTATGGATGTGAGAGTTGGATTGTGAAGAAGGCTGAGTGCCGAAGAATTGATGCTTTTGATCTGTGGTGCTGGAGAAGACTCTTGAGAGTCTCTTGGACTGCAAGGAGATCCAACCAGTCCATTCTGAAGGAGATCAACCCTGGGATTTCTTTGGAAGGAATGATGCTGAAGCTGAAACTCCAGTACTTTGTCCGCCTCATGCGAAGAGTTGACTCACTGGAATAGACTCTGATGCTGGGAGGGATTGGGGGTAGGAGGAGAAGGGACAACAGAGGATGAGATGGCTGGATGGCATCACTGACTCGATGGATGTGAATCTGAGTGAACTCTGAGAGATGGTGATGAACAGGGAGGCCTGACGTGCTGTGATTCATGGGGTCGCAAAGAGTCGGACACGTCTGAGTGACTGAAATGAACTGAACTGAAGTGCTGTGTATCTTGCTTGTTTCCCAGATGAGCAGAGTAGGGCACTGGAAAACTATAAGACTGGACAATTTAACTTAAAATGCTGTAGTATTACCCAAAGGAAAATTTTAAATTAATGCATCAAACTAAGACAAAGACTTAGATCTCTTTTCCCATCTGTTTTCTGGTAGGTGAATCATGAGAATTATCAAAGAAGGACATAAAGCATCTACATTTTTTTCTCAGAGTGAAAAGAAAAAGTATCTTCTGATTCTATGACATTGACTGTATTTAGTTTACTCTGACTACCTGCAAATTTACTTACCTGGCCCCCATTCAGGAAATATTTAATCCATATATTTTCATAGGTCCAGAATATACTTTCTTATTAGCATGGAAGAGGAAGAGTTCTGAGCAGGGAAAGCATAGTAATATTTCAGCTTTCCCTGTTAAGATACATTGATCTAAGAACTTCCCTGGTGGTCCAGAAATTAAGACTTCGCCTTCCAATGCCAATGTGGAAGTGGATGTGGGTTTGATCCCTGGTTGGGAAGCTAAGATCCCACATACCTTGCAGCCAAAAACTCTAAGTATAAAACAGAAACAATATTGTAACAAAGTCAATAAAGACTTAAAAAATAAAGACATTAAAAAAATCTTTTAAGAAATCAATGCACTGATACAGTTTTATTATTGTTAAGTTTGTGGAAAGCTCATAACCCCAGTCAAGACGGTATATTTAAATTTATGTACAAAGCTAATGTGGTTAAATCTACATCCATCTTTTGAATAAATCTGTGACATGACTCACATGGTCAGTATGAATAACCAACAGCTCAATATGTATGTCTTGGATGCCCACTCCCTTCCCTGCTCCATCAGTGATAATCCGTGTATTAATTTACTGATAGTCAAAATAGGGATTATCATTGGTGCCATAACTTATCTATTTGGTGAGATGGCCCTATGTCACTAAGGTACAAGCTTTCTGTTAAGAAAGAACAGGACCTCTACAATATGGAAGAGCTGAGAGTTGCATTCTCATGTGTTTATGAAGATTTTATTTATTCCAGTCTTCCAAATGAAGACTTTCTGAGAGTTTTGAGTCCATTAAAAATTATTTAAAATTTTGAGCTCATTAAATACAATGTATTCCTATTGGTTTACAAGAGAAATTGATTCACATCAAAAATGAAAGAAAAATCCTTGGTGAATTAAATACTTTAATAACTGGAAAACAAGATTACGATGTTCAGCTATAGTTGTGGCAATTTCACTTCTGGTATATCCCCCTGAATTTCTTTTATAGACTTTTGAATAGTTATACTCTACAGTGCTTATTGCACTCTTATTTGTGGTGATGGAGAGTTAAAGACAAAATGATGTCCATCACTGGGATAGTGGATAGATAAAAATGTGTTTGGATATATGCAGAAATTAAAAGAAAAGAATTAAATGTACATATGTCAACATGAATTTATCTTTCAAAATATAATTCTTAATGGGAAGTGTGAGAAACAGAATGAGATATATAAACCAGAAATATTAATATAAATTAAAAATACATGTACAGAAAGCAATCCCTCATGTCTGTAAGAGTATAAGTATAGTGATAAATAATAACATATTACTTTGCGAGGATTGGTAGAAGAATGAAATGAGGGTTGGGTGATAAAACAGAATAGATAAATAAAATAAGAGAGAGCCTTTGAAAGGATTGAAATGGATAGCATGTTATGAATGGAAAAGCATTATTAGCTTAAGCTTATACACATGGGATCCCATGTCTACACACACCCCCTTTAAAAAAAAAGGACAAACATACAAAAATACAATGAGTATTGGGACTTTTTAATTTGGTTAATAAAAATATTATCCATTCCAGTTATGACAACCATTAAAACCTAGTTTCCAAATAAATGAATTCAGAAAGTATCCTTGTGATACAAGGATTCAAAACATGATTTTTAAAATAATGTATTCATCATGTGTGTGTGTGTGTGTGTGCGCACTCAGTTTTTTATTCGTGTCTGACTCTTTGCTACCCCTGAACTGTAGCCCTCCAGGCTCTTTTGTCCATGGGATTTTCAAGGCAACAATATTGGAGTGGACTGTCATTCCCTTCTCCAGGATATTTATCATACCAAAATATTAATAAAGATATTACTAAATTCTAATGACATTTGGTGAAATTGAAATAAGGTTTTGGTAATATTATGAATAATATAGAGTAAAATATTTTATAATAAATATTCTTTTATCTTTCTTTCATCCTTTTGGTTTTAGTTTCTATTATTTTGTGTCTGTATGCAATGTGAACAAATATTAGAAGAGTAGTAAATGTATGTCATTTATAATTATACAAAAGACACAGATACTGAATATGCATGTAACTTTTTTTTTACTGATACATATATATGATCAAAAAACTTTGTAAATGGCAGGTGTCAATATTCAGAACTATATAAGTGTTACAGTAGACAAGAAATAGAAACAAGACTTAATGACAACCCAGTAGTGGGTCAGTTGGTGGGAGATCTGGGTTCGATCCCTGGGTCGGGAAGATCCCCTGGAGAAGGAAACAGCAACCCACCCCAGTATTCTTGCGTAGAAAATCCCATGGACAGAGAAGCCTGGTAGGCTACAGTCCGTGGGGTCGCAAAGAGTCAGACACGACTAAGCAACTTCACTTCCACTTTGTCAGTATAATATGCATTTCTAAAAGTAATATACTATTATAATATAAAGTATGTATTATAACATATAACATAACTGATACAATGGTACCTTCTTTAGACATATAACTAATCACATATGCATATTTATTTTCTAGCATTTATTTTATACTTCTAAGTCTATTTTTCATATAACAGTTTTTCAGTTGTGAGAAAATATAATAGGTCCATGATGTCAAATATAAACAAAAGTTGTAGGCAGAGAAGATATCATAGTGATTTGCATATATAGACTTATGCTGATGATTTTAAGGAGCTTTCAAAGAAATTTAAATAATGGAGAAAGATTTTAAAGTTNAGGGTTTGAAACCTGTCTCTTATACACATCTAGATGTGTATAAGAGACAGGAAGATATCATAGTGATTTGCATATATAGACTTATGCTGATGATTTTAAGGAGCTTTCAAAGAAATTTAAATAATGGAGAAAGATTTTAAAGTTTGTGTTCAGAAATTTCAGTGATGGCATGGGGGGTGTTATATTAGCATACTGGAATAAAATAATCCATGAGGAAGCTACTAGACTTTGTTTTTCTTAACTTTCATAACATTTAGAGCAATTTATAGTTATTTTGTTTTTCTTTATTTGTTATGGCTTGCTTTCTCCACTAGACTGCAAACTCCAGGTGGGCAGAGACAAACTACATTCATCTTGTCTTTAATTGTATCCTTGGTACCTATCACTATGTCTGGAACAATGGGCTCAATCAATATTTAGAGAATGAATGGTGAGGTGAAGAATGGGAGTGTTTGAGAGACGCTTAAGAAGTCCAAATTGGTAGATTGTAAATGATGTCTTCAAGTTGTTTCTGTTTTTATTGTTCCAGTCAAAGCCATCAGTCATAAGGTGAAGAACAGGCCATTTTCTGTTTCTGTATCCTGTTTGAGAAGGAAGAAATATTACTTGATTATTTCCATGTAAATCTGTAGTGTGTGTGTATGTGCGTGTGTGTCTGATGATCAAAGACTTTGAAGCACAGGGGCTTGGATGAGTTTTGTGACCTTGAGCATGTTTCTTGTCCTCTATACTTCCTCACCAGAACTGTGTGTACAGCAACCACCACCTGAGTGAGGTGTTCTGAAGACTAAATGAAATTACTTATGTAATGATTCTAGCAGACTGTAGGACATAATCAGTAGTTTAGGCTCACCACTATTCTCTCTAAACACGTTCAGAATGACTAAATATTGTATAATAAAGTCATCATACATGTTTATTGTCCAAACTATGATATTTTGGAAAATACAGACTGCTAAATTAGAAAGGGCACTGAGACCAGAAGCATCCATGGGATTCTATGTTCAGAATATGTGGCTTATGCTATGGGGTAAAGTGAAAGTGTTAGTTGCTTAGTTGTGTCTGACTCTTTGTGACCCCATGGACTGTAGCCTGCCAGACTCCTCTGTCCATGGGATTCTCCAGTCAAGAGAATTGTCCAGTTCTCCACTGGAATGGGTTGCCTTTCCTTACTCCAGGGGATCATCCTGACCCAGGGATTGAACCTGGGTCTCCCCTATTGCAGGCAGAGTCTTTCCCATCTGAGCCACCAGGAAAGCCCCAATGGGATAAAGGATAATCAATTTCAGAGTACTTCTGCTTGTCTGAATTAAGAATGAGAAATCCTTTCGATTAGAAAGAAAATTATAAACATCTTTTTATGGTTGTACCTTATTGAAATTATAACTAAATGTGCCAAATAAATGTGAAAGAAACTTTCAGAATTATTAATTCTGCAAAATGAAAAATATTAACTTACTTTGTTCCTTATAGTAATTATTATCCTTTTCAATTGATTTTGAGTTTATTCATGTACAGCTTTTGCTTTCATGAAACTGGAAGCACTGTGAACACAAGAATTATGTCCATGTCGTTCACCCCTGCAAAATTATGCCCACTACAGGTCCTAGTACATAGTAACACATCCCAAAATAAAAATACAAGGTAAGTGAGTAGAAAGATTCAGTACAAAGCTTTTTCAAACAGTGATTGTGCCACCTATTGGCTTCAAGATTCTGGAAATTACTTAAACTTTCCGAGCCTCACGTCTCTCATCTATAAAATGGGAACATATGAACTAGCCTGTTGTTGTAACGATTAAGTAAAAATAATGTATAGAACACATGTTCTAGTGCAGCCACATAGTATGTGTTCAATAAATGTTTGCTATTTGTAGGCTCTGCTTGGATAAGTCAAATGGAAAGGAAAGGAAAGAGATTTACAAGGTATTTATATTAGCAGGGACTTTTCAGGAACAGACAGTTGACTTAGAGTTTGAATTCTGACCTGTTCCTTTTATACTAGTGACTCTTCAGTGGACTATTCATCAGACATAAATTACCTCAGACCTTAATCAGACAGAGTAGGGGGCTCTGTAGCGATGGGGATCAATAGATGGGGGTGGCTGGAGGCTTTGGTGCTGGGCTGATTTAATGGATCTTGGAAAGAGCTGTATTAAAAGCTTTTAGGGGAAAGCTCCCCGTTGCTGCTTTTTGTACTCTGTCTAGTACCTTAATGAATGCTGCTATAAAGAGTGTTTTATCTCTGCGTTATGAGCCCAGGTTTGACTGTCTGTGCTCTCGGAAGGATGTTAGCTGTCTTGGGATAAGATTTTATGAAGGGAAGAACTCATAGGGAAATAGGATTCTTATGATGAGTACAAATCTGAAGAAATTAACAGCAATCTCTGGTATTAAATCCCCCAATCAGAGATTTTGGATTGATTAAAAATATACACCATTCAGACGACAGAATCTCATACCAGATTTCTGATAGTATAATTATCTTTATATTATTGTAACATTTTAGTTTGAAGTATGGATTTGTTCTCTAGGATACTAAAAAGAACTTTGAGATAACAACATAAAATACCTAGTAAAGTTCTGTGTTTTCTTCAAAGTCACTCATACCTTTTAAATCCTAAGCATACCCTTTACAATTATCCAAGTGTAATATTGGGAATATTGATTTGATTTTTTTAAATATGAGGACAATATTGTACCAAGCATATGTGAATGTAACTTGCCTAACTTTCAGAGTGGGGTGTTATTCTAAAGTAGCAGAGCAGAGGACAATTCCTTTATATGCATCTAAACCCTCTCCTGTCACACACACAGTACGGAGTTTGTTTCATAAGAATTTTTCTGTCTTGTTTTAGATATATTTTTCTAGATTGCTTTTATGACTATTTATATATGGAGCCAGCATTTTAGCAGAGATAGTTTAGATTTCCCTTTTAATATCCACTTATGATGGAGCTTAGAAAGGCTAGGAAAGGAACTATGGTATTGAATGCATTGAAAACATTCCCATTCTTTCCTCTTTTATGAGTTGTCTCAAAAAAGCATAAACTGAAGAGCCATTAGCAGAAAAAACCACAGGTAAATTCTTTGGTTGAAATTGATTATCAGGGGATACTTTATGAAGATATTACTGATACATGGAGATTCTATTTAAATTCATTCAAATATTTTATTTCTATTTGGTCTTATTAATCACCTATACAAATGTAAACCTTATACATGTGGTTAATTATTGAAGTTCAAAAAATTATTTATTTATCAATTTCAAAAATATTTGATCCATTTTTTAGAATGCTACTACAGTCATGCATTTTAATACAGTGATTAATTTCATTTTATTTTTTTAAATTATCACAATCCTATTCAATGTTGATTACAACATCATTATTTTAAACTTATTATTTAATCATTAATTTTATTTGACTAAATTGTACATATTTTTATTGAGAACTTACTATGAACTCAGTTTAAAATCATAAAAATGAGTAAAGCATTGTCTGCTTTTGATAACTCACAGTATTTGTGGTGAGTGAAAGGTCATCGAAATAAAGATATTTTCAAAGACTGATAAGTTTGTAAAACTTCAAACTAGTTTACTGGACAGACTGGATATGTGCTTTAAAAAATGCCATTTTCCGTTTCTGTCTTCTGGTATGAGTTCATATGTTCATTTAAGGAAATCACAGTTAGTATTTTGTGTTGAATTCAGTCACTCAGTCATGTCCAACTCACTGCAACCCCATGAACTGCAGCACGCCAGGCCTCACCGTCCATCACCAACTCCCAGAGTTCACCCAAACTCACGTCCATTGAGTTGGTGATGCCATCCAACCATCTCATCCTCTGCCACCCCCATCTCCTCCTACCCTCGGTCTTTCCCAGCATCAGGGTCTTTTCAAATGAGTCAGCTCTTCGCATCAGGTGGCCAAACTATTGGAGTTTCAGCTTCAACATCAGTCCTTCCAATGAACACCCAGGACAGATCTCCTTTAAGATGGACTGGTTGGAGCTCCTTGCAGTTTAAGGGACTCTCAAGAGTCTTCTCCAAAACCACAGTTCAAAAGCGTCAATTCTTTGGTGCTCAGCTTTCTTTACAGTCCAACTCTCACATCCATACATGACTACTGGAAAAACCATAGCCTTGACGAGATGAACCTTTGTTGACAAAGTAATGTCTCTGCTTTTTAATATGCTACCTAGGTTGGTCATAACTTTCCTTCCAAGGAGTAAGCATCTTTTAATTTCATGGCTCACCATCTGCAGTGGTATTGGAGCCAAAAATAATAAAGTCAGCCACTGTTTCCACTGTTTCCCTATTTATTTGCTATGAAGTGATGGGACCAGATGCCATGATCTTAGTTTTCTGAATGTTGAGTTTTAAGCCAACTTTTTCACTCTCCTCTTTCACTTTCATCAAGAGGCTCTTTAGTTCTTCTTCACTTTCTGCCGTAAGGGTGGTGTCATCTGCATATCTAAGGTTATTGATATTTCTCCTGGCAATCTTGATTCCAACCTGTGCTTTCTCCAGCCCAACATTTCTTATGTACTCTGCATATAAGTTAAATAAGCAGGGTGACAATATACAGCCTTGACGTACTCCTTTCCCTATTTGCAACCAGTCTGTTGTTCCATGTCCAGTTCTAACTGTTGCTTCCTGACCTGCATATAAGTTTCTCAAGCGGCAGGTCAGGTGCTCTGGTATTCCCATCTCTTTCAGAATTTTTACGCAGTTTATTGTGATCCACACAGTCAAAGGCTTTGGCATAGGCAATAAAGCAGAAATAGATGGTTTCCTGGAACTCTTTTACTTTTTTGGTGATCCAGTGGACATTGGCAATTTGATCTCTGGTTCCTCTGCCTTTTCTAAAACCAGCTTGAACATCAGAAGTTCACGGTTCACGTATTGCTGAAGCCTGGTTTGGAGAATTTTGAGCATTATGTTACTAGCATGTGAGATGAGTGCAGTTGTGCAGTAGTTTGAGCATTCTCTGGCATTGCCTTTCTTCGGGATTGGAATGGAAACTGACCTTTCCCAGTCCTGTGGTCACTGCTGAGTTTTCCAAATTTGCTGACATATTGAGTGCAAAACTTTCACAGCATCATCTTTTAGGTTTTGAAATAGCTCAACTGGGATTCCATCACCTCCACTAGCTTTGTTTGTAGTGATGCTTTCTAAGGCCCACTTGACTTTACATTCCAAGATGTCTGGTTCTAGGTGAGTGATCACACCATCGTGATTATCTGGGTCATGAAGATCTTTTTTGTATAGTTCTTCTGTGTATTTTTGCCACTTCTTAATATCTTCTGTTTCTGTTAGGTTCATACCATTTCTGTCCTTTATTGTGCCCATCTTATCTTTGCATGAAACGTTCCCTTGGTATCTCTGATTTTCTTGCAGAGATCTCTAGTCTTTCCCATTCTATAGTTTTCCTCTATTTCTTTGCACTGATCGCTGAGGAAGGCTTTCTTATCTCTCCTTGCTATTCTTTGGAACTCTGCATTCAGATGGGAATATCCTTCCTTTGCTCCTTTGCTTTTCACTTCTCTTCTTTTCACAGCTATTTGATTTAGGTCATACCTGAATGGTCTAGTCATTTTCCCCACTTTCTTCAATTTAAGTCTGAATCTGGCAATAAGGAGTTCATGATCTGAGCCACAGTCAGCTCCTGGTCTTGTTTTTGCTGACTGTATAGAGTTTCTCCATCTTTGGCTGCAAAGACTATAATCAGTCTGATTTCAGTGTTGACCATCTAGTTATGTCCCTGTGTAGAGTCTTCTCGTGTTGTTGGAGGAGGGTTTTTGCTATGACAGTGCATTCTCTTGGCAAAACTCTATTAGCTTTTGCCCTGCTTCATTCTGTACTCCAAGGCCAAATTTGCCTGTTACTACAGGTGTTTCTTGACTTCCTACTTTTGCATTCCAGTCCCTTATAATGAAAAGGAAATCTATTTTAGGTGTTAGTTCTAAAAGGTCTTCTATTTTACGTAGAACCCATGTTTTTTCATATAATGTTATATCTATCAATGTTTTACATATTTGGGTCTATACAGCTTAGTGCCTTTTTTTTTCTTTACTTAACTGCTCTACCATATTTTCCCATGTCTGTATTTCTTTTGCTATAATTTCATTTTTAATAACCACCCATCCCTCTGTTTTTCAGATATAAAAATTATTTAGAGTCCTACATAATTTATTTGGCCAGTTCTTTACAATGTTTTCTTTAAAGATTTTTAATACTATCATAAATAATATTCCAATGAAAATTTTATAGATTAACTGATTACTTCATTAAGAAAAGAATACTGGGAATAGAAATATTTGAAGAGTTGGTTATAGGTATGTTCATACTTTGTGTATTCTATATACATAGTCAGATGTTCTTCAGAAATTGTGCAGTATATTAGGATGCCCAGATTCATTACACTTTACCATTCTTCTTAGTCTTTTTTATTTTTGATGAATAAACAAATAACATTTTATTTTGTTTTACTTGGTTAACAATGAAATCTAATTTTCCATTTTTGTCAACAATTTGCACTATTCATTAATGAGTTATCAATAGTTCTATTTACATATGTCCTTGTTTAATTTGTAAGGTCTCAGACTTCTAGTTGATGAAATGACTGACTATTATACTTTTGTGAACTTTCCACCATTATATTCAGGATTAAGTAAATAAATAGGTAAATAAATGAAATGCTGTTTCTATGGAGCATGCAAGATATGGAAATCCCACACACCAGAAGCCTAGAGGTAGGTGAGAGGCAGAGCAAAGGTCATGCCAGCTGATGATAGTGTAGGACACATGTGATGGAGATGGTGTGCATACTCAGTCACTTCATCTGTGTCCAGCTCTTTGCAACCCTATGGACTGGTCCACCAGGCTCCCCTTCCACAGGATTCTCCAGGCAAGAATACTGAAGTCGGTTTCCATGCAACCTCCAGGGTGTGTTCCTGACCCAGGGATCAAACCCACATCTCTTGCAACTCCTGCATTGCAGGTAGACTCTTTATCCACTGAATCACCTGGAAAGCTTGGAAATGATGTAAGCATACTGTATTGCTACTCAACTTGACTTTCAACTCCCATGGGAAGGCTGGCTGTAAATAATTATAATTGAACTAGCCACTCTTTGACTCTGGGTGGCACAAAACCTCTTCAATGAGAACTCAACATCCAAAGCATGTGTCTCTGATTAATTGGAGTCCAAGTTTACACTATTCATGTATTCCAAGAAATACCATACTGAGAAATAAACATGGAAATTGGTCTCTGGTCATTGAAACATCTCTGCTGTCTGTTAGAAACAAATGCAAAGCTCTCTGGAGGGATACTTCAAAAACCAAAATGCTTGGATTTCCCATAATAACATCATGCTTTGTGGGAAATAAGCTAAAATTTAAAAATTACAAAACATGAGGTGAAAAATATTCATGATGAATAAGATTTAGTCAAACAAGAGAATTACCTAACCTGCAAAACTTGAGAAAAGAGATTAATGCTATTAAAGAGACTACATAGAATGAATAGGTATGTTTAAAATTAATGATGTAAAAAAAGTTATAGAAAACAAAAGAACAGAAGACTGATTTAAAACAAATGCAGTCTTGAAAAGGTACCAAATACAAATTCTAAAAATAGAAATACATAGTCATTGAAATTTAAAACTTAATGATTTAAGAAACAAATTAGACCTCCCCAAAGTATGAGAAAATAAGTGAATTAGAAGGGAAATTTGGGGGAAAGAACATGCTGTAGCACTGTTGTTGTTCAGTCGTTTCAGACTCTGCAACCCCATGGACTGTAACACACCAGGCTCCTCTGCCCTCCGCTATCTCCCAGATTTTGCTCATATTCATGTTTATTGAGTCAGTAATACTATCTAACCATCTCATCCTCTGCCGGCCCTTCTCCTTTTGCCTTCAGTCTTTACAGCATCAGAGTCTTTTCCAATGAGTTAACTGACTCTTATGAGGTGACCAAAGTATTGGAGCTTCGGATTCAGCAACAAGGGGAAATATAGAAAAATGGTAAATGAAAGAGTACTTTCAATGTGTGTTAATAAGTTTCCAGAGGAAGTGAAAAGAATGGCTCAGAATTTTCCAGAATTGACAAAATCAATATCTCTAGGCCTAACATGCACAGTTTACAGGAGTAGCAATAATGATAATAATAATAATAAACTAGTAAGTCATACCCAGATATCATAAGAGTAAATAATATCAAACAAAAAGTTTTTATAACATTCAAAAAAATGTAAATTAATTACAAAGGCTCAATTATTAGAGCTTCAACCTCAACCACAGAAGATGGAAAATAAAGGTGTTACAGTTTTGAAGTATTAAAGTGTAAAAAATAAGAAACTGTCAACATAGAAGCATAAAATTAAATAATCTATCCTTTAAGAATAAACTCAAGCCAAACTTTCTCAACACTGCATTAATAAAGAGAAATATAAGTAAATATGTAAGTATGTGTAAAGGGAGTGGACATCCTTGTTAAAGTACTAGCTTCTTCTTATATCGATGTCTACATTTGATCTTAAATATATATATTACTATAATGAGAAATTAATATTCAATTCCCAGTTTATGAAGATGCTTGTGATCAGACAGGAATAAATAAATTAAAGTTTCTATTTGTCACTTGCATTTTCTGATTTTGATTTTTAAGATATGACCAGTCAGTCAGTCAACTCTGCTTTACTCTTCAAAATCTCTGCTTAAACTTGAACTGCTTTATTTTCTCTGTTCTTTAAAAAATCAGATGTTATAAATGGGTGTGCCTTCCCAATGCTCAAACTGTTCAAGTTCATCAGTTTGAGAAATAGCTATTGTTTTTGACGAACATTCTTCTTAACTCCTTTGACTATCAGGTACAAAAAAATGTCCTGTGTTTAAATTTTAAAAATTAATGCTTTAGATAAATCACTATTTTAGCAACTTTTTGTTAATATTTATTATATGTTATATACTATACTGCTTCCCAAGTGGTGCTAGTGGTAAAGAACCTGCCTGCCTTTGCAGGAGAGGTAAGAGACATGGGTTCGATCCCTGATTTGGGAAGATTCCCTGGAGGAGGGCATGGCACCTGATTCCAGTATTCTTGCTTGGCAAATCCCATAGAGAGAGGAGCCTGCCTGGCTATAGTCCATAGAGTCGCAAGGAGTCAGACAGGACTGAAGTGACCTGGCACACACCTACCATACAGGAACTATGAAGAGCTCATTCATAAAACATTAAATTGCGAAACAGTAATGAATATTTTCAGGCTTACTTTGGCATTATAATTTAAAAAATAAGATGAAAAAATACAACAGATCATTTGCACTGAATTGGACTGAAAATATACTTAGCTTTCTGAAAAAAATGTTGCCTTTGTGTATTACACTTTGATTACAAAGGTCTTGTTATTTATACACAGAAAAACAGTGGTGATAATAGTTCCAAATATGGCATTAAATGTTTACTATTTTCTAGAACAAAAAGAATAGTACATGAAAATTTGATGTAGTGAATTACATATATCTTGCTATCAAGTCAGTCTCCTCATTTATAAATGTGTCATTGCTGCTTTTCTGTATAATAATGCATGTCTGACTTTGATTGGTTGATTCACTTATAGTCCAAGAGGACTGAGAACTGTGATAGAGAGTATTCAGTAGCGTGATCAGGATATCTCCTCTCTCAGAGACATGTACAAATAGCTCCTTATTAAAGTATGCATTTCCAAGTAAGATATTGAATTAGAATAATAGAATTGTAGAATTATAAGCCATCATAATGGTCATCATATCCAACTCCTTCATTTTGCAGATGTGGAAACTGAGGTTCAAAGAGGTTAAATAATATCCCTGGGGTGATACAGATACATAGAAGCTTCCCCAGAACCAAAATATCCACTGAGCTCCTGTCTGGAACTGCTTCCACCATATCACACAGCAGGCCTGTGGAGGCAGGTTTTCAGATTTTAGAATTTAAATTATGATTTGGAAAAGAGGAAAATAAATTTCTTTATTGTTTCAGTTTTCTAAGTCCCCTTATCTAACATATTCCATTTTGGTGAATGCTACATAAAGGAAGTTTAGGTAAATTATCAAAGAATGCCTCACTTTGTAAAGTGAGAATTCATCTCAGACCTGAATCTGCTGAAAGATCCCTATTTTACAAATGCTTCAAATTTATATGAAAAGTTTAGAAAGATAGAGAGTGATTAAACAGAGAAGAAAGGAATGGAGGGAGGGTAGAAAGAAGGGAAAAATGTAACATTGGAGGCGTAATCAGGAAATGATATTAGATATAGTACTTCACATCTAGAAATTATGAGAAACTTACCTACTGTAAGGGGGAATGTATCAGACTATGTTTACCTTAAAATCCATATTTAAATAATTTTGAATTGTTTTTTATTTTTCTGTTTTTTTTAATTGTGTTTTCTTTTATTAGGGGCCACCAATTTATTAAATATCTTCATTCTCCTAATACTCATCTAAGTATTTTCTCACTCTCAATTTCCCATTGTTTGGGTAAATTATTTTCCAGTTGATAATTTTAAAATTTTGTATACATTTTATTTGTCCTGGTCTTGGCCACTTATTTCAAAAGTATTAATGAATTGTTAAAATATTAGGGATTTTAAAAGAAACCTACCAGCACTTATTTATGTAAATGAATCTTGACTGTTCATTTTGGGTGAGTGGTCCATTATGAATTCTAGTTATATTCTTTGTTCATGCACAGATTTTTGTAATAGCTTCAAAGGCAAAAACATTCCTTCCTATTTTTATGATGAATTTTGTAACAGACATTGCTAGATTTCCTTCTATAAATTCCTTTCTTTTATTTTCTATAGAATCTTAACTGGAGAAGTATCATCTGGAAGCTTCTGGGATTTCCATTATGTCGAGTAAATCTGAAAAAGGAGCTTCATGAGGGCAGATATTTTTATCTGTTTTCTTTACTGTTGTATGATCAGAACCTGGAATAAATTCTAACACATGCATGAGTGCGTGCTAAGTCTCTTAAGTCATGTCTGCCTCTTTGTGTACTGTAGCCTGCAAGTCTCCTATGCTCATGGGATTCTCCAGGCAAGAATACTGGCATGGGTTGCCGTTTCCTCCTCCAGGGGATCTTTCCAACCCAGGAATCGAACCTGAGTCTCTTATGTCTCCTGTATTGGCAGATTCTTTACCACTAGTGCCACCTGGAAAGCCCCACATATACTGGATGCTTAAGAAATTGTTTGATAAAATAATGAAAGAGAACATGTGCATGAGTATTTGCCCCTTCTTGCTTCCTTTCATTATCCTCATTCATGGAACATGAGTGTGATGCTAAAGTCCATCCTGAGTCACGGATACTTGACAGGATGGAAACATGAAATAGGAATGGATCTTAGAGCTACAGAATGTTCTGCATGGCCTCCTTCCAATTTTAGATGAGAGAGAAATGAAGTTTTCTCTTCTCAAGAGATTAAGGTCATTGTTAGTTGGAAATTTCTGTTATAGGTGAACCTTGTACATATCAGTAAAACTTTACTTTTTAAAAAACAGTGAAAAGTAATCAAAATTTGGTGGAAAATTCCTGTGAACCTGAGGTAAAGAGTTTATTTATTTATTTATTTATTTTGCAGAAATAAGTTTGATAAACACTTAATAAACCTTGTCAGTTTTATATTTTCAAAATTATAGTTAATGGTGGAAGCCCTAATCAGGACATAATCTTTTATCTATAATGAGGAACTATTTATTGACTCTGAAATAAAAGAAACTTTAGGAAGAATAACATAGAAAGAAGTTAATATGTCATGTTAAGCACTGTATTTTGATGTTTAAACAGTACGTGTGTGAGGCCAGGGAGCTTCCCAGGTGGCACTAGTGGTAAAGAACCTGCCTGCCAATGCCGGAGACATAGAGATGTGGATTTAGCCCCTGGGTTGGGAAGATCCCCTGGAGGAGGGCAGAGCAGCTCACTCCAGTATTTTTGCCTGGAGAATCCCATGGAGAGAGGAGCCTCACAGTCTGCTGCCTATAGGATCACAAAGAGTTGGACACGATTGAAGCAACTTAGCAGCAGCAGCAACTGTGTGTTTGTGTACATTTTAGTTATGTAAACCTAAAACAATTCTCCAATTTATTTGAATAGAATAAACTATATTTTTATTTATATGTATTATATATTTGTAGCCAAATAGCTACATATTGTGGGCTTCCCTTTTGGCTCAGCTGGTTAAGAATTCTCCTACAATGTGGGAGACTTGGGTTCAATCCCTGGGTTGGGAAGATGCCCTAGAGAAGGGAAAGGCTACTACCCACTCCAGTATTCTGTCCTGGAGAATTCCGTGGACTGTATAGCCCCTAGGGTCACAAAGAGTTGGCCATGACTGAGCAACTTTCACTTTTACTTTCAGCTACATATTGTAGCTCTATTTGCAAAAAATTTAGTAAGGGGCACTAATAATATTTAAGTAACAACCTTAAAGTCATTCAGGTGGTAAGAGGCAAATTCAAATCTTAACCTATGACTCCAGAGCTGTGTTCTTTCTTTTCATTCATGCTAAGATTTTGTGATAACCAGTGAAGGGAAAATATCTGCTCTATCCAAGATGTATAATTGTATAATTCCAATATATTTCATTGATACCATAAGGGCATTATAATTTTAATGGTGAAGCAGTTCATATAAGATGAAAACCATTCACATGATCAGGCCTAAACTCATTTTATCAATGGCTGTCAGATTCCAGAATGAGTATATGAATGAATGAATAACTTTCCAGCTAGTAGTTCACTGAGAACCAGCGTGGATTAACTAAAGAAGTGAAAACAATTTATGTTAGACTCAACAAATTTCTATTGACTACAATGACTAAATTTGTATATGGAAGAGTTTTGTAGATATGTAGTATCTGGATTTCAATAAGTCACCTGGTCAAGTCTGTGGAAAAGAATGAATGATAACAATGGAATGATAGTGTAAAATGAATGGGGTTTATAGTAAGTATAGTAAGTGGACTATACCTAAATAATTAACAGGTTGATGCAGCTCAGAACCAATACCATTGCTTTGTAGTCACCTCCTGTGTGCACGTCCACATTGTTCCAGTTAGTAGAGAAAATAAATTACCTTAGACAAATGATGTTACAATCTTCATAATATGAGTTCAAGCCATAGATAGAGGTGATTTTGCCATCTAAGTAATTTTGTATTTTCAACCTTAATGTGGTAAATAAAAAATCTTTTATAGCAAGTGTCTTGTGAAACACAACTTGCATTAAGAGGAAGTAACATTTTGTTAAAAGTTATTGGATGGTAAAATTGTCAAAAAGGACTCTGAAATTCTCTCCCTTTGTCCATGCCATTCTTTTCAAAGGTACAGATAGTGTTATCTCTGACCTTGAGCACGGTGACCTGATACTGTGAGTACAATTTGCTTCTTGAAGGTCTAACTAAGGAAACAGGTGCACAGGTTGGAAATCATATGCTGCTGCTGCTGCTGCTGCTAAGTCGCTCCAGTCATGTCCGACTCTGTGCGACCCCATAGACGGCTTTTCCTAATTGCTGAAGCTGGTGGATAGCTTGTTTCTGTAGGTGCTGAAAGAGGGTTAGACCGTTGCAGACTGACCGGTCTTGCTCAATCTGCTACTTAGTGACAATCAGAGCAAGACCAGAGACCTTGAATATTGCCAGCATTATATAGCACAGCACAGATAATTGTCATAGTATTTCCAGCTGTCACTGAGAGACTAAGCCAGACTTAGGAATGCTGCTAAGTCACTTCAGTCGTGTCCAACTCTGTGCGACCCCACAGATGGCAGCCCACCAGGCTCCCCTGTCCCTGGGATTCTCCAGGCAAGAACACTGGAGTGGGTTGCATAATCATTATAGTCATATTTATTCCAGCCCCTTCATTATTAGTTCTGGATATGGCATGTTTATCTCTTAAATTAAGAATGATTTGTTCCCATGTAGTGCCTATCACTAGAGAATTTCAACGTGCTTTATGAGCTTTGGGCTGAGTTTGCATCTCGCCCGGAACTTCTGCCAGTGCTCTTCTGAGTCCCTCTGGAGCTCTTCTGCGTGTGCTACTATTTCCTTAATGGCACTTCTCACTCCGATCATCTCTGTTGGGATGACAAAGAATTCTGCTGAGGTTTGGAGGAAAATGTGAATTTGAATTTGGAGCACTAGCTCTTTAATCCTTTCAGCTCTCTATGAAGTAAAGAAGTGATGACAATTATTGCATCCATTTTCTAGACTGGATTTCAGTGTGTTGCCATTGAAACCATCTCTGCAGAGGTGACTTACAGGCCTCAGGCTGTCCTCCGCCATATGCTGCCTCCCTGATATAAATTAAAGTGGGAAGAGAACAGAGAGATTTGGATCCCAGAGCTTGTTTCTATAAAATTAAGTAACATTTGATTTTCACGCATTTAAAATGGATGACTTAGTTTCTTCTTTGTAAGATATAATGTACCACACAAAATAGTTTGAAAATAATTTGAACTCCATCCATTTAACCTATTACTGATGGGTTGCTATATACAAGTATATATATATATATAATTCATTTTGACCCTGTTACTTTTTTCACTTTTGAGCAAATTTGTATATCTTACCTCTACTTTATACTCAGATCAATATTAAATTATTATTTCGTAGCCATATTCTTCAAGAAGCATTGTTGAAACAACAACATGCAGTATGCTGTTTTAGGGGCTGCACTGGGTGAGTAAGGGGAGGCAAAAGTGATTCATTTGTGTATTTTGAAAGCCAAAGTATCCTGTAAACTAATGCTTTATATGTCGTCTCACAAAATGGATCATAAATAAGTTGAGGTTTATATTTCACATACTTTTTTAATCTTTGAAAAAGTTTCAAATATAGCTTCCCAACATAAACACACATACACACACACACACACACAGACACATGGGAAAAAAGCATTCTTGGAACTCTATAGAGATAATCAGCACCAAAATCCTGACATTTTTCCCACTTTTTTCTTGTGTTAAAAACATACCACTTCTGTCAGTTATTGCTAGATATTTTCTCAAATGCAGACTTATCCTTCTACCAAAGTAGAAATGCCATTAAAAAAAACTTTAAAGTAGTTTTTCAAAAATCAGCATGATGGATTTTTAGATGTTTGTTCATCAATTATATCCCATCACTGGGACTACACTGAAAAAGCATAAAATTCTATTTGTTGGGACTGCCGGATGCTATAATGCTCCGGTTGCTAATTGCTCTGTAAAACCCAGAGACAGTATTCCTTACACACCATATTTTCAGGATGCAGAATTTGATTAATTGATGCTGGATGGTTGGCTATCATAAGGCATGACATTTAGTCCAGACAGATGAAAACTGGTTGAAAAAAACTGTGTTCAAAAGCATTGAAAAACAAGAACGTGAAGGGTCAAAGGGCAATGGGAAAAAAGCTATTTGACAGTTAGCTCATATTTACCTTATAAATTTTTTAATAATAGCTGATGTTTTTTAATCTCTGACGGTCTTACACTACAAAGTGTAAGTCAATGTATAAGCTAATTGCAGAAAGCAAAAGTGGTATTTAATGCACTGGACACTTTCACAAAGTATTGTATCTCTAATTAGTGTTTGTAACTGATGTGACAGCAGTTTATAGAGCACCAAAATAGTTCCTAATTTGTCAAGTGGGTCTGAAGCTTATGGCAGCTTTCTGATCATCTCCCTTGCCGCAGGACCTGAAAGCACCTTCAAAAAGCTTTCTCTCATTGATCTTTAGTCAGATGCTGACCGAAAAGCAGACAGCCCTGCCAGAAAGAAGATAGATAGGTGCTGCACTGGCATGAAAAACACCGCACCCTTAATGAAAAAGGTTCCTGCTTATAACTCATGTGTGTGTACAAACACATCCACACAGGGGGCTTCAGTGAGAATAGCAGTCCTGGAAATTAAGGGGAATGCATTTGCCATTTATTTTTTCATTCTTCTCACATACGGCTGCCCATCATGAATGTCTAGAATGCACTAAGCAGGCTGTTTGTTAGTGCCTCCTTAGTTTCTTTTTTGTGGCTCTCTAAGGTGGAATGTTTTAATGATTAGCTTATAATTTTTAGAGAGTTGGTGAGCTAATGCAGGCACAGAAGATAAATACCAAATTGTGGTGTTGTTCTAAGCATAAACAAAGGGTTGTTTGATATAAATTTTGAATTTATAAGAATATGTATACTACAAATTAAAATCTCGTCTGTGTTTTGTGGCAGTCCCCCTGCTGTCTTTCTGATGCTAAGGGATGATGCTCCCATAATAGAATATCAATGATATGTTTGTATTTTAGAATGGCTTATGTAATAGGAAAAATATCCAAGAAAGTTACTCAGTATGCGTTTGTCAGCTACTTTTTAATTTGTCAGGTTAACAGAATGTATTACTAAAGATAACATGATGATTATCCCACCCACATCACATCTTAGCATCAGAGTCCTGGGCACTACACCAGGGAAATCATTAAGCAACTTGAAAAGGGCACACTGTCCGCATTGATAGGGACCAGTTCATTGAAAAATGCAATCACCTCATCCTTAGGGAGGAATGTGTTGTGTTTATCAAGTCCAGCCACCAAATTTTGCTACTTACTAACCTTGATGCTCAAGGTTTATTTCTTATAAACATTTTCTGAGAATTACAAGTTGTTTTTCTCTGTTAACTCCCAATCATTTCCAAGTGAATTGTAGTTTGAGATAAATTATGGGGGGAGACGATGTACAATTTAGCTAACTATAACTGCAGAGATTCAAATCAACATGGCAAAAGTAATCTCTCTTCTAGTCCCCATTTTTATTATCTTCCTATGTTTCATAGGTTGGGAGAAGGTCTATCCCAGCCAGCGTATTAAAAACCAGACACACCAGTTTACTGATAAAAGTCTGTATAGTCAGAACTATGGTTTTTCCAATAGTCATGTACAGATGTGAGAGGTGGAACATGAAGAAGTCTGAGCACCAAAGAATTGATGCTTTTGAATTGTACTGCAGAAGACTCTTGAGAGTCACTTGGATTGCAAGGAGCTCAAACCAGTCTTAAGTGAACCAGTCATTCCTAAAGGAAATCAACCCTGGATGTTCATTAGAAGGACTGATGCTGAGACTGAAGCTCCAGCACTTTGGCCACCTGATGTGAAGAGCCAACTCATTGGAAAAGACCCTGATTCTGGAAAAGATTGAGAACAGGAGGAGAAGGGGGTGATAGAGGATGAGATGATTGGATGGCATCATCAAGTCAATGGCCATGAGTTTGAGCAAACTCGGGAGATGGTAAAAGACAGGGAAGACAAGCTATAGCCTATGGGATGGCAAAGAGTTAGATATGACTTAGCAGTTGAACAACAGCCACCCTCTTACAAAACCTGGGAGCATTCTTTGGTTTGTATTTTCCTCACCTACATTCTTCTTATCAAGTCATAACCAAACCTTCTCCAAGTCTTAGATTTATCAGTTAATAATTCTCAAATCTATCTACTATTCTCCACTGACACCAGCTTAATTTACCATCTTCTGTAAGCTGATGTTGCAAGAACCTCTTAATGAGTGTCACTTAATTTACTCTACTCCAACAAAAGTATTCTTAAGGAAACCAGTTATGATACTCTTGCATAAAAGGTTTGATGCAGTGGTTTTTAAACTATTGTGGCTCAGAAGTCTTCCTTCATATTCTCAAATTTATTTAGAGTCCCAGAACTTTTTGTTCTTGTAGGTATATCCATTTATGTTTATCGTGAAAGTGCAGTGAAAGTGTTAGCAATTCAGTTGTGCCCACCTCTTGCAACTCCATGAACTGTAGCCCACCAGGCTCCTCTGTCCATGGAATTCTCCAGGCAAGAATGCCAGAGTGGGTAGCCATTCCTTTCTCCAGGGATCTTCCTGAACCAGGGATCAAACCCAGGTTTCCTGCATTACAGGTAAANCTGTAGCCCACCAGGCTCCTCTGTCCATGGAATTCTCCAGGCAAGAATGCCAGAGTGGGTAGCCATTCCTTTCTCCAGGGATCTTCCTGAACCAGGGATCAAACCCAGGTTTCCTGCATTACAGGTAAATTCTTTACCATCCTAGTCACTGTGGAAGACTGATATTTATCATATTAGAAATTGAAACTGAGATATTAAAAGTTATTTGCATATTAATTCATTGAAAAATAAAAGAACATTTCAATTATTTTTGTGTGAAAAATCATTGTGTTTTCCAAAACAGGCAATGACAAGAACAGCATCATTTTACGTTTTTCCGAATCTCTTTAAGGTCTAGATTAGTGGAAGATAGCTGGGTTCTTATTTCTGCTTCTGTATTCAATCTGTTGCAATATGTTGTTTAGTTGAAGCATATGAAAAAACTCCAGCTTCTGAGACATAAGTAGTTTGAGGTAGATCTTGGTCTTGAGGTAGATCTAGTCTTTTCATCTAGGCTTTTTTGAAATTACACTAAAATTTTTCTTTAAGGAATTTTATATTTTTTTAAATTAATTTTTATTAGAGTATATCTGCTTTACAATGTTGTATTTTTTCTACTGTACAGCAAAGTGAATCAGCTATACATACACATATATACCCTCTCTTGGATTTCCACAAAGCACTGAGTAGAGTTCCCTGAACTACATATTTGGTGCTCATTAGTTTTCTGTTTTATACATAGTAGTGACTATGTCATTCTCAGTCTCCCAATTCATCCCATCCCCTCTTCCACCTCCTTGGTGTCCATACACTTGTTCTCTATGTCTGAGTCTATTTCTGTATTGCAAATAAGATCATCTATACCATTTTTCTAGATTCCACATATCTGTTTTAATATATGATATTTGTTTTTCTCTTTCTGACTTAATTTCAGTCTGTATGATAGTCTCCAGGTCCGTCCACCTCTACAGATGACCCAATTTCCTCCTTTTTATGGCTGAGTAATATTCCAGGCACCACATCTACTTTATCCATTGCTTCTGTTGATGGCCATGGTTGCCTCCATTCCCAGCTATTGTAAATAAGTGCTTCAGCTTAACATTGGGGTGCATGTGTCTTTTTTGACTTACAGTTTTCTTTGGGTGTATGCCTAGGATTGGGATTCCTGGGTTATATGGTTGTCCTATTTTTAGTTTTAAAGGAACCTTCATACTCTTCTCCAGAGTGGTTGTATCAATTTACATTCCCACCAACAGTGCAAGAGGGGTTGCCTTTCTTCCTACCCTCTTCAGCATTTATTGTTTGCAGATTTTTAAACTCTTTCATGCATGCATGCTCAGTCACTCAGTTATATCCGACTCTTTGTAACCCCTTGGGCTGTAGCCCACCAGGCTCCTCTGTCCATAGGATTTCCTAGGCAAGAATACTGGAGTGAGTTGACATTTCCTTCTCCAGGGGATCTTCTACATCTCCTGTGTTGACAGGAGGATTCTTTACCACTGTGCCACCCGGGAAGCCCTATTGTTTATGGATTTCTAAATGATGGCCATTCTGATAAGTGTGAGGTCATACCTCCTGATTTTGATTTGCATTTTGCTAATAATTAGCGATGTTGAGCATTTTTGTGTGTATCTATTGGCCATGTGTATGTTTTCTTTGGAGAAATGTCTATTTAGGTCTTCTGCCCACTTCTTGATTGGATTGCTTATTTTTTTTTGATATTAAGCTACCTGAGCTGTTTGTCAATTTTGGAAATTAATTCTTTTTCAGTTGCTTCATTTGCAAATTTTCCCCCCATTCTGAAAGTTTTCTTTCTGTCTTGTTAATGGTTTTCTTTGCTGGGAAAATTGGACAGCTACATGTAAAAGAACGAAATTAGAATATTCCCTAATACAATATACAAAAATACATTCAAAATGGATTAAAGACTGACTATAAAGCCAGACAGTATAAAAGCCATAGAGGAATACATAGGCAGACCACTCTTTGTTGTAAATTGCTGCAGGATCTTTTTTGACCCACCTCCTAGAATAATGAAAATGAAAACAAAAATTAACAAATAGGACCTAATTAAATTTAAAAGCTTTTGCACAGCAAGGGAGTTTTACATTTTTTAAGGGGAAGAAAATACTTTTTTTTTTTAACTTGACTGCATCAGGGTATTCCTGAAAGATTAGTTGGGTTGTGGAATCCGAAAACATATCACTGAACTTTTTGTACTCTGTTATATTAAAATTCATTGGTCTTTCCAGCATTGTAAATGGATCTTTTACCCATGAGTGATTTTAAACATCATGCACTCATTTGGAAAATATTACTTCAGTGAGTTATATAGATCTTCAAATGTTGACACATTTCTTTTATTCAATATCAAAATATCGCATTTGTTACTGTCACTACTACATGTATCAGAAGTCTTTAGGTATTTGGAAACTGTCAGGCTCATCATGGTAGTGGATATACATTTTCCAAAATTCACTTGAAACCTCTAGCTTCATCATTTTTAACAATTGGTATTTTGTTTGAAGTGACAGGTGCACTTAGTTCATTTTTGATAAAATGACTGCCGTGTACCAAGTATGAATAACCATCGTCTGTCTGTAAGTCTTTCTTTCGAGTAAAAATGGTGTTTGGTGAAAATATCAGCTTGTTTAGCTCACAACTCAAATAATTGCATAAATGCTTTTCTTTGAGACAACTATCCTACTTGGATATGCACCAGAAGAGTTTTACTCCTCAGTTCATGTACAGAACATTTTAAACATTTGTACTCAAATGTTGATATTTATAGAAATGGTGGTTTTTATTACTGCACCAAGATATTCTTAAGTGAAATTGGCTTTGCTTCCCTCCTCCCCGGAGTACATGGGTGAATCCTGTCAGTACAGTTTGATGCCACAGTCTTGGTTCATGCTAGAAGGTACTAGCAGTTTTCCCCAGCATTCTTTTGCACAATCCATGTACATTTTCCCCAGAATTCTTCTGCACAACATTCTTTTACAATATGATTTATTCCAGAATAAAGCTGGATGAAACTGGAGCCTATTATACAGAGTGAAGTAAGCCAGAAAGAAAAACACCAATACAGCATACTGACACATATATATGGAATTTAGAAAGATAGTAATGATGACCCTGTATGTGAGACAACAAAAGGACACAGACATAGAGAACGGATTTTTGGCCTCTGAGGGAGTAGGAGAGGGCGGGATGATCTGGGAGAATGGCATTGAAGCATATATACTATTATATAAGAAACGAATCACCAGTCTGTGTTCGATACAGGATGCAGGATGCTTGGGGCTGGTGTACGGGGATGATCCAGAGAGACGTTGTGGGGTGGGAGGTGGGAGGGGGATTCGGGATTGGGAGCTTGTGTACACCTGTGGTGGATTCATGTCGGTGTATGGCAAAGCCAATAGAGTATTGTAAAGTAAAATTTAAAATAATAATAATAATAATAAAAAGAAGTTAAAAAAAATTTAAACTCTTTGAATATATCAGAACCGCTATATATCAGTACCACTATATAGATATATACGAGTATATCAGTACCATTGTGTTTGTGGTCAACATAGAGTAGTTTTTTCAATGAGTAGCTGGTGCTATTACCAGACACATACAAACAAAACACCAAACATCCTAACCTGTATGTGCATTGGTCCAGTTAAACTTCAAAAATAACAATTCCTCAGAGGAGATGTAAACTTGGCCTTCACATTTTCAATTAAGTCATTATTTTAACAAAGTACTATATTGTTGGAAACTGAAAGTGCCATGTTTCCTTCTACTGCCATTTCCTCCAACAAGTATTCAGAAATTTCTTGTCAACTCTACAAGGCTTTGTTAGTCTTTCAGTTGTTGTTTGAATGTCTCCATCCAATACAAAATATAATGTAACCTGTAAAGTGCTTTAGTGTGTTATTCATTTCTGCTCTGCAAAGTGGTGAGCCATTTTTACCTTTCAAAGTTCATTTATGTATAAAATATTCAATTCCTTTTCGTTTACATTCTGAATGATTGGTCTCAAAATGATGCCACCATAATACTATTCTAAAAATTCTATTGTGTAATACATGATAAAGTAAATGTTTAATATCTCTGAAATTGAGAGAAAGGTAGCTTTTTTCATATTTTCAATTTCTTATTTACAGATTTTTTATTTCCTCTGGAGTATATTCTTCTCTTCTATGAGTCAGAGAATTCTGATATGTCTGCTTCATCTTTTATAGTGTCTTTAGATGTAGATGGTGCAATGGCAGGTTAAGAAAGCAGGTCCTCTAATCTCTCTTTAAAGGTCAATGATCAATCCTAAAATATAATAAAAATATATTATAAATAAGCTTGATTTATTTTAGAATAAAATGGTACTTAACTAAAAAAATATAACATTTTTGGAAAAGATCAACAAAATTAAAAATGTACTATAAAGGTGAAAGTATTTTTAGTTCTGTATGTATTTCTGCACAGTTACAAAGAAAACTTTAGGATTTCAAGCTAGTAATTTGTGGAAAGATAATGAAGTTGAAAAATTATAGCAAGTATACTCAGAAATAACTAGTAATAGCACAGTAGAAATGCTGATATCAAACTGTTAATCTCTGAAAATGCATATATTTATACCTTAAGAAAACACAAAAAATGCACATAGCCATCAGAGAAATACATCACAGTCTATGTAGAGTCTGAAAATCTCCACCATACACAGTGCAAGAAAGGATGTGTAAAAGGCTTTTTGCACATAATACTTTTTAGTATTATTATGAAAATGGTTTTGACCCTGGGATCTCCTGAAAGAGACTCAAAGACCTTCAGGGGTCCTCAGAGCATATTTTGTCTATTACTGATATAATGAATGTTTACTGAATACTCCTAGGATTAAAATAAAAATGTTTAACATGCTTGAAAAAACACTCTAAGGCTTCACTTTTCCGTACAAGTCTACCCTCACCTCTAATCAGGCTACCCCATCAAATTCTCTCTGACTCCGGGGACTTACCTCTTCTGCCTTCCTTACTCTTGGAGTGCCCATTTTGCCTCAACCTATCTACTAATGGTTGAAGGCTTAGCTTCCTCAGCTATTCAGGCCTTTTTTTGATTCCTAACTCTAAGGTCCAAATTATTATGCCCATAATTATACCTATTTATTATTTCCTATTATTCAGGTACCATTTGTGCTTTGTCATGGTTCACTTTTCTCTCCTACACACTCCAACTTCATTCAGTTCTCCTTTAGAGTCTGCACTCCTCACAATTTTTAGTTAAAACTATAATGTGTACATGACTTTGATTATGTAAATATCGTTCACTTCAGAGAAAAGGAATGTGTTAAGAATATGTTTCATTTCTCTTACCATTTTTCTGTTATTAGTAAGCCTCATTTTTTCACGTATACTGTACTATAAATATATATTTGAACATCTTAAATTTCTTTGTCAGATCTATCATACACTTATCACTAGGTTATTTTTTTCAAACATCAAAACATGTCAAAAATGTATCAGTCCTATTTTCTCCCTTTGTTAAAAAATTATTTTTACTCAAATTCATACTAATTTTCAGGCTACATGGCTGCTATCCTGGCTTTCCTTTTATTAATGTTTTTATCCTATGTTTAATTATCACTTCCTGGATCCCATATTTTCCATTTTCTTGGTGAAAGAGAAATTTTACTGGGGCATATACTCCAGTTGGATATATGAGGGGTTAACATCCTGAGTCCTTGCATGTTAGAAATTATTTTGGCCTGATCCTTGATGGATAGATAATTGTTTCTCTGGAAGTGGTGGAGAGAAGATGGTAAGGATGTCTCCTGTTGCCATGCAGACTGTCATTTGATACTTTTGTCAGCTTGAAATTTCATGCCTATGTCCACCACCCCTAGTGTTCCTAAGTCAATGTTGAGAATATATCTTCTCCTTGCTGAGGTTGTGTTGCTGGCTGGGGAAGGATGCTTATCATTTAGCTTCCCCACATGGGGTGGGGAAGGCATCTTGCTACCTGTCAGTATATAAAGTTTCGGCACTTCTCCCATCCTTAGCCCTGCACCCCAATCCCACCTTGCTTTTCCTGGTGCCTCAGAGTCCTGACATTTTAGAGTTCATAGCTCAAGTCTCCTTGGCATATTCCTCTGCTGGCACTATCTTATAACTTCCTCAGATCTGTTAACTATTCCTTTGTCTACTTTCTATCTTCTACAACTTTTCTGAAATATTTTTTCCTGCCTTTGGTGATTTGCTTTATCCCTATGAGATGATGCTTGTCTAAAAATTAAGAAAAAAATTTTTTTTTCCTATCATTTTCGGTCCTGAGAGAGAGAAAAATTCATCTGGCTAATCTGACATCTTTTCTAAAAACTTCTTGATCCTGAAAAAAATAATTTTGGAGATATGTACCTAGCATATAGATCCAATGCAGAGTCACCAGTTATCCTGGCTTGACTCAGGATTCTGGGGATAAAGGACTCAGAGCTAAAACTGGCAAAGTCTGAGGTAAACTGAAACTATTGGTCACCCCAGAAATAACTTTCTATTTTATGGCATTCATAGAAATACTCCATCCTTGTAGATAGAAAACACTTCTGTTATTAAAAGTATTTCCCCATGGGTTCACATATCACTCACAAATATTTATTGGGCACTTAATTGCATAATGGGCTACATGAGGCACCTCAAAATAAACATATCAGATATTTAGCCCTATGAATCTCTCCATCTGTTCCCCAATGGCAGAGTATTTTCCCTGAAAATTTTATTCTCTCCCTCTCTACAGATTTAGATATGGATCCTAAATTCGACCATTTGTCTTTTTTTAAATTAAACCCTATTAGTCCTTACTTTATACCATCACAGATTCTGGGTTTTGTTGCCACATCATGAGACAATAAGACATTAAAATGCAACCAGCAGATATTGTATAAATTAGGCAGATTTTCATCATCATAGTGCTGGATGTATATTCTACATGGAAAAAAGCGAGGTACTCTAGGTGTAAGAAGCAGGATTGAAATCTCTAGAGTTAAAGAGCTTGTCAGGGCCTCAGAAAAGGGATAAGCATACAAAATAAACTCCTATTATTCTAGAGAAAAAGAGTGATAAATAGATAAATGGCAGAAAATCAGCTATACGATCTGAGCCAAACTGGAGGTGGGAGTGTATCAAGATCATGGCCTTAGAAAGACCATGCTTTACTGAGCAGTTTGGTATAGAGGGCTCACAGGACCCCAGGATTACTGAAGTATGGTTAATTCTCAAAATTATGATCCTAGTGGAGAGAAAATGTTACAATACTGACTCTTTTATGCAGTGTGGTCAATAATAAATGTAATGCAAGTGCTTACATATTACTTAACCAGGTTCTAAGTATTGTTTTTAGTGCTTTCTATGCACAGCTCTCCCTCAGTTTATGATGGAGTTATGACCACCATAAGTGTCATCATAAACAAAATACTGTAAGTTGAAAATGCATGTAGTACATCTAACTTACCAGTCATCATAGTTTAGCCCAGCCTAACTTAAGGGTGCTCAGAACACTTAGATTAACCTGCAGGTGGGCAAAATCACCTGACACAAAGCTTATTTTATAATAAAATGTTGAATATCTCATATAATTTATTGATTGCTATACTGAAAGTGAGAAACAAAATGGTTGTGTGGATATAGAATGGTGGCAACTGTATGATTGTTCCCCTCGTGATCGTGTGACTGACTGGGAGCTGTAGCTGGCCAGCTGCCACTGCCAAGACAGAATATCTGCCATGTATTGCTAGCCCAGGAAAAGATCAAAATTCAAAACTGAGAAAGGAATACAACAAGGCTGTATACTGTCACCCTGTTTGTTTAACTTATATGCAGAGTACATCATGTGAAATGCCAGACTGAATGAATTACAAGCTGGAATCAATTTTGCTGGGGGAAATATCTACAACCTCAGATATGCACATGGCACCACTGTAATGGCAAAAAGTAAGGAACTAAAGAACCTCTTGATGAGGGTGAGAAAGGACAAGAAAAAGCTGGCTTGAAACTCAACATTCAAAAAACTAAATCAAAGCATCTGGTCCCAGCACTTCATTGGAAACAGAAGGAGAAAAAGTGGAAGCCGTGACAGATTTTTGTTTTTCCTCTTGGGCTCCAAAATCACTGAGGACAGTGACTGCAACCGTGAAATTAAAACAGACTTGCTCCTTGGAAGGAAAGCTGTGACAAACCTAGACAGCATATTAGAAGGCAGAGACATCACTTTGCTGACAAAGGTTTAAAAAACCATAGATTTTTGGTATTTCCAATATTTATGTATGGATGTGAGAGCTGGATCATAAAGAGGGTTGAGCTCTGAAGAATTGATACTTTCAAACTATTGTGCTAGAGAAGACTCTTGAGAGTCCCTCGGACACAGCAGATCAAACCAATCAGTCCTAAAGGAAATCAATCCTGAATATTCACTGGAAGGACTGATGGTGAAGCTGAAGTTCCAGTATTTTGACCATCTGACGTGAAATGCTGACTCACTGGAAAATGCTCTGATGCTGGAATGATTGAAGGCAAATGGAAAAGAGAGCAGCAGAGGATGTGATGGTTAGATAGCATCACCAACCCAGTGGACATGAATTTAAGCAAACTGAGGAAGATAGTGGAAGACAAAGGAGCCTGGCATGCTGCAGTTCATGGGGTCCCAAAGAGTTGGGCAGGACTTAGCGACTGAACAACAACAATAATATTATCAAATATCCATTCAGTTGAGGAATACCTCTTTCTTTTGACATTTTTAGCTTTGAATCTATATCTTTCACTTGACATCTCTATAGCAGTTTATATTATAATCTTGAAACCCTTTTCTATTGCTCTGTAAAAATATCTCTGTTTTACATCTTGTTTTTTTTGTCCATTACTATCCCTAAAGCAGGCTATGTGGGACATCTTGCCCTTGCTTTTGTGCATTAGAGGTTGTTCTTTGTGTCTCTGTTTTGATATGACCCTTTCAAAAGGCTGAGGAGTCTCAAGACAAAAGAGACATGCCCTGGGAGCTTCTTCCATACTTCCACATGCACTCACCACTCTCTGGGTACTTGGCCAATGTATTTCTTTGCTCACTCACTCTAATTCTAATTCTGGGACCAAACTGAGCCTCTTTCCTATGACAGTCTTCACCTGAGACTTTGCTGCCAGTATGCATATCCTCTGGGTCGAAACAGTGGCAAAGGGTGGCATTGATAGGGTAGGAGGTTTTGATGGAACTTGGATGTTCAAACTGAAGTGTCCACTATCCACATACATGCATCAATAGCGGGTGGAACTAAGGACTGGAAGAGAAAGACATAAGGTTTTGTATATTCATTTTGTCCTCTTGTCCTATGAATGTTAGAGGCAGGTATGTTCTTACCATTAGCAGCTCCCTTTTCTCCAACAAAGACTATTTTCCTGTTTCTCATGACAGTGTATGTAACTCTTTTCCCACTAGTACATTCCCTCTGGATTTTTTAAAAATCTACACCTCTATACTTTGGAGAAGGAAATGGCAATCCACTCCAGTACTCTTGCCTGGAG
This sequence comes from Neotragus pygmaeus, assembly GCA_006410875.1. Classification (NCBI taxonomy): domain Eukaryota; kingdom Metazoa; phylum Chordata; class Mammalia; order Artiodactyla; family Bovidae; genus Neotragus; species Neotragus pygmaeus. The sequence goes on from SJYV01036727.1 coordinate 1,218,554, forward strand.
AATCCCATGGAGGGAGGAGCCTGGTAGGCTACAGTCCATGGGGTTGCCTCTATACTTATATATGAATGATTCCCAGAACTACATCTGTCCCAGATTGTAATATTCAAGTACTTTGAGTANCTCCAGTACTCTTGCCTGGAGAATCCCATGGAGGGAGGAGCCTGGTAGGCTACAGTCCATGGGGTTGCCTCTATACTTATATATGAATGATTCCCAGAACTACATCTGTCCCAGATTGTAATATTCAAGTACTTTGAGTAGACTTGTTTCAAGTGCTTGGTAGACATCTTATAGAGATTTAGATCCCCATGAGTACCTCAAGATTAATTTGCTTAAAATGGAGCTACTACTATTTCGATTTTTTTTTTCTCCCTATTTTCTACCTTGGCTAACTAGAGATCTAAAATGTTCATAACTGTCTCTCCATATCCCCCTTTTTTTCTATAAATGTCCACGCAATATCCAGATCCTATGTATTGTAACTTTTTAAAAATAAACTTCTTTTATAAAAAATTATTTTATTATTGTTATTATTTTTATTTTTAGGCTGTGCTATGTGCAATGTGGGATCCTAGTTCCCCAATCACAGATCAAATTCAGGCCCTCTGCATTGAAAGTGGACCACCCTGGACCACCAGCAAAGTCCCTGTGGTCTTTTAATATTTATCAAATGTGTCCACTCTCCTAAGCTCATGACTTTCTATCTTCACTGCCACTTTCTGAGTTTAAGATCTAATCATTTAATCAACTGACTTTTGTAGACTCATAGCTGATCTTCAGTTCTTTCCTTTGAAACTATTCTCCATACTGTCATGACGGACTAAAATCCATCAATATCTCATTGTTGATTTCCAAATGACATTAAAATTTATCACTATTGTATAAAATACTCTTTGAGATTGATCCTAACCTGGCTTTCTGGTCATTTTTCCAACACAGACCTTGTATCTGTTACTTATCATACACAGAACTCTTTTAGTTTTTAACAGAACTCTTTTTCATCACCATGATCTATGCTCTTTTTTCCCCCACTCCTTCTCAACCTCTAAGACTGCTGGTACATCCCTAATCCCTCCTGAGTTAGGGTCTCTTTCATGATGTTACTCTGGTTTATAACCCTCACCACACTATGATAAAAATTGTTTTACTGAATGTCTCCCCCTCTAGGCTGTTATGTCCTAAAGGACAGGGATTCTGTTCTGTTGACTTCAAAATCTTATAACCTAGTAGATTGTTGTTTAGTCACTAAATCGTGTCCGACTTTGACTCTTTGTGACCCCATGGACTGTAGCCCACCAGGCTCCTCTGCCCATGGGATTTCCCAGGCAAGAATACTGGAATGGGTTGCCATTTCCTTTTCCAGGGGATCTTCATAACCTAGGCATCAAACCCACATCTCTTGCATTGGCAGGTGGATTCTTTACCACTGAGCCATCAGTTCCTATAATAATGTGTCTGTGTGCTTAGTCGCTCAGTCATATCCGACTCTTTGTGACCCCATGGACTATAGCCTGCCAGGCTCCTCTTCCCATGGGGATTCTTCAGGAAAGAATATTGGAGTGAGCTGCTAGGCCCTCCTCCAGGGGATCTTCCCAACCCAGGGATCAAACCCAGGTCTCCTGCATTGCAGGCAGTTTCTTTACCATCTGAGCCAACAGGGAAGCCCAAGAATACTGGAATGGGTAGCCTATCCTCTCCAGGGGATCTTTCTGACCCAGGAATCTAACCGGGATCTCCTGCATTGCAGGCGGATTCTTTACCAAGTGAGCTACCAGGGAAAGAATAAATGACAAAATTATAGTCTTTTAAAATTAAAGCTGAATCAGGTAAACTTCTGTTAGAATAAAAACTCTAGCATTTCTCAAATTCCTTAACCTAACAGAGTCAGTTTCTGTATTGCTAAAAACAGTTGATATGAAGGTTAAGAGAGTTAGCTTAAGGCTTAAGTGATGAATACACCTCTCCATTGATATAAGTAAAAGACATGTAAAATTAAAACTATTTCAATGCTTTTGGGTCTGTGAAAATGAAAGAATTGTTACTAATTATACAAGAACTGAGAATTCAACATCTCAATTTTGGTAATTTTCTAAATTACTCCAAAAACTTGATGGAGATTGATATCTTTGAAACTGATATATTTCAAAAATTCTCTTACTTATTTAGACTTAAGCTTTCAGTTTATCTAGGCTTCAAGTTATCAATGACAAAAACCAAGACAGCTGAATACTAACAGTGATAATGCCATTAATACCAATATTTATGTAATATCTCCAATAAAAATATTCTAAAATTACTTGAAAAACTATTTCCAATTATGTAGTATCTTTAGGAAATTGCAAATAATAGTTTTAGACCGATTTACTTGGTGGTCAGTAATAAAAGGAAAATGTGGTTCCACATATTAGCAAAAGTTATCTTCAGCTGTAAGCTCTACCAATATGGCCATCCTTTCCATGTGTTTGAAAAGGGTACAATTAAGAGCTTCCCTGGTAGCCCAGTCAGTAAAGAATCTGCCTGCAGTTCAGGAGAGACCCAGATTCGATCCCTGGGTCAGGAAGATCTCCTGGAGAAGAAAATGGCAACTCATTCCAGTATCCTTGCCTGGAAAATCCCATGGACAGAGGAACCTGGTGGGCTGCAGTCCATGGGTTGCAAAGAATCGGGCATGACTGATTGACTTCACAGTACAATTAGATGATTCTAGTTTCCCATCCAGAGACATAGCAGTCACAGTCAGTAAGGACAGTGATATCTATAATCATGTTTCCAAATATTTCAGGTGATGCTTGGATTGTATGACCCCACACACTCAAAGGAAACCTCTTTTGATGTTTCTGTTCACCTCTAAAGAACATCTACTTAAATAAATCCTTTCCTAACAGTGCAGTTCTTGAGACTGATCTTAACCTTTGGAATATCATCACAAAATCAAAGAACTTTGTAAATGGGAGAGAACCTCAGTGGGAATTTAGTACTTATATAGATTAGGAAAGTGAAGCCCAAAACTAAGCCAAGAATGGGACTTGACTTAGTTTGTCTAGTTGGTAGCAGGGTCAGGATCACTTTCTGTTTAATCTAGCTGAGTGGACTCTGACTCCAAAAGGTTTTAGAAGTTCTAAATAAGTGGATGGAAACAGTTGATATTTATCTCAGTAGGAACTTAAAATCTTCAGTGGAGACCAACCTGAGGAGGAGAGCAGGCACAAAATTTGGGCTTCTGGTGTGGGGGATGGCAGATTTCAGCTTCACATTTGTGTTTTAAGAGTTTAACAGACACAAAAAGCAAGTACCAAATCGAGAAGAGGCTAGACTCCTATTCTAATATGTATTGGTTTGATTTCCAGAAGCTAGAGCCTAAAAGAAGATGTTCAGTGGTCCAAACAGAAAGCAAGAGAGGGAGAGAGAAAGCAAGACAGCCAAAAAACCAGACTAAAATAAATCATCATCTTTGACTATGACGTGGAGGTGATGGAATTCCAATTGAGCTATTTCAAATCCTGAAAGATGATGCTGTGAAAATGCTGCACTCAATATGTCAGCAAATTTGGAAAACTCAGCAGTGGCCACAGGACTGGAAAAGGTCCGTTTTCATTCTAATCCCAAAGCAAGGCAATGCCAAAGAATGCTCAAACTACTGCACAATTGCACTCATCTCACATGCTAGTAAAGTAATGCTCAAAGTTCTCCAAGCCAGGCTTCAGCAATACATGAACTGTGAACTTCTGGATGTTCAAGCTGGTTTTAGAAAAGGCAGAGGAACCAGGGATTAAATTGCCAACATCTACTGGATCATCGAAAAAGCAAGAGAGTTCCAGAAAAACATCTACTTCTGCTTTATTGACTATGCCAAAGCCTTTGACTGTGTGGATCACAATAAACTGTGGAAAATCCTGAAAGAGATGGGAATACCAGACCACCTGTCCTCCCTCTTGAGAAACTTGTATGCAGGTCAGAAAGCAACAGTTAGAACTGGACATGGAACAACAGACTGGTTCCAAATAGGAAAAGGAGTACGTCAAGGCTGTATATTGTCACCCTGCTATTTAACTTATATACAGAGTACATCATGAGAAATGCTGGAAGAAGCACAAGCTGAGATCAAGATTGCTGGGAGAAATATCAATAACCTCAGATATGCTGATGACACCACCCTTATGGAAGAAAGTGAAGAGGAGCTAAAAAGCCTCTTGATGAAAGTGAAAAAGGAGAGTGAAAAAG